>OZ023334.1:515000-682500 GCA_964007535.1 Brachyptera risi | reverse complement strand
TTACTTGACCCAACATATCGCTGTCTCTCTCTCTCTCTCTCTCTCTCTCTCTCTCTGTCCTCTCTGTCTCTCTCTCAGCCATGTTGAGTGACGTCACCTGACCGCCAGACAGCGTGGTCAGCAATGCCAGTTAACACGAGATCTTTCAGCAACTATTCCAGACATTCAGGGATCAACCAGTTCCACCGACACACACACTTGTTAACTGGATCGCGTTTGACTGACTGACAAGGTGGTCCACTGGCTAGCACGCTGAACCGTCATGCATGGGCCAGTCTGCATGGGAACCAAGAGGTGCCACTTGAAACAGTATATCATCAAGTATATATTACTCAATTGTCAAATGTGAAACAAGGGTTGCGTTTCAAGAATGTGATGTTATTAAAAACTAGGAAAACGCGGGAAAATGCGATGTGAGATGAGCTCAGAAGTGTGTAAATCTGTGGAGAAAAATATTCTGTGAGCTCAATCCACATCGACTGTCCTTGAATCACTCCAAACATCTGATTAATTGGTGAAACTTTGCTTTTTCTCGATAGCTAATTCTTAGATAGTTTTGATTGATGTGAAAAAAATGCATTGAGAATGCGTTTTCTTCGTTGTTTATCGAGCGCTTCTTGTGAAAATCACTGATAATCTGTATGTCGGTTCAATTCATATTCAGAGACATTTTGGAGCTTCTGAAATATTTTGTTTTTTCCGAGTATTTTATTTCCGCGTTATACTTATTTTCCAAACTTTCCAATTTTTTCCGGAAAAACTGTTCTGACGATGTTTTGGAATCAACTGATTCTGGTGTAGTACCAACTTGCAGAAAAAGATTCGAGTTGATTTTTTTTCCTGACCTGTATGCCTCGTACAAAACTAGACACAAAAACAAACATAAGAACGGAGCCCAATTATCGGAAATAAACACTACGCTCATCCAATCACTAACGTATTTCACTGCGACAAATCTGAAGGAAAACATCCAAAGTATCCTCGCACTCGAAAACAAGGAACTTTCTCCGCATCGTCGTTCCAAAGAGGTTCATGGAAGAGATGTTAATTTGCATTCAGGTACCAGCCATAAGGGTTTAATCTTGAGACGCGAACAAAGCGTCAACTTCCCCCCTCCCCCCTCCCCCTCCCCTGGCGTGGTCCTGAATTAATTCGAGGGGTAAACATGAGCACGGATAGCACGAGCAGCCGAGGGAGCTCGTGGGCATACTGAGGAGAATATACTGGAGGCACAGGGCAAACACAGCATATGCGCTCTAAGATCACTGGGACGATTGTCAGATGAGCTATACCAAAATACGTCCATCCTAACCGAGACGAGTGGCCGAGTGGTGACACACTGAACCGTCATTCGGGAGACCGGGGTTCGATTCCCGCCACGGAGCATCCTGACAGGTTCTCATTGTTGTTTTCCTCTGCCGTTCAGGTTAATAATGGAATGGTTCCTTAACAACAGACTACGAACGAATCCTTCCCACTATCCAAGTCACATGATGAAAAACATTCTATCTCAACATCCCATCATCCCATATATCATCGGGTGACGCCAATAGATCGTGATCATCAGTACAGTGCGTCGTTGAACACGATGAGAATGAAATATAGATAGAGAGCTCGCTAGAAACCTGGCCACATTGAAGCGGAATGTTCGAACCTGACGTTCTTCTGAAGCTTTACGCTATCATCTACGAATATGGATTTAATAATATGTATCCGTTCCTTCACGATGGAAGAAAAACATTTCCCGGAAACTAAAATTATGTGCAAACATCGCTCTAATGCGTATCAAGCCTCCTCAGGGCAAATCGTTTCCGCCAGGGGCTCCACACATATGAATATATATATATATATATATATATATATATATATATATATATATATATATATATATATATATATATTCATATATACATATATATATATATATATATATATATATATATATATATATATATATATATATATATATATATATAGATATATATTTATTTATATATACATATATATATATATATATATATATATATATATATATATATATATATATATATGTATATATGAATATATATATATATATATATATATATATATATATATATATATATATATATATGTATATATATATATATATATATATATATATATATATATATATATATATATATATATAAATATATATATATATATATATATATATATGTATATATATATATATATATATATATATATATATATATATATATATATATATATATATATATATATATATATATATATATATATCTATGTATATATATATATATATATATATATATATATATATATATATATATATATATATATATTTATATATATATATATATATATATATATATATATATATATATATATATATATATATATATATATATATATATATATTTATACGATCGTTTCAATGTGACGTTGACAATGAAAATGTTACGCTGTTGGTAAATTCTCCGAATTTTCAACTGTAATGAAATTCGTATTTGAGATAAAAATGAATCAAAAATCTTCGCTCTCAATTGATTATAGCCATCAGTGCAATGCGCATGCGTGATCCAATCCAATAAGATATATCATATGTAGATATCGCTCTGAACATTCACCATCAGAATTGAGGTATTTACTGCTCTGGAGGATGTGATTGACTGATTGTGTTTCTCGGTAACATTTCCACGGAACACGACATGCTTCTTCTGGATTCAAACAAAGGCATCAGAACACATATTTCTGTATTCGGATTGTATTATTATTCAGTCAATGTCCTGTTTTCCTTCATGCGATTCATTGGGTATTCACTTTTCGTCGAGAACAACATTCCCTATGCTTGTATCTTGTCTTGTTAGAGGACCCATGCGAGTTGTAGATGGAATAACAAGTCACCTGGACATATCAACAATCTTACCGGAGTGAGATTCAAGCTATAGCTTTGAAAGAAACTCTACTGATGAACTGTTTCTACGCTATCGATGAATGTCTAGAATACAAATGTTTGTGATGCGTCTCACAGCTTTTCACTGTATTTGAATGATTAGGTCCAGCTTCAATACTGTGGACTATATTCTCGTTGGATTATCTCTGTATATCTCCGAGTGCTTTGATAATCCTTCACCATGTAACATGTGAGTTCCAATGGCAGTGGATTATTCACATATACTCGAGATGACAACACATATTCATGAAGACGTGCTTCTTCGGGTGAAGAGGTTCTTCAAGGAAGAGTCGAGGTGGGCTTCCAAGGTCGTTAAGCGCTTGAGGATGCACCGAGATCATGTGATAACTGGACCCAATGCACACATTTAGTGAGTCGACCTCCTTTCTTTTTCTTTCGTACCTCATGGGTTCCATTTTGAATCCAGTCGTTGTTGCGTTCACATGTTTGTTGATTCTTGGCTGTTGTTGTTGTTGTTGTTGTTGTTATTATTGTTGTAGTTGTTTTCGTTTTTGCATTTATTGTTGTTTCTCAGTTGCTGTTTTTTTTCTTTCTTGTTGTTGTTGTTATTGTTGTTTCTCAGTTTGATGTCGTTGTTGTTGTTTTTCTTTTAATTGTTGTTTCTCAGTTGTTGTTGTTGTTTTCTTGTTGTTGTTGTTGTTGTTGTTTTCTTGTTGTTGTTGTTGTTGTTTTCTTGTTGTTGTTTCTCAGTTTGTCGTTGTCGTCGTTGTTGTTGTTGTTGTTGTTGTGGTTGTTGGTGTTGGTGTTGGTGTTGTTGTGGTTGTTGTTGTTGTCGTTGTCGTCCAAGGCTTGTCTGTGGCATGAACATGATGCATCATAGGACAACCCTGATGACAGAATGGAATGCCCAGCTATATAGCTGGAATAACAACGCTAGGAACTGGAACAAGTCTGGAAATGAACGGTTGGTTCCGGTATTACCCTCTCTCTGTTGATTGCATTACTTCTCCAAGATGTTTATCTCCATGGATACGGAGAGTCTCCATCTCGCTGACAGTTGATGTCCGATGAACGAAATGAGCAGTGAAGACCGATAGAACAATATTTGTAAAGTGGAATCGGAATGACAGGATAAGACCTGGATTACAGAGCGGCGGGACAGGTCTGATCCTGGACGAGACGAGTCGGGATCAGGGGATCAGGGAATCAGTAGCGGGAAGATTTGGAGCAGCTTCAAGTACACCAAACCTGATGCCAGACAAGCTATACTTGTGTCCGGGATCTTCAATAGAAAAACACGAATATAAGCATTAAATATTGTATTTATCCATTTACTTGAGGTTCTGGAACGCACTGTGATGGTGATTAGGATCTATTGGCGGCGGATCAATGATCAATGAGGCGATGAATACAATTTTAGATAAAATAATAAAATAATATGATTTGACTAGAAACAAAATATAAGTTGATTAAATCTAAGAATGGTGGTGATCGAAATGAAATGATAATAATGAAAAGTTAAAAAAAAAACGGAAGTCAATAGATCAATGTAACTTATAACGTTCGAATAAGAGAATGTGGAAAAAAAATAATGAAATGATGATAACGAAATCATACAAAAATTGAGAAGAGAGAAAAAATGAAAAATAGTGTGCAATGAGAACAAATTTGAGAATTAAAGCCGAAGACTGTGAATATGATGTCGTGAGATTTGTAGAGATTCTCGAAGGGCGAGTAGAATGATGCTATACATACATTTGTTGTTGAGTCTTAATTTCTCATAAAATTGTACTCCTCTCGTGAACACGAGTGTATCTGTGAGCCGGATGCTGACGTCACAGCAACACGAGCCCACTCTTGTGACGTGGAGTGACATCAAGAGACGAGCGTCTGTTCCGAGTTCTGCTGCGAGTTGAGGTTTCGGTCGAGGAGTATCTATTTGTCTGTAGTTTTGTTTGAGTGCTCTCAGGTCAAGGGGGAAAATCTAATCAACTTCAAAAGATAACCAAATATTCGTTTTTCTCCGGAGTGACATCAGATATTCAGATAATTCAAAGTCAAACACAGTTAATGTATCAATTTTGATCTGGCAAAGAACTTGAATCAACTATGAATAAATGATCTGTCCAAGGGAATATAATGGGAAAACGCGGGATGCGCGTTGTGAGACGTGCTTAGAAGTATGTAAATCAGCTAGACAGAAAAATAATCTGTCAGCTCAATCCACATTTATGGACCTTGGATTACTCAAAACGTTCAAAAATCTTACCTGCAACTTGTTGATATTCATAGTGCTGCAACCTGTCGCATAAACACTTTGCAGAACCAATTGATCCAAATATTCAATAAAATGTACACTTTTATTGCGTTTTCTTTGATATTTCTCATTCGATTGTTGCAAAAATCTCTGGAAAGGTGTATAATAATACTATTCATATTCGGTGAGAATTTAAGAGCTCCTGAATAATTCTTGTTTTCCAAGTATTTTTCCTCCGGGTTCATGAGGATTTTTCAAACTTTAAGATTTTTCTCAAAAAAAAAACTTTCGACCAATTTGTCTGGAGAACAATCCCAGTCTATCCTAGTATGACAGAGATATGTAAAAAAGTTTCAAGTCGATAGGCATTTTTTCCTGACCTGTATGCCGCGCAAGAAATTACAAAAATAAAATAATTTGAAAACGGAGCTAATTTTTTTCGGTCTATGAAATGGAATCTTTGCTACTCTAATCTAAGCAAGCATACACTTGAAATGTCGATAATGTTGAGTGCAAACATTTTCAGACATTCCATTCGTGCGATCTTGATTGAAATCTGTGACGATGAATCGACTTGTATCTCTCTGAATGTCGACATGACCGCATGAATCTAGATTCTCGACAGATTGCAGTTGTTCTTAAATCAAGACTGAGAATGATGACGTAGGGTAGCAGGATCTACAAGAGTTAATGGGTAAATAACGAGGAAAGTGTCAAAACTAATCATTGTATATAACTCTTACCTACGATATTCTTCTAATCGACTTTTACCTCACAGCTTACCTTACATACAAATAACACGTGACATATTGTGAATCTTTATTATGGATTGACAGTATTCTAACATATACTTCTCTGAATGGTGTGAAGTGGAGAAGTTTCACCACAAGGCGGAAAGTCAATGCAATTGTTTATGTTTCCATTTTCAGATGTTATGATTACTCACAATCACATCTCAACAAGATTGTATTGTTTTTTCTTGATTCTATGTTCTAATGACGGAATGGTTCCCAGTCCTACAATCAAAGCCACGACCGCTTCCTTCCCACCATCCCTTCTATTACCTACTAAACCCCGATACCATCATCATATCGCCTCATTCATCATTGAATCGAATATGTTGAAGAAGAACATTTGACACTGTGGGATGGTTTCCCTTGAAAAACGTGTATGCCTGTGAACGATCTTTTACTTCTTACAACCAGAGAATCTCACTAACTATTTCCTGCCATCCAGGGCTGAGGATGAGTTGTTGAGATCGTTTATAACCAGCACCTCTTGGCTGTTCCAACACTGAGGCGATCTTGTTACCAAATAGGCTTATAAATAATAATTCGTGACATTTTCGAATAAAAAACAATCAACTTAAGCTGCCTGACCATGGAGTTGTTTCAAGGTCTAACTCAGTGACGAGCCATGTACTTCCAGGACCCTTATTCCTGAGATAAATGAGATGTGAGAAGAATAAAAGTGAATGAGAAAACAAGTATCTCACTCAAAATGGCCAATTTACCATTAGCAATCGGCCATTTTAAGTGAGATAATTGTTTTCTCACTCATTCTTATGTTTCTCACATCTCATTTATCTCAGGAATAGGGGTCCAGTTACTTCCAAACGGCGGCCATGTTCTTAATTCAAGTGCCAGTTGGAGCTACTCCCACGTGGGTAATTCAGCAAGGCCTTCTTTATCATTACATACCAGGTCATGATATAGAATGCCTTGAGTGATGATATAGAAGGCCGTGATTTCAGTTACTGAATATAAAACAAATGTCTGTATGACAACAATCAGTTTGAGCAGTGAACATAACCGCCGTTAGCCACTATTTGAAGTGATCAAGTGGGTTGAGCTTTCAACACGTGGAGTTATAACTCCATAACAATACAACCTCATGGTCTGACCAAACTTCTTCACCGGAAATTATACATTCAAGTTGTTCATAACACCTCCATTCACGTTTCAAATCAACAAAGTTTGTATAACGAAGCTATTTCCATGGCGTGTTTTGAGACGAGCTCGCTGATTGGTCGACACGCTCGAGGTGGCCCCAGGAGCTGCTTGGGTGATGACGTCAGGTGCGAAGAGAGTGTTGCACAAAGGCTGACATGGTTCCAAGATGGCGGATCAGAGGTGTGATTGCAGAGGATCAAACAAGCTGTTAATACGCGCTGAGATAGCGAGGCTCGAACACACGATGTGGGAAGCCACACTGTGCATATCGGTCAACTCTTTGGTGGGTTCGAATCCCGTGTGAGCCATGGGTTCTTTCAGACATACTTTCACTCGTTAATACTCATAGTTCCATTATTCGTACCCTCATGGCTGTTGATGTTCATCATATATGAATATATATATATATATATATGTATATATATATATATATATATATATATATATATATATATATATATATATATATATATATATATATACATATATATATATATATATATATATATATATATATATATATATATATATATATATATATATATATATATATATATATATATATATACATATATATATATATATATATATATATATATATATATATATATATATATATATATATATATATATATATATATATATATATATGTGTGTGTGTGTGTGTGTGTGTGTGTGTGGGTGTGTGGATGTGTGTGTATAGGCCTATATTCATACATGAATATATAGTTTTGTTCGGATGAAATTGCTGCAAATAATTTCTCATGCATGACAATTATCGTTCACAAACTCTCCACAAGTTTGTTTTTTGTCCACAGATATTCACAACCGAACAGAAACTGCGAACCAAATTGAAAAATCGCTGCGATTTGAATTTGAATTCTGAAAAATAGCCAGAAGCATTCTGATCGTGATGAAACCTCCGTGTTCTTTATATAGAAAATAATATTTCCATTATCCACTATCCAATATTTGTATGTCTATTTGTCTATATTTGCAGTGCCTCGCAAGCTTTGCTCGCCGTCGAAAAGCTGCAAGTACCCTGTTTGCACGACTCACGCCCCACCAACATCGCAACATGAAAATAACCATAATTCACACCGTCATGTTGGCACTGACAACAAACAGAATCCCCGACTTGAACTTTGAACCATACAAAAGAGCAACCATCAATACCAACCAAATAACAGAAAAAAACTACAATTCTCCATTGATAATGATATATCGACATTTCGAAACGACCGATTGTGGTTTATTGTCATGAGGGACAGTCGATCGGAAACGATTCATAATCGTTCTGAAAGAGCATAAAAACAAGTTTTATGAAAATAGCAGCAGAGATGGGAAAAATAATATTTGTATACAGCTCGCTATATATATATATATATATATATATATATATATATATATATATATATATATATATATATATATATATATATATATCATGTATCCACCAATTAGGCATGTTATCATGATTTATCATGTGTATACTGCGTAGGGAGAACACATCGTAAATCCATTATTGTACCCCCTCCCCCCCTCCTTTCTATCAGGGCAATGAAACTTCCCCTCACCCCCTCCTTACAATAAGGATATGCCTGAAACTCGATCTAGACTTGGATGCAGACACTTCTGTCGCTAGGAACACGTTGTAGGTCTTCATAATGATTCAATTATTGTTGAAATAGAAAGTTTTGCATCGAGTAAATGTTTTCTCGTGAATGCCGATGACCACAGGGGTGATATCAACGGCCTGAAGGGTGGAAATGGGTTTCCTGTGGAATTAATCCAACTCTTTTCCCACAAGCTCTGAGCAAGTTTGGACCGAATGCATCATTCTTGTTCCAGGTGATGATATACTCTTGAAGATTTCATCGATTTCTATTCTCAGTTTATTGATTTCACTCTTGGACAATGTTGTTGATGAATCGAGACTCACAAGAAACCAAATTCACTCGCTTCATTCGGAGACAGAATTGTGATTTCTCGATTCAGTTTCAAATTTCAACTTACCTCTATGGAGCACGAATATTTTTTTTTTTTTTTTTTTTTTTTAATAACATCGAAACTTGATACAAAATCATTGTTCCCCAATTGAGGCTATGGATGATATAGTGATTGTGATACGGCCACACTGATTGGTGGAAAGAATAATTATATGTTCCACGAAGAAGAAGCATCATTTTCCCCGATTCTCAATTATTCACAACCAGCGGGTCGACCAAGACGGGAATCGAACCCTGGTCTCCTGAATGACGGTCCAGTGTGCTGGCCACTGATCCGTCTATCTCCATATTGAGTGGACATATCAAGCTGGAAACATAATTGTGTTGATAGAACATATTGTTTCGAACTATGAAGGGGTCAATATCAAGACAAATCAGAATTTTTCATGCTTTGATGATTTTTTTTTATTGATAACTTGAACTAGAGTTCTTTTCTATTGAAAATCACTCGCTTGAAGTTTGGAAGAATGTGTTTGTGAATCTTTGTCATAGTTTAAAGAGCTTTCTTATGTTTTAATCTCTGTTCATAGAATATCCATCAAGAAATAGAAGCTTGAAGAAATATAATCCCTATATTTTATAATCCCACTGTTGAATGTATCTTGTAAGAGAGAAAAACATGGATAATATGTAAGGAAACGGTTATTACATATCTCTCGAATGTGTAATTCTTGAGAACAATGTTGAGGAGTAGAGATGGTTATCATCTCTTAGAGAAATACCTGTATATATTGTTACTCTTCAGTGTATCACAAGAGACATTATTGAATGTGTTTAATATCCGCCAAGTGGATAAAAGGTGATCAACTGATTTTATTTGAATTAATATACCCTACTATAGGGATTTTAAATTTCTACGATATTTTGGTACATTATAGAAGATAAAATTTTCCTCATAGAATAGTAGAACTAATTATAATTTCCATCTGGTGTATGGTTTCGAATTCTGAATCCACCCATTGGAGCGTTTGAAATTGGAACAATCAAACTATAGATTTAGTTTCTTATCATTTTCACAATCTGTACAATGCACAGGTGACAAAGTCTTGATTCTGAATGAAATCGAAACTGCAATAATTAAATACATATTTTAAAAAGAGATGTCATTGTTTTAGGGGTAGTTTTGGGGCAAAACCCGAGCGAATTTGACTTGTTCCCCTGTCGGTTCGAAATTTTGACTGGTTAGATGAGCGGAGCGAAGCTTTCCATTTCACACCCTGAAAAAAATGGGCTTCGCTTTTATGTTTTTTTTTTTTTGTAATTATGTACGCGGCATACAGGTCAGAGAAATGAATCAATCAACTTGAAACTTTTTCTGAACGTTGGTGTCATACCAGAATAGGTTGGGATTGTTATTCAGAAGAATCGGTCGGAAGTTTTTTCCGGAAAATAATCGGAAAGTTTGGAAAATCCTCGTGAGAATAACCCGGAGGAAAAATACTTGAAAAACAAGAATTTTCCAAAAGCTCTCAAATTCTCACAGAATATGAAAAATACTGTTATACACATTTTCAGAGATTTTTACAACAATCGAATGAGAAATAATGAAGAAAACGCAATAAACGTGTACATTTTATTGAATATTTGGATCAATTGGTTTCGCAAAGTGTTTATGCGACAGGTTGCAGGTTACTATAAATATCAACAAGTTGCAGGTGAGGTTTATGAACGTTTGAAGTAAGTCAAGGTTTGTAGATTTGAGCTGACAAGTTATTTTTCATTCTAGATTGCCATACTTCTAAGCTCATTTCACAACGCGCATCCCGCGTTTTCCTAGTAGTAGTTCCCAGTCACGTGCCAAAGTTTGTTTTGGCAACCAGAGATGCAATACAACAGTGAATATTCAACCTCACTGAACGCACTGATAGAAATACAATGAGAAACAGTATGATGGACTGGTTTATTATCAGGCTTTTGATTATATCCATTCACATGATCCACATAACTTGATAATAGATCATTGATCCCTGATTGCGATTGTGAATGACGGGACAGCATACAAACTATATGTATGATAATTGACAGGATGCATCCTACCTATGACTATCAATAACTTAACGGGATAAGCAACATGGCGCTTGCCTTTCACACCTTGCGTATATCAAAGGGATGCCGCCTCACAAATGTTATGATGATTTGCTGGTATTATTGTATGTTGATCTATACAAGTAATAGATGTAATGCAATCTGTGAATCCAGCTCTTTTCAACTGCATTAAGCAATATTGGAAATACATCACATTTGAATTGGCCAATCTACATTTGAATTACGTCCGTAAAAGCATTTAGACCGTCAGTCAAGAGCCCTACTGCTATATTCATCATTTGATAACTGGATAATTACTCATCATCTACGAGAAAGGTCAGAAACAATGCAAGTATACAGCTATGAACTATACACTGAAATACGAGCCTAATACGTACGATTTGATTTGAAATTGTGAATCTCACAAATGTACACGAAAGCGCTGATTCCATCATGGTGAAACCGGCCTGATATTGAAAGGATTGGACTTATGCCATGTTGCTTATCCCGTTACGTTATTGATAGTCACAGATCCTAGAGTTCCAACAGAAAGTATTTGAATGTTTGCCTGTCACTGGGAACATGGCTTGCATGTGATGCATCAACAGCTATTGGCAGCTTCCCAACAAGATCTGTCATTCATTGGTCGTTAGATTCCCAATCAAATGATGTACTTGTTTCCAGCAGAGATGGAGGATCCGAGCGACCGTCCCCCCTATCCCACAACTCTAGCGCGCGGCTGGTTCGAGCCTCCACGCAGAGTCCTTGACGATCAACGATACCGTGTTGTGATTGGAGATGATGGATGATTGTGTTGTTATCATGATAGTGGTTTGATTAACGACGCATCAACGACCGGGTTGTTCGGGGTTGGAAATCAAAGCTTGATGGATCAATGATGTTTAAAAATACGGATACGGGATTCGAACTCGAGTCCGATTTGAATACAATATCAATACATTGTTAATTGTTGATGGTCAAGTTCTGTATTTAATGAAGACATTAAAACGGCGAGGTTCGGTCTACCAACCGCTCTACCACCTAACCTTGGACTATGATATGATATACAAATATATCGTCGTTATTAGACGAACTTTAGCGAGGATTCAATTTGAACTTTAGCGAGGATTCAATTTGACATACTGAAAAAAATTACAGTTCATTTTCATGTTTTTTGTTTTTTTTCATTTTTTTTGTCGGTTCTCCACAGGTCAAACGGCTACAGCTATCAACTTCAAACTTTTTTTCATTATGGTTCCTCATCTAACTTAGACCTGTATAGTTTTGTGCATTATCGGGTGGTAACTTTTATTTTTATGAATTTTAGAAATTTCAAAAATATCCATTAGAATAATGTGGCAGAAAAAAAGAGAATATTTTCATTTCAAAATGGAATGAAATTTTGCGTCAAGTTGAAATAAATTTTCTTACACATTTCTGAAGACTTTCAGCTTGATTGGGTGAGCCGTTTTGAAAAAAAAACATGAAATGCGCTAAATTGGTAGCACTCGAAGCAGTTTTTACCCATTTCTAACTTAAATGTCAACCAATTGGCGAATGTAGGCAAAAGTTTGGCATAAAGTCGACAAAATATTACTATTCGCTCGTCTAACAACGCATTTATGGCGTTTTCCTAGTTATACGGGACATTACAACTTCGGAACCGGATTTCGATGAATAATGAAAATACTTTTCTCCCCATGTTCAGGAAGAAAATCAGAAATCATCAACCCACTTTGATTCATTGTAATCGATTTATTTGTCCTCCAGGAGCTGGCCCATTAACACTGAGAGATGACTTGAACATGCCTCGGATCCGTTATTGCCCCATGCATTATCCGCAGTGCTGGCATGCATTGACTGTCTCTCTCTCGAGAGCAAAAATATTGATTGGAATTTTCAAAACCAAGATCATAATTTCTAGTTTTCTACAGCCTATAAAATTCAGGAAATATATATATATATATATATATATATATATATATATATAAATATATATGTATATATATATATATAGATAGATAGATAGATAGATGGATATATATATATATATATATATATATATATATATATATATATATATATATAGATATATATATAGATATATATATATATATATATATATATATATTTATATATATATATATATATATATATATATGGGCCTATATATATCATTATTATCATCATTCATTTCATTGAATAGCTTGGAAGTCAGGTTTTTTCTGTATATATTACCAATAAAAAGATTATTTTAATATGTCGTACACAACAACACACAATCACACGTACCAAACAACATTAGAAATAACAGGTGATAAATACATCGAAATACATTGAAAATATGGTTCAAAACTCTCCTATATATGTATATATATATATATATATATAGATATATATATATATATATATATATATATATATATATATATATATATATATATATATTTTTTTTTTTTTTCTTTGAAATGACATCGAAACTTGATACAGAATTATTGTTCCCCAATTGAGGCCATGGATGAAAAGTAGGATCGTTTGGACGGGGCGCCACAAGGGCGATCTTACCACCCCATTTTGATGATTCAAAACCGATGAACTTCAACACCGGGACTGCGCTGTTGATGACCGTAGTTTTCTGGAATAAATATGGTCATTATTTATCAGAATCTGGTTCCAAGATTGAGGTGTCCTTTATACTCCAGTGAATCCAAGCCATGAAGGGCCTCAACTTCAAACAAATTGTGACCGAAAATGTGATAGTTGGATTTAATTGCCTCAAACTTGACGCCGGAACCACGACTACATCTTTCAAAAGGATTGATCACATGAAACTGAAGTCGCTGACCGCCTCAAAATATCAGCTTCGTATCGGCTATTCGCTAGTTGATGGAATCTCTCCAATCCTTATGAATACTGGAACATATCTCTAACTCCTCGAACAGTGAAGACTCGACACAACCGACCGCTCGAGCTGGTGGATACGTGAGACGTCCGATCGATCGATACCATGGTAACCGAGACGAATGCTGATGTGTTTGTAGGTTCCACTCGGATTGGTGGATTCCCTTGACGAATCAAAACGTCAAGAGTAGCAGTTTATGGCTCAAGAGATAAAACGCAAATACCACCGTATTAAACAATGAAACAAATATTTATCTTTGTAGCTAGGAAATGGATTCAGTTCCATGGTAAAGCATACGATGTATTGGGAGGGCAGAATGTATTTACAGAAATTCGAATATATGATTATAAATATATCTATACATCTGTCTCTCACTCTTTCTTTCTCTCTCTCACTCTCCCTTTCTCTCTCTCTCTCTCTCACTCTCTATCTCTCTCTCTCTATCTCTCTCGCTCACTCGCTCACTCGTTCTCTCCATATAGGTATATATATATATATATATATATATATATATATATATATATATATATATATATATATATATATATATATATATATATATATATATATATATATAAATATATATATATGTATATATGTATATATATATATATATATATATATATATTCATGAATATATATATATATATATATATATATATATATATACATATATATATATATATATATATATATATATATATATATATATATATATATATATATATATATATATATATATATATATATATATATATGAAACATGTTCACCTCGCACCTTTATGAATGGAACGCACCACCTGTAGGTGGATCCAGGTGGCCGTGTTTCTGACTACTAGACTCGTCTGCCAGGAACCGGTGTGGTTGTCATGGTTATGGTTGTGGGTGACAACCGATCCAACTCTCCTGTTGCCAGCATTGCGGTCACATAGTTCCCGGCTGTACACGGATCTCGCGCCAGACCGGAACAACATTGCGCTGAATGCTTGATCGTGCGGAATATTGACTTCGGCTGGAATATCAGAGTTATAGTCGAGACCAAGAGAAATGTGACGATAGGTCTCCTCCCCTATCAGTATATATATATATATATATATGTATATATATATATATATATATATATATATATATATATATATATATATATATATATATATATATTGTGAACGTATGGAATTGTGAGAATTGAACATCTTCAACGTCGATGTATTGAGAACAAAAGCGATACAGTATTTCGATAGGCCAATATTCCCGTGTAAAAAGCTTCCCACCCTCCCTCCCCAACCCCCCCCCCTCCCTTCCTCGAATACAGCCAATCAGGATGAGATATCATTCCATTGAAAGCAGCTAATGAAAAGAATACGATAAGCATACACAACAGTACATTCTCTAGCGGCCATTAATTGAACTGCGATTACTCGAGATTACTTTCTTCTTTCACTCGAAGCTTTCTCCTAGAATCGAGCTCGGCGTCTGAATACGACTTCAAACGAAACTGGAATCAACCCTTTCTCTTCATTCATACGATCTCTTCTCGATACGAACAGAAACTGAATTGAAAAGAATCAAAACATTGACAGCGTTATTGTTAATTAGCGAATAAAACATTCCGTGGATTACTCAGCGAATTAAAAGTCGAGATAAACTCGATCACGTGATCAGAACTTCAGATTGGGATACTTTGATAGAATATTCAATCAAAGATCAAGATGAGTAATATAACCGATCACGGAAACTTCATAGAGGATTCAATGGAGAGGAAGGTACACACATATATATATATATATATATATATATATATATATATATATATATATATATATATATATAAAAGTAGAAAATGAAAAAAGTATCTAACATCCATACTTTGTATTCAATTTAAAACGAATATACCCTAAAACCATAATGACCTCATCAATTATAATTCGTGAAAGTTTCAAACAAAATATATATATATTTATATATATATATATATATATATATATATATATATATATATATATATATATATATATATGAATATATATATATATATATATATATATCCTCATTTGAATTGATACAGTATAGTCTTTAGGTGCAATCGGAACCACTTTTGAGAAAACTCATTTCGAAATTTTCAAAAATCTCATTAGAATAATCAAGAGAAAAAAAAATTGTCAGAAATATTTCCTTCGAAGGAATTCCAATTGTCAGTGAATTTCAATATGATGATTAATACACTTCATTCCAAACTTTCAGTCCAATCAGATCAACCATTCTGATGGTAAAGAATATATATAATTCAATTTCTTCAAATCACTTCAAGCTATTAAGAAACCATTCAAATCCAAGCAACAGGTGGGTCAACGATTAAAAAAAGCCTTCCTCATTATCATATGGATTGATTAGGAAATGAGATGGCAGTGACTTAATGGTTTGGATCTCAAGGTGTATATATATATATATATATATATATATATATATATATATATATATATATATATATATATATATATATATATATATATATATATGTATATATATATATATATATGAATATATATTATATATATATTTATATATATATATATATATATATATATATATATATATATATATATATATATATGAATATATATTATATATATATATATATATATATATCATAACCAATCCAAAGTTAAGTTGGTATGTTCCGGCTCATCCTTCAACGCGAAACACGTAACGCGTTTTCCTAGTGTATCGATATATCGATCGTTTGGAGCAACTCTCTTCAGACGTGATGAACAGAATAATCAGAGTGATGATGAGATTCTGAGAAATTTTCACTCAAATCTGATTAAACAATCTACTTTCATTTGTTCCGTCACGAAACCAAGTTAGTATTTCTTCCAGACTTATGGTCCGATCTTGTTCTCGGTTCAAACCTCACAAACAGATCACAAATGTATCACTTCCGCTGGCAAGTTTATTATTCGGAAACAACATTCATTCAACATCCCAGTCTTTATCAATTCAATTCGGAGATTCATTTCCATAACACAGGAAGGAAATACAATAAAACTGTGACTCTATCCATGTCAACCAATAGTCCCATGTTTTCATCAGCCCGACTTTATAACCGTCTGCCACAATATGTTGAAGACAGCCATTCAGCTACTGGTTTTAAATTGAACGTGTGTGATTTCTTGAGAAAAAAAAAACGTTTTCTATGAGGTCAGTAGTCACATAGACTGACTATTGTAATCTCAGCTATATTTGTGATCTTGACTATATTATGTAACCCTCACTTTTAATTATTTGAATTGTTCAGTTTTGTTATAGGTAAGGTTAGGTGTGAGAACAGTCATATCTGACTGAACCTCGCCCTTTTTGAATGTACCAAATCTTGTTATACATGACGATAGAAAAATTTCTATTATTATTATTTGAAGTTCAACTGGTAAACCAATCGAATGACAGATCGAACATCTTCTTCCATTATTGCCTCTCATAATCTTGATCTGCTCATCTAACGTTACATTCATGGGATGCTGTGATCCTCGCTTAGGAGAACACATTACAGTAAAAACCGAGGAAATGTGGTTTCCCACAATACGTAATTATCTCAAAAAAAAAAACTATCCAACAGGTCGAAACTCACAATCGTCAATATTAAACAATGGCAGAAACACCCGCTCGACAATTCTAACTCTCACTCGACGAATTACGTCGTTAAACGCGTTTGTGCTCAGTTTATTATTGCGTATAATTTATTTCACACCCGAGTGTGCTTGACGTATCGGAACCCCCGTGTTGTGTAGTTACAAGGCATGGGAACGGTCGGTCGACGCTGAGAGTCGGGGTTGTGAAGGGTTAAAGGTCACGAGAAGATTAAGGGTAGTAAAGCAAGTCTTTACTATCGTGGCTCTATCAAGCGGCCGGGGTGGGTACTAAAGACGGAGATCAGTTGAGCTGAATCTCTTAAGTCATCCAGGAGACCCGGGTTCGAGTGCCGCAACTGAACCGAGGTCTATGTGGTTTTCCTCTGCTGTTGCTAGTGGATACCGGGATGGTTATATGAGAATAGGCAAGGCCGCTACCTTACCACTGTGAGTCAATTCAGCTATATATCACTGTCCTGCTGATTTAATTTTTCATTTTTTTTATTGTTATCACTTTTTTTACATACAGAATAAATACACTGAACAGTCGAATAAATTCACAAAGTCTCCAAGACTCGAATTTGGGAGAAAGAAAAAAATATCATAATCTGTGAATTATTCAGTTCTAAATTCTATATATTGATTCATGTAAGGCGATTAAGAAAATATAAATATAATGGATAAATTGAGTGGCAATCAATTTTTTTTTTCTTCATTGGTCACATACACTGATACAGAGAGAAAAACACAATTACAACAGAAAAACATCCACAAAGCCCTTCAAAAAAGGCTTAACTGTGGGTTAAAATAGTGAATTATAAACACAATTCAAATTCCGAAGTATTTCTCAAATATTAAAAGTAATAAAGTAGTTGAAGTAAAAAGAAAAAAAGAAAAACATTGAGTGATTTGTTACATTCTACTTACGGAGTGTGAGGTTTCTTTGATTATTATTGATTCCAAGCAATCAAGTTACATCAAGTAACGAAAAAAGTAGACAGTTGTACAAGATTGTGAGAAAAAAAATTTACATAAAACCAGTATTAAGACGCTTTGATTATAGGAGTATTTTGGCTAAAAGACACATAATACATGATATTTTTCAAATTGATAAGTCCTAATAATATTGATAGTATAAATAGTACATAATTATCAAATGGAACAAAGAAGAAATATGATCTATAGACCATTATTACCGATATATCAATCACTCATCAAATATTAAATGTCAACTTATCGGTAAATCTTCTCCTCATGATGTGAATGCATGTCCAGAGAGAAACTGATGACGTAGGGAGGAAGGAAATTACTGAATTTCAGACGAGACTTTATTTCTTCTCAATCGTAATGTGTATTATCTATATCTATGTATCAGAGTGTCTACATATACGAGATCTATTGATTTATCTCAAATCCGTATCGATCAATCTTTTTTTTTTTTTTTTTTTATTGGGTTTTAACGACGCACTGTAATGATTACTGAGATCTATTGGCGTCGGATGAATGATTAATGAGATGATGGGACGATGAGATGAAGGTTTTTTATGGGTAGTGGGAAGGATAGTGGGAAGGAAGCGGTCGTGGCCTATATTGTGGGAACCATCCCGGCATTAGCCTAGACTACAGAGGGAAACCACGAAAAACCCCTGTAAAGATGGACGGTGGCGGGGATCGAACCAGGCTTGATATGTCCCTTCACCTCCCGGATCACACGAAGCAAGTGAGCTAACCACTCAGCTACTGTGCCGGTCCGATCAATCTGAAATGTTGTAATGCATCATTATTTGTTGTAATATTTGTTTGATATACTAGAATTACTAACTCGTTGATAATCATAAATGATGGCTTACTGCCATACTCAAATGTAATGCTATTAATAAGTTATATTGTAAAATATGTAAATTGTGTACCGATTTCCTCGAGAGAGGGTTAAAGGAATAAACACTTCTACTACTACTACTACTACTATTTATGAATATTATAATATGTTGACCAAATCTCAGTGGCAATGTCACCTTGACAGACATCTCCTCCATTCTACTCAGACAGCTTCCTATGAACTCTAATGTAAACGAAATGTAATCTGTAAACGAATTTCTGAACGATCATCGATAAGTGAACAGAATATTCGACATCCATAAGTCATTATGGTAATTATTATTATTATTGTAAATATCAGCTATATTGTATCGATATTTTTCATTCTATATTTTATTTATATATTTGTATTGACCTTTCTTATATCATGTATATGATCAATTGAAGAATAAAAACATTTATCATTATCATTATCATCATCAATAATGTACATTGCTAGTGTAGAGTCGACTCGATGTATACTAAATGTAGTTTAATGACACATTCAACACCTGTTTGAGCATTCAATCAAGGTACGTATATGTGATGTTGCCAACGGATGCTGGAGGAATAACAATAACAATCTCGCACACGGTATGAGATGCCAACATTCCAGCACGATGGGGACACAGGTTAGCTGGATTTATTGGAAACTGAGATGAATCATCAACTTTGAATTTTAGCATCATGTCAGGATAACAAACAACAGACACAGATCCAGTTGATGTGTTCAAGGTCGCGTAGAATTATATTAGGCAAACGCGTTATGTGTCGCCGCGTTGATGGATGAGCTGGAACATATCGACTTATCTTTGGATTGGTTATTATATATATATATATATATATATATATATATATATATATATATATATATATATATATATATATATAACTTTACTTGAACTTTCACGATTCATGTTTATTTAAATTGACTGAAACTGGGCTGTTTTTTAATCGTGATATATTTATTGAATTATATATCACGATTATATATCACGATTAAAAAACAGCCCAGTTCCAGTCAATTTATATATATATATATATATATATATATATATATATATATATATATATATATATATATATATATATATATATATATATATATATATATATATATATATATTTATATATATATATATATATATACACCTTGAGATCCAAACAATCACGTCACTACCCTCGTATTTTCCATTATTGATTTCTATGATAATGAAGAAGGCTTTGTTCTAATCGTTTACAGTTGAGAGGTGACACCTGGGGCTTGGTTTTAATTTAAAAAAATAGTAATACAAATAAATAATATATTACAAATAGTAATAGTAATTTACAAAAATTACATTATACATTTTTTACATCAAAACTGCTGATTTGATCTGAATGAAAGTTCAGAATAATGTGTATTGTTATCATATTATAATTCTCTGAAAATTTGAAATGTCTCGGATACAAATTATTTCACGAATATTTTCCTTCGGGCTATTCTTATGAGATTTTTGAAAACTTTAAAATGACTTTTCTCAGAAGTGATTCAACCGATTGCGCCTTAAAACTATACAGTATCGAATTAGATGATGACACTTGTTTATGTCAAGTTTCAACTGATTTTAAAATTTCGTTTGACCTGTGGAGCGCGAAAAAAAAACAGTCACTTTTTTTCGGGTATGGCGAAATTGAGTCTTCGCTTCGCATAATCCAACTATCGACTGTGGATTGCATAACATTCCCATAGAACTGCACAGCTATGAATATGTAATTCAAGCCCAACTCCCTTGTATTGGTAACCGAAACACCCGGTCTAATCTTCTCATCGTTCCCCGACGCCAATAGATCCAAGTGATCAACACTGTGTCCTGATGAGATCCGATATGAATAGCTCCGATTGAGAGATCATAGTGGTTATTGTCTTGACAACCCCACCCAGAACTGGGTTATATGGGGATACGAATCAGCAGGTAAATCATGTGTATAGGACAACCCACGCCTCATGCGGGACTTGAACCCGGGATCTCAGATCCTTGAAGATGAGCTGTTCTGTCTCAATTGTGGAAATGAAACAATAGGCTTCTCTCAAGGATTGTCACACATTGTTGTAACAAGCGGACACAATGCCCTTGAAGCTTTGCAGGCTGTTTACCTTGTTGCCATGGTAACCTGAGCAGGCTGTTTACCTTGTTGCCATGGTGATGTGAGGAGACTGTCTACCCTGTTGCCATGGTGACCTGAGCAGGCTGTTTACCCTGTTGCCATGGTGACGTGAGCAGGCTGTTTACCCTGTTGCCATGGTGACCTGAGCAGACTGTTCACCCTGTTGCCATGGTAACCTGAGCAGGCTGTTTACCTTGTTGCCATGGTAACCTGAGCAGGCTGTTTACCTTGTTGCCATGGTAACCTGAGCAGGCTGTTCACCCTGTTGCCATTGTAACCTGAGAGACAAGCTGGTGTCTGACCAAAATGACAACTACGACAATACAGTCACTACATCTCTTGGAAGCGGCCAAGGTGTGAAGTTCTTCATATATCGTAAACACGAGCGTCGGGCGTGGGTTCGAGTCCCGCAAGGAGCATCAGTTCTTGTAAATGTTCTTTCAACCCATCGTTCATTATCATCCGCTCATTCGTACCCCCGTCTAATCCAGCTGTTGGTGGGGTCGTTAGGCGGGATGAGAGTGAATGAAATGACAGAGATCTCTCGTTGAAGCAAACACAGCTTGGCTTGATGTACGACAAGACTTATGACGTAGCGAGGCTAAACGACTCCCGCGACCAGATATCAGAGAGACGCTTGAGGGTGTTCTTTACAGATAGAAGAAAGAGAGAGAGAGAAGAGAGAGAGAGAGAGAGAGAGAGAGAGAGAAAGAGAGAGAGACAGACAGAGAGGAGGGACCCAACAACACCCACGTTCAGGTTGACGTCTCGAAACCTCGGATCGGTAGTGTTGATGAATACAGGAGACGGTAGGTCGATGGGACAAATGGAATGACGAGGGAGTGGGGTAACCGAGCTGTACATTGTCAGTTTGAGTACGCAAGAGGGAATAAGACAATTTTTTATCGTCCAACAATTTAAGTTTTCGTGGGAGGATGTAACTTCTCTCGGAGACATCACTTTCAGAGTGACATAAACTTGTGTAATGATTTAATCTCAATGTTTATGTCTGTAAGAACCAGTTGTTACACTGACTGGTAGGCCTATACTCCTGACAAGCTGGAAAGCTCGTTCACCAACACAACAAGCACGAATATCGGATATGAATCGATGGATTCTCATTCATTATCATTAGAAAAATATATATCTAATATATATATATATATATATATATATATATATATATATATATATATATATATATATATATATATATATATTTAAACATATATATATATATATATATATATATATATATATATATATATATATATATATATATATATATATATATATATATATATTTATATATTCATATATATTCATATATATATATATATATATATATATATATATATATATATATATATATATATATTTATATATTCATATATATTCATAAATATATATATATATATATATATATATATATATATATATTCATATACATTCATATATATATATATATATATATATATATATATATTCATATATATATTCATATATATTCATATATATATATATATATATATATATATATATATATATATATATATATATATATATATATATATATATATATATATATATATATATTTATATATATATATGTTTAAATATATATATATATATATATATATATATATATATATATATATATATGAATATATATGAATATATATATGAATATATATATATATATATATATATATATATATATATATATATGAATGTATATGAATATATATATATATATATATATATATATATATATATATATATATATATATATATATATTTATGAATATATATGAATATATAAATATATATATATATATATATATATATATATATATATATATGAATATATATGAATATATAAATATATATATATATATATATATATATATATATATATATATATATATATATATATATATATATATATATATATGTATTAATATATTCGCGTGAATTCTCGTGGCCAATATTAAATGGTGAACCAATTTTCACGGTGAAACCACTCACTTGAGTATTTGCACCTTGATTTTTCGACGAAATTTCACCCGTCATTTTAATGAGAGTGTAGATCGGTGATTTTGAGAATGATGAGAATATATATATATATATATATATATATATATATATATATATATATATATATATATATATATATATATATATATATATATATATATATATATATATATATATATATATATATATATATATATATATGAATATATATATATATATATATATATATA
This sequence comes from Brachyptera risi, assembly GCA_964007535.1. Lineage (NCBI taxonomy): Eukaryota > Metazoa > Arthropoda > Insecta > Plecoptera > Taeniopterygidae > Brachyptera > Brachyptera risi. The sequence continues at coordinate 658,540 of OZ023334.1, read as the reverse complement.
TATATATATATATATATATATATATATATATATATATATATATATATGAATATATATATATATATATATATACATATATATATATATATATATATATATATATATATATATATATATATATATATATATATATATATATATATATATGATTATATATATATATATATATATATATATATATATATATATATATATATATATATATATATATATATATATATATATATATATATATGAAGATGAATGTTATCAGATTATTCATCTATTTGACAAGAGGGAATGAATTGTTGATCAGTGAATTTTATTATCCATTTTGAGAATCATGGCCCTTCCACCAAAATGTATATATGGTCGAATGAATGGACTATTCCCGAAAGGAGCGCTGGAAACGCATTCAACCAATCGCAATGCTTTCGCAATTCCACCATTCACAACGCTTGATGTCAAACTTAGTTGAGTTTGATTTTAAAATGGTCACGTGATGGTTATTTTCTTCTGTTGACAATACCGCCTCGAAGTGTTGTTATAATTCCAAGAGTTGCCGCTTGTAAACTGTCTTACTAACTCGTCTTTGACCCCAACTGGGAAACTACGCTTTCATACAGATATCCGAATGATAATATATGAATATGTCATCTCCTTGTATCTCATGTTTTATGTTAGCAAAAACATGAACTCGGTTCATGTTAACAGGAAATGTTGGAACAAGATGCGCAGTGAACTCGGCGCGTGGTTCTCGAACACTTGCTCGCTCGAAACAGGTACGTACTATTGGGTTTCAACGACGCACTATTCTGATCACTACGATCTATTGGCGACGGTGGATGATGAATGAGATGGTTGGATGATGAGATGAGAGGTTATTTTATTAGGTGTTTTGGATGGTGGGGAGGAGTCGGTCGTGGCGTGTTGTCAAGGAACCATCCCATTATTGACCTGAACGACAGAAGGAAACCACGAGAAACCCCTGTCAGGATGGTTGACCATGACAAGCATTGAACCCCGGTCTCCCGAATGACAGCTCAGTGTGTTACCACTCGGCCACGCGTCTCGGTAACAACAGGTTATCAGTGGATTCGAAAGATATCAAATCCGATGAAATGATTCCCCATTTCATCCCGCTGTTCCAGATTTTTTTTATTTCTCATCCTCATTCTTCCTGACAGTAGCATCTGTTCACAACTTTATGAAAGAATGATCGCAAATCAAAAATGTAATTCTACAAATGTTCAAAGTCGCGAGGAATGTTTATATCATATTTGACAATTACATTATCAACTGGAGATAAAAAGAGACAGCGTCACTTGAGGAGAGTCGGAGTGAAAGACTCGGAAATGACAAGTTAACCTGTGCCCCAGCTGTCCTAGTTTACCCCAGTTTGCCCCAGTTGACCCCAACTGACAAGTTAACCTGTGCCCTAGCTGTCCTAGTTTACCCCAGTTTGCCCTAGTTGACCCCAACTGACAAACTTACAGTTGGAACTCTAAAGAATACCGATTCAGAAATATCAAAACCCACTTCAGAAACATTTGAAATATTTCCTCTTGTTCAGTATTCCAATAGTACAACATAGTTTCCAAACATGAACTTCTGTCAAGCTGGAGATGACTGACACTCGTTACCATAGCAACACGGGCTGTGATTGGTTGATGGCCCAGCTCACCAGGACCCTTACCTAATAAATCACGTGCTGGTGAGCTTCAAGAGGCTGATGACCTTGATTGGTTAATGGCCTCTAGGATTCCCAGGTGGCACAACAATACGAGATAATGTCATAGTCACGGTCTCTTCGAACGCACAGATATAACCTATTCCAGCCCATCTCAAGAGCAGGGCTGATATTCAATGCCAACACTCTCTTTTGTTCTACTCACTCTCTTCACGCTTTTCATCAATGTGCTTCTTTGTATTTCCATTGTTTCAATTAGGTGACATTTCATGTTACTCATCATTGTATTATGAATGTGTATCTACTTCATTCATCCTCACAGATGATCCTGGTATCGAAAAACAAGTATTGAATCACATATACTCACATATACATATGAATTACATATGAAGGGATTAGAAGCAAAGTGGACCAACCCAATTTTTTTCTCAAAATAATCTATTTGAACCACTTCATTCGTATTGTGTTATTTTTTTTTTTTTTTTTTTTTCCAACACCAGTTTCGGAAGTTTAAACATGTGGACCAAGCTTCCTGGCCCCCATTATATTTTGGAGTAAAACGGCCCAACCCACATTGGAAGTGTTTTGTTTTGACTTCTGGGTTGGTCCACTTTTCTTCTGATCCCTTCATATACAAGTATTAAAATTGGAATCGAAATTGAAATTGAATTTCTTGGGTGGTAAGATCGCCCTTGTGGTGCCCCGTCCAAACGATCCTATCTTTCATCCATAGCCTTAATTGGGGAACAATGATTTTGTATCAAGTTTCGATGTTATTAAAAAAAAAAAAAAAAAATTCTTGAGGGATTTTTGACCTCACAAGAGCGTCCACTACGGTTATGAAGTATGTATTGGATGAATATTGAAAAAGGAACCGATTTGTCGAAACCTCCAACAGAAGGACATTGTTGCCTGTCTTGTCAATGATGAGTGACAACACATGACAGTGTTATTGCACAACGCGTCACTCTTCTCCCCTCCCCTCCCTTCTTCTCCCCAGCTCGTCGCCAGAGCAATGTCTTCAAAGCGAGAGAGTGACATTCTTTGCATCTCGAGGGCTTTGACTTATTCGCGGGGAATTTCATTAAATTATATTTCTCGAGTTATAAATACTTGATGGTTCTATTATAAGAAGACACTTCCAACGTGACACGTGACATTCCTGGCGCCTCCACCGTTTCCTGGTACCTCCACTGATATCAGCTTTGAAGAGAGAAAATATTCAAGTTAGAAACAAATCAACAAAATACTTTTTCGGGCCCACATCTGGAAACTCTGATGAGATTATGATTATGACATCTGAGGCTCCAACGTGAGAGTTCATTTGAGAGACAGTCGAGTATTGTTACCAACATGGGCCGACACTGAGACGTGTGGCCGAGTGGTTAGTTCACTGAACCGTCATTCAAGAGACCGGGGTTTGATTCCCGCCATGGTTAGCCATCCTAATAGGTTTCTTTTCCTCGTGGTTTCCCTCTTCACGGTCAATACTGGAATGGTTCCTCAACAACAGGCCACGACCGACTTCTTCCCACCAGCCAGAAACATCTGATAAAATAACCTTCCATCTCATCATCCCATCATTTCGTTCATTATAAACTGACGCCAATAGATCGTATTCATCATTAGAGTGCGTCGTTATACCCGATATGAATAATAATAGAAAAACCTGGACCGATGGTAATTGTTCTCACTGACTGCTGTTTTTCCCATCTAATAATTCTCATTGTCATTTAGATAAGTAATGTGTCCTGATTATTTTGTGATCATCAATTATGTGTGTATATATCTATATATATATCTATATATATATATATATATATATATATATATATATATATATATATATATATATATATATATATATATATATATGTATATATATATATATATATATATATATATATATATATATATATATATATATCAATATATATATATATATATATATATATATATATATATATATATATATATATATATATATATATGGATATAAATATATATATACATATATATATATATATATATATGGATATATATATATATATATATATATATATATATATATATATAGATATAGATATAGATAGGGAGTATCCAGTTTGAACTCTTTCTTTTAAAGTTCGATTCCATATAGACCCGAATCCTTAAATCTCTCTTTCCTAAATGACTCTATTCCGCAGATCTCTCTTTCCTAAATGACTCGATTCCGCAGATCCCTCTTTCCTAAATGACTCGATTCCGTAAATCTCTCATTCAAAATGGCGCCTCACGCTGCTTGTCTTGATTGATCTCTTTCCGAACTGACCTCTTTCCTCAAATATCCCATTCCGTATATATCCTTTTCCTGTTTGAACTCATTTTCGAACCCAGAGTCCAAATTCAACGCAATCTTATTAGAACCTTTTCCACACATCTCTCTTTCTCAGTTGACACGATTCTTAATAGAACTCATCTGAAATGGCCGTTGATGTTTCGGCTGTCCGGATTGACCCGATTCTCCGTAGAACTCTTTCTTTGTAGAACTCTTCTATTGTTGCCACCTATAGCCCACCCCTCTCAGCCAATCAACGTTCAAGTAGTCGTCTATTGGCTACTTGATAAAACTTGTATTCGAAAAGATTTTACAGCCTGGCCATAAAAGATCACACCCCTCCTCAACCGATATAGATACATGATAGTTTTCTATTGAAATCTCTCAGGTATAAATCAATCACGTCTGAGCCGTAATCGAAGACGTAGTTTTGTACTAAATGGTTCATTTTTTTATGAAATGTGAATAATCAGATTTCATCTGTTTTAAAACATCTTGAATCACAGTCATACGATCAAAATTGGCCGAGATATGAAACAGAGAAAACAAATAATAATGATGAATAATAAACCTGATACTTCTAACAAGCGAAATCCACCCCCGGTGTGGGGCTCAAGGCCATACCCTCACACATACGAGAGCAAGAAGGGTTTCTTTACCTGTTCTTTGTTAATGAATTCGTGCTGCCCACGGTTATTTTTGTTTTGTTTTATAAAGTAAGTCTCTTAATTTCATTACATAATTAAAGAAAATAAGATAACGGTCAGAAACCTTTTTTAATTTTTGAAAATGGTCAATGTATAGCTGATATGAGATAACTGAATTGAAATTTCACTTTCATTCTCTCAAAATGAATATCCTATTTCACAAGAGTGTAACTTTGATGAGAAACCTCCCTCAATAGAATGGCAATTTGTGTTCCACGCTACATTTCGAACATCTCAATTAATGAGATGTTTCAATGCGATGTGCCTATAAAGATTGAAATAATTTGTTGCAATATCAATTCCATTTTATATTTTCAACTTGAAAGAATGTCAACGAACATAGGTGATGATTGATCGATTTTTGATAGCATTTTTTTCCACTCCCAATTCGAATCTTCGTGAGATACCCGTACGCAATTCGGAGTTGAAAGTGAGTTTATTGTGCAAATGTTGAACGAAAGTTGATCGTACAGCTATGATCGTTCGGTATTTCCCGTTTTCAATTTAATAATTACAAATGTGATTGTTCGAGTCTATACCCTTTGAAACTACCAATATTCAGGAAATATCGCACTTCTATTTATTCGAATTACTTGTTATTGTAGTTCCTTATCCTTTTCTCAGCTTTATTATGATCCTAATAGTTTTTTGTTTGGGAATTAAACATATCTCAACATGAGTTACTCTTTTCAGGTTACTCTGATTGCATTTTTTCACCTCGAAATGTTTTGCATACTTCTCAGAATTTTTAGAACATGATACTGTTAGTGAACGAGCTTTCAACGTAAATTTTTTGTTGATTATAGATTTTTACATTCTGCATGTTCGCGGGCTGCGATGATCAATGTCGATTGAACAGTCTGTTTTCATTTTTTCAACAAAATAAGAAGGCTGTTATTCCTGTTCAAACCATCGATCATATTCCCATTGCTTCAAAAAAAAAGAGTACTAATGCAGTAATGACTAAGTACTAGTACTACTGACCATGATTTCAAATCTGGTTTGAGTGACCACCTTTTTGTACTATTAAATTTGAATTGTGTAACATGGAAAACACAATGAGTTATCAGGAATCTTGTGAATAATAATATCGAATATTTTAATGTGTTAACATTAACTAAGATCTATTGGCGTCGGATGAATGATTAGTGAGATGACGAGATGATGAGGTGAAGGTTTTTTAGGTATTGGGAAGGATAGTGGGAAGGAAGCGGTCGTGGCCTATTATGTGGGAACCATCCCAGCATTAGCCTAGACTGCAGAGGGAAACTACAAAGAGCCCCTGTAAAGATGAACGGTGGCGGGGTTCGAAACAGGTCCGATATGCCCCTCACCTCCCGGATCACATGAAGCGAGCGCGTTCCACTGAGCTGCATGTGCCGGCATATCAATGTGAACCCAACTATATCGACAATGATAATAAATTTCAACTTCAATGTTGAAAGTTTTAATTTCCTCTCATTTCATCCATCTGTAGACATGATTATTTTTCTCAAATCATAACATTAATTCTTCATTCAGAATAAAAATACATATTCGGATTCAAAATTTCCACAAAGTCTAAATAAAAGTAGGCAATTAATTATATGTGAGTTTTTATCAGATAACAATAGAAGAAAATGTGAGCACGGGAAGTCAGGAATACATTCTACTCATTGGATGAGCGATAGCGAAGACTTCCATCCTTCCCTAACGGACCTTTGTCTGTCCATTTTTCATTCGTTTGTACGCACTGATCCATTGTGAACTTATGCAATTCAGAACTGCATATATTCGGGCCAAATCTGTTTGTCCACTTTAGAGAAACACCATTTCGAAATGTTGAAATACCTCATGAGAATAGGCCGGGAGGAATAATTTTGAGAATAAATCTCTCCCAGAAGTTGTAATTTTCACTGAACATGAATACAAGTATAATCATAAGAATGTGGGATTTTCATTGAAATCGAATCAGCCGTTTAAAATAAAATAATCATTATATCATTGATATTCATAAAATAGCTAACAGGATTAGTGGTTATTTTTTTATGTAGTATGTACCGAATGTGACGTCACTATACCATGGTGTAGTAGTCTTAAAAAGTAAAGAATTGAAGTCAGTTTATGTACATCATTGTCAACAGGTCAATTCCACTTCCATCAAATTCTTATATTATTTGAAATTATGGTGAAAGCTGCGTTTCCTAAGTGAATGAAAATAGTTCATCATCAGAATCATTCTTCGTTAATTTCCTCGAGTGGAAGAGATTGATGTGTAAATTACCATTTTTATTATTTAGGCTCATTAATTATTCACAAGTGAAACAATAAATTATAATGCCGTTATTGGCAGTATATTCACAAAATATGCCTCTCTTATAACTGTCAAGTAACAAATGACAAACAATAGTCACCATAGCAACACAGCGAACTGGTGGACTATCAAATATTCTGATTGGTCAATTCCAACTGGTGGACATTGTTGTCTGTCTCTTGCAACAATGGTGGGTGACGTCACTTGACAGAAGCCTATAGTATAGTCAATCGTGTAACGCGCAGTACACACGATGAGCAATTCCAATCGTCACAATTGCCAACTGGGATGATCAACTTGATTGGATTTTAACTTAATTGTATCCGATTGCCAGTGGCATAACTTTGAATTTAGGGTTAAGGCACAAAGGTCTCACATGGACCGCCCTCGTCCCTCACAAAAAAAAATTGAATTTGGTTGAACGTTTTTTCATAGGTATGTTGGAATACTGTACTACATAGACCTACAGCAGTCACAATTGGGCACAAAAAGTACCTATAGAATGCGCTAGCGGCAGCTGTCAAAAATCCAACATGGCGGAAGTTTGGAGGACAGAGTAATCTCTCCGTAGTGTTTACTATGGCTACTTTGCTTGTAATGCAGCTTGGAATGGCCATGCTAAACGTTCATACGTGCGATATTGTTTTATATTCATCTTTTGACAAATCTGTCCAACTTATTCAAGTGGATTTGGATGTTTCATTTGTAGAGAAAATGTTATTGAAACTCAGATCGGATTATTTTAATGATATGCCCCACCACATTTGTTTAAACAATTGTTGTGAGTTAGGTATTAATTATTATTACCACGTAAATGTTGTGTGAGAATTTAGATTATTATATTATTTCACTCCTTTAGTAACCTATCAAAAACTTATATAGCGTAGGGCCTACATTAACCAATTAATTTACCCATCTAACATTTCCATTCGTTTATTGATATTAGTTCAAAACACCATTTGACCTAAGCTTAAAATGTCCAGTAGGTATTGGTAAAATGTATGGGATTTTTATTTTTTTTAAACATTTTTATTACTTGTTATCTAATCTGGGTCTATGTATGACTACCTATAAGCACTCCCAGGAAATCAATTGCAAGGAAAACATCAAAAATGTGTTATGCTTCAAGAATTATTTATTTAATTATACGGTTTTTGTTTTGTATAATGAAGTATACAAAACAGTTTTGCATAGTTTTTGTATGATAGGCCCTATTTGCAATCGACCCAGAGCATATCATCAGTTGTTATGGACAATGTCAAATAATTATTTCTAGTTAAATGTTATTTACAGTCGAATGTTATTTACAAAAATAGTATTTACAATTACCCTAAATGTTACAGGCACATAGTATAGCACTTTTGAAACCTAAAATGTATCATCAATTGAAATCGATGGTGACAAATAATTAATTACAATTATGCTATTTGCAATTGATCTAAAAAGTTACAGATAGGCATATCATTTGCAATCAACGTAAAATGATTCATCAATTGAAATAAATTGCCGCATTTCGGGAATAAATAAAAGAAACATTCGCGGTTCTTTCCTGCCCCAGAATTACCCTGTGGTACGCAACAATTTCGTCGTGAAACACATTTTTGGGGCGAGAAAGTAGTCACAAACAACGTTGTAACATAGCCACGTGCAGAATTCTGTCCTCCAAACTCTATTTACGGTAGTCGCCGATAGAGCGCATGACTGCAACTTTTTGTGCCGAATAGCAAAACTACCTGTTTATACTTTCACGTCAATTGTATCAGAGTCCCCCCCCCCCCCCCCACCTATATAATTTCGGACTAGTTGCGGTGAAGCCAATTGAAGATTGGAACAACTCGAGTTGTCCGCGTATTCTGTGTTTAGATTCAAGACCTCATTTGAGTTTAACCCTAATTATATTAAAATGATTTGCTCCTTCATTCCACATACGAAGGCAAAAAGAAACGGAAGGACATCATGCATCCAATATTACAGAAAATTGATAGTATTTTGTTGATTATTCACTATAATGGACTAGATAGTGATTTGTAATAAAAACGTGCCGCTATAACTATACTAGTCTCGTCACCAACTTATATGCTTTGATGGACAACCTGTTATGAAATTGATTGTGAAAATTCCGTATTTTTACCATAATGAAGAAGATGTACCACTGCTCTCCGTGGCTCAGTCAACTAAGACACCGCTTCAAAAACTGAAGTGAGACTTGCATTGGGTTCGAGTACCGTATAAGGTATGAGTTAAAGGTCCGTCCTCTTACCAGTACTTCATAAGATTCATTATCGCCTACTCTCTCGTACCCCTCAATAACCTATTATGTTGGTGGGAATATAATACCCAACTTGAATATAATCACCAACTTACCAATGCAATCTGATATAGGCAGGAAAGAGGCCGTCCAAAGGCCTGTCTATAAGCTGAGCAATTGTAAAACATTTTTGCCTCTTCAAAGAATAGGCCTACATGGTAGGTATACAATATTACTGTATTAGTTCTCAGAAAGTATAGACGTTATTGACACTGCTAGTTAGGGTGTGAGCTATTCCCTTCGTAGATAGCTATAATCCTAGCATTCAGTTATTACCTGGGAAGATATAAGATGAAACTGTATTCTTGTTGTCTCCAGATTACGTGAGGAAAATATCCACTTGATCACTGGAATGTGAATAGTTATGGAAATATTGTTTTACTAATTATTGTCTGCTTCAACCACATCACCAACAGTCAAGTTATACGGGGGTACGAAAGAACAGCTGATAATGACAATGAAGTGATGAAAAGTTAGAGGTCGTTTACACAAACCCATGCGTATAAGCAGGACTCAAACTCACGCCCAGAATGACTCGAGTTTCTAAAGAGGGGCCTCAGCTGACTGGGCTACGGAGGGCGACAATAGTCATGGAATAAAACTGTCCATGATATTATATCACTCACCCGGATGTGCTAGAGTGTAGTACCCTGACCTTGTAATATTGGAGGTAAGGGTTCGATCCCCAACACCTGCCACCAAGGTTTGTATGTATAATTCGTGACTGCATGTGTTCAGTATGTAATGCTGGGATGGTTCCCGCAATTTGGAGCTCCCTGATTCCCACGATGTGAACTACATCACCTCATCTCATTATGAATAATTTCGTCAATCAATAACCGACGAAAGACGCCAATGGATCTCAGTTATCAATAAAGTGCGTCGTTAATCCACAATAGAACATGGAATGAATATGTTAGACATTTACTACCACTATAGAACTTACATCAAACAAAATCATCTGGATAAAACCACACCAAAAAGTTGATGTCGAGTCAACTCATAGCCACCTGATGTCGTGTGAAGGTGCATGACAGTAAATATTATGGCAGAGCTTTTTGGACGGACCGATAATTGTTGATCCATTTTTTATTTTTTTTAATAACATCGAAACTTGATACAAAATCATTGTTCCCCAATTAAGGCTATGGATGAAAGGTAGGATCGTTTGGACGGGGCACCACAAGGGCGATCTCACCACCCCATTTTAATCATTTAAAATCAATTAGCTTTAACACCATAACAGCACTGTCTGTGATCATAATTTTCCGCCGCAGATAAAAGTCTTCCAGTTTCCGAAAGTCCGGAACACATTATAAGTAAAAACCGTTTCTGTGATAGATTTCCGGACATTACCAGCATTGGTATTAAGAATAAACAAAACACACGAATGTTGATATCTTCCGCTTTGAACCAAGTCTCTTGGGCAACTATCACGTCTTTCCATTAGCAGCAGATGTAAAGTTCAGCATAATACAAAATAAAAACAAAAATGAGCGATAGGCCTGAAAAATTAAAATTGGCCTATCACTGTACTAATTAAAGGTCGTGGCCAATTAAAACATTAATATTGAAATTAAAACATTAAATGATATTGATGTTATTTCCACCACAATGAAGTAGAAGTCACTGAGATAGGTGGACCAGTCACGCTCAACAGTCATTCAGGAGAACAGAGTTTGAATCCCGCCATTGTAGACCATCCAGAAAGAGATTCTCGTATAGTATATACTGCATGGGCAACGATCGTTCGATTCCCATTTTCCAAAACACCAAATAAAACAACCTTTCATATCATCTTCCCATACTCATTCATCATCGCCGACGCCAGTACATACATTGCGTCGTTGAACCCAGCATCAATAAAATGGAAGCAGAGTGAATTAGTACATCGGATAGTATACATAGGCCTATAGGATCTCATTAAAATATTAGCATTGAAACATAGGTGATACCGGTTTCATATTATGTCATTTCCGTATTCAATTTTTTTTAGAACGATAAAAACCTACATATAGAACATACAAATACAATACAACGAACATACAACGGCTGATTCGAATTGCATACAAAATTGTTGGGGTGGTAAGATCGCCCTCGTGGTGCCCCGTCCAAACGATCCTATCTTTCTTCCTTAGCCTTTGGGAAACAATGATTTTGTATCAAGTTTCGATGTTATTAAAAAAAATAAAAAATTGTATTGTGTTCAAATTCAAGAAAAATGTAATTTTTTGGAAAACATTTTATTATTAAAAAATTTCCGCCCAGCCAAATCTTATGGAGTTTTCAGAAACTTCAAGATGAAATTCTCAAAAATCGTTCAACCGATATGACCCAAAAACTGTATAGGCCTACAGTTCTAAGTTGAATAAGTTCACGAATATATCAAAAGTTTCATGTCGATCAGTCAAACAGTGCGACCTGTGCAGTGCTTACAAAAAAAAAATAATAATAAAACACGGATACAAAGCTCCATGAGAGTAGGATGGAAGTCTTTGCATTCGCTCATCTAATAAAAAGATAAGTGATCGGTTTTGGATCAAATTCACTTTCCGTCTATAGTTCAAATTGGGGTTCTGATTGAATAAGAAAGATGGATGATATTTCAATGAAATTATTGAGTGTCAGCTTAAATATGGCAGAATAGGTCTAATTACTCCATGGTTCTCCTTACGATGAAAATACAAAACAAACAAAGAATGTTTCTTATTTTTTATTTCTCCTTTACATGTGATACAGTCAATAAGAGTTATATACATGTTAATTTCCCAATGAGACGAATTCTTGTGCTGGGGAATTATTGAATCAGGTATGAAACTTGAAGTAGACATTGAGCATGAAGAGGTGCGTAGGTGAATCGTCAAGTTGAGAGTTACAAATTTTGATTCTATAATTTGTACTCACTGATATCAACATAATATATAATCTTGTCGCTTATTATAATAATATGTATAATAAATTATAATAATATCGCAGATGCTGAAAACGACTTATTGATTGTGTTTTAATAATTGTATGATTTGAATCTGAATAATATACAATCAAGTATGTTAATTCATTTTAAAAATATTTTCTCAATTCATCTTTCTTCAGTCTATGCTTCTACTTCCGAGGTTTGAATTTGATTAGTACGCGCTTTCCTCCGCAGCGTGGTTGGTCGATTCCTGACCGTTCTAAGGGAAGACCAATCACGTTCTTTCGTTGTACGTGTTCACTTTCCGCGCGTAAACGAGTTGAATGAAAGATTCATATTATATTAATATTACTTTTATTAACATGAGACCCGGTATTACCGACTCCAGTTAGTCTTATTCTGAGTTTTGGTGAAACAGATGGCGTATAACCATGGTGATGATAACTACTAACTAGTGTTTGCAGGTTATAGAAATACTTCCATGTTTGCGTATCCGAGACGAAGTATAGTATTTGAAATGAATATCCAACTGGATATTTTATATAATGCTTCTATGTCAGTTTTTGTATGAATCAAAAAATAGCCTAATATTATTTTTAAGAAGCATTTTTTAGTGAAGATCGAGAATCAAGGTGAACCCACCCACAAAAGTATATCAATTTTTCTGTTATTCATTGATGTATAAATGTCGAAATAGTATGTTGAAAATTTAAGAAAGAAAGAAAGTTCAAAATTTGGAGAAGATTTTGGAAAAACGGGTTGAAAAATACGTTAAATTGTTCACAATAAAATAAGTAGATAGTCAGCATGTAGATGACAATTAATATACATTAGTTGAGTGAACCTTCCTCTCTATCAGATGAACTTAATTTAATCAGTATATTATTCTATAAACGTTTTGAAATAAAAAATAGTTTCTGTTACCTTGATTCACAACCAAAAAAAGGCGTGACTTTCTCAGTTGTGCCAAGAGCACAGACAATCGAGCTAAATACTCGATTGTCTGTGCCAAGAGCATAAATGGTTGAACCATAGAGATGTTTCCTTATCTATGGTTGAACTGTTCATTTTTAGTTTAGCCCAAATGAACACATCGATATCATACACGATAAAATATCTAAAGAAGTAAGAAAATTATGTATGTAATGCGAGCTGCATGTTGTGTGAACATTTTCAGTGTAAACTAGAGCATGAACAATCGTAATGATTTTTTTGATGAACGAATTGCTTCACACCTTCTGTAAAATATTGTCGATTCGTAATGAACATTCACAATATTCTCACAAATAATCACACTGGTGGGAAATTTTTGTCCTATGGAGACTAAAGATGCCTTAAAATGATACCAATTCTAAACGTTTTCGAAAATGAAACACATTATTCAACTTAAATACAGTCCATCATCTTTAGAAGGTAAATAAGTGTGATTTTCTGCTTTGAGATTATTGAAACTTTTTATGATTACATATCGTATTTTCTTGCTCGTACATACATCTCTGTCAATCAGTTAGGTTGATCTGAAGCATGGCATAGGTTATGTACATTTTATTTGTATTTATTATTTATGAACGAAGGGGAAATAAGGTCCCACAAGTGCCATGTGATGGAAAGGATAGTGGGAAGGAATATGTCATGACCAACTTATTGTAGGAACCATCCCGAAATTAGCATAGACTACAGAGGAAAACCTCGAAAATAAAACTGTAAAAATGGACGGTTGCGAGGGAGAACTATTACAACAAAGCTATCAGAGGCTGATAAGTATTCATTGAAAAAGATACCTCCTTTATGTCTGAAACGGAACGACTTAGTAAACAGAAAGTGATAATATAGGAAGATCATTTCCCCCCTGAATGATTATATGTATTTTTGAAAAATAATTTCTCTGAAATGCTCATACCTTGCTATTATCAATTGTAAGATTTGGACATTATTTTTTTGCCGGAAGTTGCATAATTCCAGCATGATTCACACTAATTCATTGATTTTATCCGCGACTATCAATAATTACGTAACTAGTTGATTAACGTTATAGTTAATATTCATAGGTAATAATAATATTAATATTCGTAATTCATTTTACACGACCACTGCCTTCTAGAAGAATTCAAACGCAGTGAATGGACGATAATTTCACGTTTTGAACTTGTAATGAGATATTCGAGTGAGTGAGTTATGGGAAGACTCAAGTGACAATGTTGTGGCCCCCGCAGCCCTTGTGACCGCTCTTTATACGTTCTCTACTCCCACATTCCATTATTATAGTCGTTATAAATCGTTTTACGATATATACAAATTGTTATAATATAATACGTGATGGATAAAACGTGAATTGATCGTGATTGTGAATTCAATACAAATTCCATGAGTAACTGATATATTTTATATTATTATTATGAACAAAATGAAATTAATTGGACCCTGAGACAAGATAATCACGAGTTTAGAGCGAATATTTTGTCTTCATGAAATGTGATCCTGAGCACATATTTTCACCATTTCAAGCGCATAAAATATTCACTTCCGCCTTTCTGAGCAAATAATTTCCTTGCCCCAGTAATTTAATATTCCGCTAGTTTTTCATCACCACTAAAGTGCAGTCTGTCAATTCACAGAGAGCTATATAATGCATAAATACTTGAATTGATCATGTTCAATATTAGGAAAACATATATTTTCTTGAGTGACAATATAGAAACGTTTGGTATTGTCACAGACAACCGTGGTATTGTGATAAGTTTTGATTCTTCTTATACAGTTAGGAATGAGCCGCTGGGTTTACCTCATGAGGAACAAATTGGCAGTAGCTGTCAGGAGTACATGTCAACCCTTGTCACGAGAATTGCAATAAAATCCACCGCTCTATACATATGTTATCTTCTCGCGTATCTCTGGTATTTCATAATCAATCACTGTTACTTCGATTGCAGGGATTAAACGTTTTCTTGATTGAAGTTTTTAACCCAGAAACTGTTGATTATAGAAATTATACCATTCATTATTACATTTGCATATCTCACTTGTATCTCGGCCATTTTTAATCGTATGACTGAGATTCGAAATGTTCCAACACAAGTAAAATCCAATTATTAACATTTTATAGAATGATTCACACATTGATTGAAAAATGCACCTTCGATCAATGCCCACGCAGTAGGTCATTTCTATGGATTTATACCTGCAAATATTACAATAGAAAAGTGGTTGTGATCTGATTGGTTGAGAACTGTCTTAGGTAGGCTGTGAAATCTTTTTTTGTGTGAGATTAAGTAACCAATAGACAAACCCTTGATAAGTATCCCTTCACTTTCATTGGTTGAGGGGTGTGGTCACAGGCGGTAACAAAATATGAGTTCTATTGAGAATCTGTTCTTTTGAGATTCATAGTTTTAGCCGGAAGAGCCCATTCTCCACATCTCTCTTTCTCAATTGACACGATTCTTAATAGAACTCATCTGAAATGGCCGTTAAACTATTGGTTGTCCAGATTGACACGATTCTCCGTAGAACTCTTTCTTTGTAGACCTTATTCTACATAGATCAGATTCTCTATATAACTCATTTCTATCAGAAAATACCGAAATAAACTAGTCCAGATTGAACAGATTATTGTTTCGTGTCATTCCTAATAGAACGCATTCGTTTAATCTCTCATCAGCAAAAGCGCGCCAAAACGTTCGTCCCGTTTGACTCGATTCTTATTTGACTCGATTCCTAGTAGACCTCTTTCCCAGCTGAACACATTTTCAGCTTTTAACTGCTTTCTATGGATGAGTTCTATTGAGAATCTGTTCAAATAGTACGTAGCCGATATAGATATATATAAATATATATATACCATTTTCACTGGGGACCAATAGAGATTGTGATTGGTTGCGCCACTTGGAGGACATTGTTGTCCGTCTCTTGCAACAATGAGTGACGTAAGCATCATGTGAAACAATGAAACAAGTCGCGAGCAATCAGTCTGTCCTCGGCTCTAGAAGGCAGTGGTCTCGGTTTCACTGCATACGACAACAGTTATTGCGAGAGAATGATTTTACCAGCCACGAAAGTGAAACTGATTACTCACAGCAGCGAGCGTGACCTGGAGAGAGAAAGAGAGAGAGAGAGTGAGAGAGAGAGAGAAAGAGGGGGGGGGAGAGGGAGAGAGAGAGAGATACCGAATATCTTCCAAACACTATGGATATAATTGTATTTCAGAAGGTAGAAGATATCCCCGCTTCTAATCCAGCTGTCAGTGACTACAATGAACTCATCCGGAGCCTATTGTTGTGACAGATGAGGGTATTTAACGACTAGTGATGGGTGTGACCTAACATCAGGCCACCTGGATCTGTGCAACGTGAGATACTCGACAGGAGATTTGGAGAACCGCCTCTAATAGACAGCCCTCTTGATTGGATGTTGTTCTATGACGTCAGAGGGGCAGGAATACGAGAGTGTGGAGTCAATTATTACAGAAGAAAAGATCCTGAGTGATTTGAAGCAGTATTACTGCAACATGTCTGAACAGAAAGTCATTGCGATCGTTTATATGTCGTGTTTCCGGTTGCAGAAATACACTGAAACTGGAAAGTCTTTGAAGAAAATCACCACCCTGGAACTAGATTACGATTAATAATGGCATAGAGAAGGCTAAGAATCATCATCTCAATTCCGCAAGTGGAAATGTATTCACTCCTATTTCAGGACCGGGCCTTTCTTCTCAGGTCGTGACGTGGACATCACTCGACTCTGTTCATGTTGTCATAGACCTACGTCACGACTCATGATATCCGGTATCTGGTATCCAGGGACAAAGGAAATATTCATGATTTCATAAATGGAGATAATGTCTTCCAATTTTTTCTTTCAGTTTCTCAGTTTTTTCTATGGGGGATAAGATCACCTTTGTGGTGCCCCGTTCAAACGATCCTATTTTTTCATCGTTTGCCCCAATTGTGGAACGATGATTTTGTATCAAGTTTCGATGATACTAAATCTCTATATAGTTTCATATATATATATTTATATATATATATATATATATATATATATATATATATATATATATATATATATATATATATATATATATATATATATATATATATATATATATATATATGTATATACATATATATATATATATATATATTTATATATATATATATATATATATATATATATATATATATATATATATATATATATGTAAAGATATATAATTATATATATATATATATATATATATATATATATATATATATATATTTAAATATATATAAATATATATATATATATATATATATATATATATATATATATATATATATATATATATATATTTAAATATATATAAATATATATATATATATATATATATATATATATATATATATATATATATATATATATATATATACATATATATATATATATATATATATATATATATATATATATATATATATATATATATATATATATATATATATATATATATATATATATGTGAAGAGAAAGAGAGAGAGAGAGAGAGATCGGGAGAATATATTACGCTATTCTTTGTTCGGATCCAGTTGCAGGGTCACGATGCCCTCTAATACTCTGAAAGAACAAAACGTAAACAAGAATATCAAGTTATCTCTTATTCAATGTTTATGTTATTGAGTTATTCTCCCCGTCCTGTATCTCATCGGAGGCACAACAAACAGACCCTCGAGTTCAGTTCTCTTAGAGACAGATAAATAAGCCAGGCTCCACGCTGAGTGGCTGGAATGATCGGGGGGGAGAGGGGGGGGGTTGGTTAAGGGGACATTGACAGCTTTTTTCAATCCATTTCTCTTCTCTCCACATTCATGGTGAATCTATGATCCACTCCAGATTGACTCATCAGTTGAATGCTGCGGGAATCATCAAATTATTCGGAGTGGTTCTGCTTAGGAATATTGTACTCATTCAGCACTTTCATTCCATTTCATTCACTAGCTTTTTGTTTATACCATTATATACCAGTTGAAATTATATAATTATACCATTATATAAACGAGTAATAATTAATATCATCAACATAACAAGCAGGTCTTCAAAGTTGTCTGAATTAAAATAACAATAAT
Organism: Brachyptera risi; assembly: GCA_964007535.1. NCBI lineage: Eukaryota > Metazoa > Arthropoda > Insecta > Plecoptera > Taeniopterygidae > Brachyptera > Brachyptera risi. The sequence goes on along the minus strand of OZ023334.1, from coordinate 640,231 downwards.
AATAATGAGTAACTATAATTAATAATATATGGAATAAAATATTAAAATCAGGGAAATAATGAGATTGGTAACCATATGGGACAATAATACATGTGAGTGATTCTTTTAAATATAACTTCGTGACCCCGCTTATCATATTTCAGTGCAATTCCTTCTAGTACGACCATTTTTATCCATTTTTCATTTGGATTTTGACTACGCACTATAATGATGGCTACTATTTATTGGCGTCGGTGGATGATGAATTAGATGAAAGGTTATTTTATCAGGTGTTTTTGAATGGTAGGAAGGATTGGGTCCTGGTCTGTTGTCAAAGAACTATCCCAGTATCAACCTGAACGACAGAGGGAAACCACGAAAAACCCCTGTCAGGGTTGTCGACCATGACGGTAATCGAACCCCGTTCTACCGAATGATGGTTCAGTGTGTTAATCACTCGGCCACGCGTCTCGGTCAGGGTTCTCAGACTCAATCTTTCCAATATTTCATTTGTTTTTCATTTTCCGTACCTGAATCTCTGAAACTGTCCAAATTATCCAAACCATTCCAAGTTTGCACCCCATGTAGATTTGAACGTGCCCTACTCGTGTGGAGATTTTTATGTACCTATGTGAATTCATTCTTATTTTTTTTTTCATTGTCACATGAGAATAATAAAAAAAAACTCTCAAAGAGATCTGAAAAGCTTTCGAAGACTTGTCTGTAGAACAATGTTATTAATAATGTGTTACATTGTGAATAATTTTTTTTCCCAATTACTTCCGAGAATTGTTGTATGCCTAAACATGTGGTATTTTTTGAATATTTAGAACAAAAATGAGATCAAAATTATCCAGTACATGTGTATGAAGGTCTTATATAACCACTCTGAGAATTCTGTGCATGAAACTTTCATAGTTTGTGAAGGACAGATACCGAGTTATTGCTCACTTAACACTGCCGGTACGGGGCTCACAGCGTCACCTTAAGAGAGAGGGGAAGAAGGAGGAACAGATCTCTGGATCCAGTATTCCTCGCGCTCCTCCACGGACTAATCAAGTTGCGCCCTAATGCATTTCTCCCCTATTCCGTGCTGAAGTGCGTGGCTACAGCACCGGCCTTCTAAACGGGAGAATTACAACTTTCACAGCCTTCCAAATGCTATAATCAGATTTAGAAAGACACGTTGTGGGACTCTCTAGTCATAGCAATACTGGGTTTGCTGAAAATAACACTCTCTTTTCACTTGCTTATAATATCTATGCAAATAAATTATTGGTGAATACGAAGAAAAACTTGTCCGTATGAAAAAATACAATCCGAGTGTTCCATCTCAACTTTTCTCTCAATCTGGGAGAAAATATAATCAAGATTTGTGAAGTATCGAATATAGGCTTCTGGCACGTAACAAACGACAAACAATAGTTACTACAGCAATACAGCGAGCTGGTGGACTACCAAATATTCTGATTGGTCAATTCCAACTGGTGCACATTGTTGTCTGTCTCTTTCTACAATCAGTGACGTCACTTACCAGAAGCCTATTGGAGTGTATGGGACTATCATATTCCATTGTTGAATAAGTGAAACCAAATCTCAATTGACCATTGTTGACCGTCCGCTCTCGTGATGTCACAAAATATAAAAACCAATCAAGTGGACAGTGAAGCGGGGAAAAATAACCAATCAAGGTATCTAAAATTTCCCCTGCTTCGTATAAGTCACGCCCATCTACAATGGTCACAAGAACGGGTTTCGAACGTCCTGCGCTTGCCCATGTTGGTAACACTTATAACAGAATGCAGCATCCAATAAGCCACGTCCTATAAACCATATCATCACATCCGTGGTGAGAAAACCGAGTGACCCAGTTGAAGAGAACTAATCAAGTGTTGAAATTTGACAAGAAAAGAAGCAATAAATACCAGGTGCCTGTGTATAACACGCCAATCTATCTTGCAGTAATAACTCATCTCATGTTGTGCCTTGAGCTATAGCATGCACCGTCGTATCGAGAGATTTATCACACTCGCCTCGCTTATCGGAGGACTCTTCGTCCCTCGCTTCAACTCGGCCGTCACGTGGTCATGATGTAGTAGTGATAGCAACACACTCCATCATGATATCAAGAAGGTGGACCGACTCGGGTCTTCAAAGTGAAGTATATCCGGGGTCAGAATCTGAGTTCAGGGTCCCGATTGCCTGTAGCGCAACTATCGCTTTTGATCCAATCATGTTTCACTAAGGCTTGGTATTACCACGGCCAGTTAGTATTTATCTGACAGTTGATGAAAACAAATAGCATGGGTAACCATGGTGATAACAAGTTTGAACTGTCAGATAAAGGCTAACTGGACTTGGTAATACTGCGCCTAAGGGATTTAATTACCATGTTTCTTTCTTAATTATGTTCATATGCATTACCTGATTTGTATTTATTACCTGATATTCATCATTTGTTAATTCACCTTGTTTTTTTTCTCAATTATAGTCATATTTAATTTTGTTTATAAATATGACCGATAACATAAGATTTGTTCAACCCACAGATAAACTACACTTGTAGTTGTGTGGGATACTGTGGATGTAGAGGTTGTTTCATCCGCTGTGATTTATCATGTATGTATTGTTCATGAAGATGTATGAATGTCCATTATCAGCGAATAAAAAAGAAGAAGGAGAGAAAAATGAAAAAAAAAATCATATAGAAAACCAATGCTATTCAATGCTAGACACGGCTCAGTAGAATCATTATGTTTGCAGTTGCATTTGTTTTTCACGAAGATTGTGTGAGTTCAACAATACCACCGGTACAGTAGCCACTCTTATCTACATCCAGATCTCGAGAGAATCCGCCACATCGCACAGGCAATCGGGACCTTTGGCTCTGAGCTGACCGCAAGAAACCACAAATGTCCCCCATGTTATTGGTATGGAGTTTGGGACACCTTCTTATTTATATTGGGTTTCAACGACGCACTATACTGATGGCTACGATCTATTGGCGTCGGTGGTTGATGAATGAGGTGATGGGATGGTGAGATGGAAGGTTGTTTTATTGGGTGTCTTGGATAGTAGTAAGGAGTCGGTCGTGGCCTGTTGTTAAGGAACCATCCCAGTATCAACCTGAACGACAGAGGGAATCACTGTCAGGATGGTCGACCATGGCGGGAATCGAGCCCCCAGTCTCCCGACTGACGGTTCAGCGTGTTACCACTCGGCCACGCGTCTCGGTAGGGACACCTCCTTCATATCCCGAGGAAGTATGATGGTGTCACCACAGCGTGGCACGACGTTTCTTCCCCGATCAAACAACCCGGCCGTGGAACCATCTCCCTGGACACCTCATGGCTGCTCTGTCCTCCAGGATCAACACTTATAATGAGATTATCAACTCTGCTCTATAACCCGTCGACCCTATGTTCATTATAACTTGATATTGTCGATAGCTCAGCGCAATCCACTCTTCTGTGCATCTGGGTCTATCGTGGTACCCTGTCATCTATATATCACCATGTACGTCCTCTTGCACAGCAACAAGAGATCACCAGCACCGACCAGCGGCTACAGGCATTGTGACTGATTCATGTTATTGCTGAGAACAATATTTGTGAGTTATTCCTGAGTTTTATTGAATAAATTATGATAATAATAATAAATTTGAGCTCCTTTTCTGTAGAAACTAACAGCAGGAGGAATGTGATTCAGACAAATCTCAGTTTTCTGTGATGACTCAGTTCTCCAAATACTTTTCCAAAATTCATTTGGAATTTTCTTCTTTTTATTTCATTTCATGATTTCAATATAGGCTTCTTTTTTTTTTTTTTTTTTATATCGGGTTTTAACGACGCACTGTAATGATTACTAAGATCTATTGGCGTCGGATGAATGATTAATGAGATGATGGGATGATGTTTTTTTTTTTTTTTTTTTTTTTTTTTTTTATGGGTAGTGGGAAGGATAGTGGGAAGGAAGCGGTCGTGGCCTATATTATAGGAACCATCCCGGCATTAGCCTAGACTACAGAGGGAAACCACGAAAAACCCCTGTAAAAATGGACGGTGGCGGGGATCGAACCGGGTCCGATATGTCCCTTCACCTCCCGGATCACGAAGCAAGTGAGCTAACCACTCAGCTACTGTGCCGGTATATATAGGCTTCTATTTCAACATTGATCCATAGATGAATATCATGAAAATTCGATACACTGCTATGGGTTGGTCTCCCCCCCCCCCCTCATACTGCTATGGGTGGGTTCACACCCCCTCATACTGCTATGGGTGGGTTCACCCCCCCTCATACTGCTATGGGTGGGTTCACACCCCCTCATACTGCTATGGGTGGGTTCACCCCCCTCATAATGCTATGGGTGGGTTCACCCCCCCCTCATACTGCTATGGGTGGGTTCACCCCCCCTGATACTGCTATGGGTGGGTAAACCCCCCCTCATACTGCTATGGGTGGGTTCACCCCCCCTGATACTGCTATGGGTGGGTAAACCCCCCCTCATACTGCTATGGGTGGGTTCACCCCCCCTCATACTGCTTTGGGTGGGTTCACCCCCCCTCATACTGCTTTGGGTGGGTTCACCCCCCTCAACGAACAGTGGAGTTAGCTAAGAGGTGATAACAGGTTCGAAGCATTGGATGGAAACAGAAGAAACGGCAATGTAATTAGACTGAATAGAACTGGAGGAAAAGCTGAGTGCAGGTAACTGAGAGAGAGATAGCATGATGGTGAATACTTGAGTATACAATTCACTGCGGATATTATAAAGTTGAAATTGAACCTCCTCCCCCCCCCTCTCCCCCTCCAACCCTCTCTCACTTATTCACTACACACGAGAGAGAATAGAAACGGGAGGAAAAGTTTTCATTAGAATGTATACTACATTATAAATAGCTGTGAGTACAGTACAAATGACTTGAGCACAGTTTCAAGTGTTTTGCGAGCTACAAGTTATCCCAGCTATGTTGCCATGTTGCATGGTTATATATACAGACGCGAACCAATTAATTACCATCCACATAGCAAGCTGTTGATTAACTCTAATTCAAATACTTGACCTGGTTGTATTATTCATCCGTTGATCAAAGTGTTATTTGAATTGTTCATTATTCAATTAGAATAATGAACATTAGCTGTAATAATGTACGATAAAATGTGTGGATAGTTCGCAAAATAAGGGTTGATAATGTACATTCATTTATTCATTCAATATTTGTCCGAATTGTACACACATATCCATGTAGTACAACAGTGGTTGGAATATGCATCGTGTGGACCGTCATGATAATTAAAACAAGAACATCACATAATTGGGATAAATATTATACAACATATTATATATATGGGCCTACGTTCATAACATTTGATATCGGTATGGATACAAACCAAACAATATTACACATCAATATATTATATACACTTAGAAAACAATAATTGTCGGTCCTGCTATTACTAATAAAATGTATACACTTCAAAATAATCTTCAATTGAGTAGAATGATTGTTCGACTGAAAATTGTTTCAGGGATATTCTAAATTTAATTGTGGTATTGATTGATTTCATACACTTTGGTAGAGCATTGTGAAGTAGTATACCAATGCACTGAGTATCTTGCTTGGAGAGATTAGTCCCATGAGAAATTCCACGTGATTTATTTGTGTTTCTAGTCTTGTGACAGTCAACATCCGAGTTTATTATGAAAGATGAAACATTGAATTGTATATTGATATACATCTGAACTACCATAGTCTGATATATCATGCTTCACAGAAACTACGTGAGTAATTCAGTGCGGTAATTATTGCATCAATGAAGTTGAAAAGCAGAAATATTGGAGATAATAGATGAGCCAATTGGTTTGTGTGTGGACAAGGAGTTATCGTGAAAAAACATCGATTTTTGCAAGCTAAGGGAAATATTAAACAATGCTACGCATGAGTGAGCAATACAATTATATTACAGGTTCAATTGATTGATAGTCGAAATAATACTCGTGAAATAATATAATGGTATCAAATGTATGTAGATACGATCCATGTATGATAATTATGATTCCAATCAAACCGTGAACATTGAACATCATCATCTGATTAAAATCAGTCATCAGGATTATTTCCCGCTTTGAAAACAACTTTCCCAGAATAGTTCGACTACAGGCCTGGACTCAAAAACCTGTTCTATTCCAGATCGTTCTAAGCCAGGACCATTCTACTGAGTTGGGAGCAACACTGGTCTCAACTCGGTGAAGTGATCCCAACTTGAGATTGATATTAGTCCCAACTGAGTAAATTGTCTCTACTTGGAATGTCCCAGAGATAAGACTCTCTGTGAAGCTGAGCCCCGACTGCTGGGCCCAGCTTCACAAAAAGTCGCAACTTCGATCCGGCTCAAAGTTACGACAATTTCTGGGAATAATACCATGATCAATCATTTTCGATCTTTTAACTCTAATAAATAATAGATCAATGATGATGATGAATTCAATCCAAAATTGAGATTAAAAAATTGAAATTAATGGAGAAATCCAGCTCTAGAAATTGTCGTAACTTTGAGCCAGATCAAAGTTATGATCTCTTGTGAATTTGGGCACTGCAGAATGTTTTCTCATTTCGATCGGTTCACTTCTTTGTTATGTTTCGACCAGATATTTCGAAAGGAATGTGAGAGATGATTGTTAAGAAGTCGGTACCTTCTAGTGTCCTAACACACTGGTCTTTCCGTGAGCCAGGGCCGAATTCACAAAAGGTCATAACTTTGATCCGGCTCAAAAATACGACAATTTCCAGAGATAATACCATATTTTATCTTTTGTTTCCGATTTTATAATTCCAATAAATAATGGATTGATGATAATGATGAATTTAATTGAAAATTAAAATTGAAAAATCAAAAATACTGGATCAAACATGGTATCACCTCTAGAAATTGTCGTAACTTTGAGCCGGATCGAAGTTTTGTGAATTCAACAGGTTAAAACCCGCTCCATCCCCTAACTCACTCACCCACACACGAGGTGGAATGGGGAGTTTTCGTCAGCCCCATGACGTCATGCGTGAGTGGCTTGTACAAGCACAGTGCCCCTGACTCTCTCACCCACACACGGGGTGGAATAGGGAGTTTCCGTCAGCCCCCATGACGTCATGCGTGAGTGGCTTGTACAAGCACATGCCCCTGACTATCTCACCCACACACGGGGTGGAATAGGGAGTTTTCGTCAGCCCCATGACGTCATGCGTGAGTGGCTTGTACAAGCACATGCCCCTGACTCTCTCACCCACACACGGGGTGGAATAGGGAGTTTTCATCAGCCCCCATGACGTTATGCGTGAGTGGCTTGTACAAGCACAGTGCCCCTGACTCTCTCACCCACACACGGGGTGGAATAGGGAGTTTTCGTCAGCCCCCATGACGTCATGCGTGAGTGGCTTGTACAAGCACAGTGCCCCTGACTCTCTCACCCACACACGGGGTGGAATAGGGAGTTTTCGTCAGCCCCCATGACGTCATGCGTGAGTGGCTTGTACAAGCACAGTGCCCCTGACTCTCTCACCCACACACGGGGTGGAATAGGGAGTTTTCGTCAGCCCCCATGACGTCATGCGTGAGTGGCTTGTACAAGCACAGTGCCCCTGACTCTCTCACCCACACACGGGGTGGAATAGGGAGTTTTCGTCAGCCCCATGACGTCATGCGTGAGTGGCTTGTACAAGCACAGTGCCCCTGACTCTCTCACCCACACACGGGGTGGAATAGGGAGTTTTCATCAGCCCCCATGACGTCATGCGTGAGTGGCTTGTACAAGCACAGTGCCCCTGACTCTCTCACCCACACACGGGGTGGAATAGGGAGTTTTCGTCAGCCCCCATGACGTCATGCGTGAGTGGCTTGTACAAGCACAGTGCCCCTGACTCTCTCACCCACACACGGGGTGGAATAGGGAGTTTTCGTCAGCCCCCATGACGTCATGCGTGAGTGGCTTGTACAAGCACAGTGCCCCTGACTCTCTCACCCACACACGGGGTGGAATAGGGAGTTTTCGTCAGCCCCCATGACGTCATGCGTGAGTGGCTTGTACAAGCACAGTGCCCCTGACTCTCTCACCCACACACGGGGTGGAATAGGGAGTTTTCGTCAGCCCCCATGACGTCATGCGTGAGTGGCTTGTACAAGCACAGTGCCCCTGACTCTCTCACCCACACACGGGGTGGAATAGGGAGTTTTCATCAGCCCCATGACGTCATGCGTGAGTGGCTTGTACAAGCACAGTGCCCCTGACTCTCTCACCCACACACGGGGTGGAATAGGGAGTTTTCGTCAGCCCCCATGACGTCATGCGTGAGTGGCTTGTACAAGCACAGTGCCCCTGACTCTCTCACCCACACACGGGGTGGAATAGGGAGTTTTCGTCAGCCCCCATGACGTCATGCGTGAGTGGCTTGTACAAGCACAGTGCCCCTGACTCTCTCACCCACACACGGGGTGGAATAGGGAGTTTTCGTCAGCCCCCATGACGTCATGCGTGAGTGGCTTGTACAAGCACAGTGCCCCTGACTCTCTCACCCACACACGGGGTGGAATAGGGAGTTTTCGTCAGCCCCCATGACGTCATGCGTGAGTGGCTTGTACAAGCACAGTGCTCCGGGCAACACGCAAGCGACGTGTTGAATCAGTTCGGTTCGCAGTCATTAAATACATACAATGATTCCGTTCAGAGATGGAAACACTTTCTATTCAACTGGAATTCCAGCTTCAAACCCACATTCAAGACGTAAGTAGCGCCCAGAGGGTGGAAAGTTTTCACCCTCAGATTTCATAGATGTGAGTGATCATTAAAACTTGAACCTTAAGAGATACAGAATCAACAAGTATACTAAAAGATGCGTACAATATCTGTCAAGAATACCAACGAGCCAAATCTTTTGATGACATAGATGATAGATCAGTTGTATATATGTGACAAACACTCGATATTCTCGCCGTCCATGTACATCTCACAGCGTACCGTAAAGCTGGATTCACAATGCGAACTAATGATTAGTGACTAATACTAAATACTAAAATTAAGAAACCGAGCATTCACATAGGCTTGAAATAAGAACTGATTTACACGAGTCGTAGCTGTCTTAAGATGACGGATTCAAATAGAAATCTATATGTTAGAAGGCTGTAAACGAGCGGTTCATCGAGCGGGATAGCTTCCTTTTGCATTGACTTTTTGTCATTTCGAATTCACGCCTTCTGATTGGTCGGACTAATGATTGAAACTAATGATTAATACTAAAGTTGAAAGTTGGTTAACTTTCAAGGTCAGTCACTAATATCAAACACAATGTGAACGTCAACACCGACTCCGTATCTGCCAACTTTAGTTAATCATTAATCACTAATCATCAGTTAGCATTGTGAATCCAGCTTTACATACAGCCAACATGTAGGCCCTAACATATCGAGTATTTTTGAAACAGATGTTAATCATTCACACAACACTCGAGGTGGAAACCTTCCAGTAGTTGTTCATCATCGAAGTGCTTCATTCGAAACTGGACTGAACTTTAACGGTGGCAAATGTTTCAACTTATTACCTGAAGAGCTAAGTATGATGGAAAATATGAATTGTTTTAAACGTGATGTGAAACGTTATCTTGTAGATAAGGAACAATATAATAAGAATACAAAATTTACCGAAAAAAAACATCTGTTTTCAAACTGACAAGTGAAGAGTTACTCAAAGCGACAACTATCATTAAAAAATAAAAAGGTGAAAAAATAAAATAAAAATGATAAAAATCCATCATTGAAACACGTGGCATTACGAACATCGACTCGGGCCCGATATGACAAGTAGTCAGCCTCTATCTGGGAGTTGGTGAGTTCAGATAGTACGGGTAACCATGGTGATGACAACTTCAAACTGCCAGTTAGAGCTACTTTCACGTTCCTAATTCCTGCTCTTAATGCCCTGCTAAGCCTGAGGTCGCGAGAGTTGGCAGAAAACCATCTCCTCCGGTGAATACAGGTATATAATAACATTATGATTTAAGATCATCCAGTCTATCAGCCCATCATCCACATTGCTGGTTCTGAACCACCGATCGCCCAGGTTATTGAACGTAGGAAACGGGCGCTCGTAGCCGTCGTTATATCACGACTCATTACTCGCAATCTGAAAACCGCGTTTGCCTGAGGCTTTCCCAACTTTTACCGTCCAATGAAGCGAAAGATCGGCTCGGAACTTTCCCTGCAGTGATTAAAACACGCAGTTCCTACAACCACTCGCCGAGGGGGCGTGGCCACAGAAAACCCAGTGATGCCGAGCCCAGACGACCAGAAATAGAAGGGATGCAATCAACAAATTCAATGGACAGTTCCATTTTTTTAATTGTTTTATATTGTGCTTTAACGACTCACTGAAATGATGAATAAGATCTATTGGCGTCGGATGAATGATTAATGAGATGATGGGATGATATATGAAGGATTTTATGAGTAATGGGAAGGAAGCGGTCGTGGCCTATACTGTGAGAACCATGCTGGCATTAGCCTAGACTACAGAGGAAAGTCACGAAAAAACCCTGTAAAGATGGACGGTAGCGGGGATCGAACCAGGTTCGATATGTCATTTCACCTCCCGGGTCACATGAAGCAAGTGCGTTAACCACTCAGCTACCTGTGCTGGTGGACAATTCAATTACTGATTTTAGTTTTCTTAACGACCCCACCAACAGCTAAGTTATATGGGGGTACGAATGAGCAAGTGAATATGTTACTATGAAATTATGATGAGTGAAAGAACGTTCACAAAACCCTTGCCTCATGCGGACTCGAACCCACGCTCAACGGTGACTTCAGTTTCTGATGCAGTGCCTCAGCTGAATGAGCTACCGAATGTGACTGAAGTCCTTCACCTGCTCAGACTACTCACAGACTAGATCTCTCATAACCCGTGATCAGAGCTCTTGATTCGATGTTACAGTCACTTATCCTCCCTTCTTGATCCACATGTTACGCACTATGTATTGGAAACTGAAGTCACTGTTGGGCGTTGGTTCGAGTCCCGCATGAGGCAAGTTGTTTTTTTAATAACATCGAAACTTGATACAAAATCATTGTGCCTCAATTAAGGCTATGGATGAAAGATAGGATCGTTTGGACGGGGCACCACAAGGGCGATCTCACCACCCCATTTTGATTATTAACACCAATTAACTTCAACACCAGGACTGCGCTGTCTGTGACCATAATTTTCCCATTTCCCATTTTTTTCCCAAAATGTGACCATAGATAAAAGTATTTCAGTATAAACACACGAATGTTGATATCTTCCACTTTGAACTAAGTCTCTTGGGCAATGATCACTTCTTTCTATCAACAGCAGATGTAAAGTTCATCATTATACAAAATGGACAAAATGAATGAATGTTTTTTTGAATATTCGTCTTCTTATCATCACTTCGTGGTTTCATAATCACCTGTTCATTCGTACCCCCGTATAACCTAGCGCTTGTTGGGGTCGTCAAGCAAACAATACTCACCATCGGGAGAGAGCCAGTGACAAGTTAGAAGCATCACAGATGTGCACGCCTCCTCAACGTTGAGTAACGTATCTCGTGATATATATCCATGCCCTCAACAACTCATCCAGTCAAGCCACCGCATTCGGTTCTGCCAGTTCGATAGTCACTAGAATTACAGTCCCCGTTTCACGAGATGTGGCGGTCTCGAACGATAGTCTCGCCTATTCATATGCACTGACGAGCGGTAGTTTCCACTCGTCAGTCCGTAGTTCAATTCAGTAGCATCTTGTTTTTATGTGCTAATATTTTCATAACGACGTCACAGTAAAACTAATGATATTAAAAATGGTATCAGTTTTGTGAAAAACGTTCAGGTTTTTTCTTTCAATGAAAATAGAAGAACATTCTAAATGTGCATAACTATAAAAACTGAGAACATATGTTGGTGTTTGGGCTCGAAGCAGCGACGTCGTTAGGATTTGTTTATTAATAATATTTTTTTTTTCTTTTTTTTATTACATTCAAATAATACATACATACAAGATTATTCAATACGCTCTTCCACAAAGCCAAAAAGGCTTATCTGTGGGATGATGAATGAAATTATTAGCTTGGACAAGGAAAAAATGAATGAAAACTTTTCAATAGTTGAGGAATACAAAATCGAATATATGTATATCCTATATATATGTAGACATGAAATTGAAAAATTATAATGATAATAATAATAATAATAATATGTTTATTGTCCTCAAATTGATCACTCACATGATATTCAGACAGTCAAGATCAACAATGAAAATTCAATAACCAAAAGTTCTATAATGATAACAATCTATAACAATCATGAGTTATAGAGTTATCATCAGTCGGGGGGGAGGGGGGGGGCGCACAGGCTACATGAATAAAATGACCGCCAAGCTGGACACCTGCCACGAGTGAAAAGGGGGTCTGGGGGGCGGAAGTCCCCAGCAGAGCCCCGCAGGGAAATTTGGAAAATATGGACATTTTTCAAGAGATTTTTGCGATTCACGAGTGGTTTTGAAATCTTATAATTACATCATCATGGACATTTTCGTAGCTATACTTTTGCGATTTCTTCCAGTAAAATTCCAAGCAGTGATTTTTTTGAAGATTGGTCATTTTTAAAGTGATTTTTGTGACTCACGAGCAGTTTTGGAATCTGATAATTGAATAATTAACGAAAATAAAAAATAAAGTGTGGGCCCAAAGTAGTAGAGTGTATACTGATACAATTCATATTAATAAGTCATCAACTCTTCATATCTCATTATGTGTTTATTTTAAATATTTTTGAATGAGGATAAGTTATTTGGGGGGCGAGATCCCCCCCTGAGACCCCCTAACGACGGCTCTGGCTCTTAGATGGGTCAATATGAGCCCAGGTTAGAAGTGTAAGAGAGGCGAATCAGTGCAATATCAGATCTCAGATAATAACTTCTGAACGATATGAGATATCAGAAGTATAACAAACACGAATATATTCGATACCTTCTTCCATTACTTATATTGGATTCAACGACGCGTTATATCAACAAGTGAGATCTATTGGATTCAACGACGCGTCATATCGATCAATGATATCTATTGGATTCAACGACGCGTCATGTCGATCACTGAGATCTATTGGATTCAACGACGCGTCATATCGATCACTGAGATCTATTGGATTCAACGACGCGTCATGTCGATCACTGAGATCTATTGGAGTCGGTGAAGAAAGTGTGGGATTGTGAAAAGGAGGATGATTCTATTAAGAGATTCTTGGATAGTGGGAAGGAGTCGGTCGTGGCCTGTTTTTGAGGAACTTGATAGCTTCAGAATCTGACGAGTTATAACTCAATAAATCATATCGTAAAATTGTCGCTGAAAATGAAGCTTCTCTTTGGTCGAATAAGTGAGTGAGTATTTATTGTGTTTAAAATCAGTTCAATGTACAAGACATGGTTATATATGAACAACCTTTGAGATGCAGTATAAAACAAAATAGTTTCATTCATACGTCTTTGAGATATTGAAAGTATCTGGGTTTACTTCGTGTCGTAACTTGGATATCTCATTCCAATCGGAAGTATTCGTCAATAACTGACTGTTACATTCCACTGAGGCGTCTTCCACGCACTGTCAGTTGGACGAGCGTGTACAGAGACTCCATTTCACAGCATTTAAAACAGGAATATTCTTTCAATCATCTCTTCAGCGTTACTCAATTAACTTGAGATCTAACTCTATTAATTCTATCATTACTTAGTTATATCGAGTATATTGAGTTATTGATTTTATCACCATAATTGTACAACTAATTTTCACTTTAGGCAATTATGATTATAAGCTAGGCAAACGCGTTATGTGTTTCCGCGTTGATGGATGAGCTGGAACATATCAACTTACCTTTGGATTGGTTATTATATATATACACCTTGAGATCCAAACCATTACATCACTGCCATCTTATTTTCCATTATTGATTTCTTTGATAAAAAAAAGGCTTTGTTTCAATTGTTTACAATTGAGTGGTGACACCTGTAGCTTGGATTCAATAGATATCTTAATAGCTTTGAAGGATTTATAAAAATTAAATTATATATTTTTTTACATCGAAACGGCTGATCCGATTTGAGTAGAAGTTCGGAATAATGTGTATCATTATCAAATTAGAATTCTCTGAGAATTTGAATTCTCTTGAATGAAATATTTTTCATGAATTTTTTTCTCTGGGTTATCCTTATGGGATTTTTGAAAACTTTTAAATGAGTTTTCTCAGAAGAAATTCAACCGATTGCACCTCAAAACTATACAGTATCGAATTAAATAAGTGTTCTTGTGTGTGCCAAGTTTCAACTAATTTTGCATTTTCGTCTGACCTGTGGAGCGTGAACAGAAATAAAAATTAAAAAAGTACTTTTTTTCGGGTATGATGAAATTGAGTCTTTGCTTCGCTCATCCAATTATAGTAATCTGGACCTCCAAGGTCAGCCGTCATGAATACATGATTCTCTCTCTTTATTCACAGAAGACAAATTATGAATTCAGATTAACGTTTATCAGCCAACTGTTAGGATGATCGATCTTCGATTTCACATTTCAACCATTTTCGATTATCGTTTGTTGAACGTCCCCACCAACGACCAGATTATTTGGGAGAACTGAGCGGACGGGAGACGACGCAGTCACTCACGCCTCACGCGAAAAATGTTCAGTAATTGATTTTTCAAACCTATGATGAACTTTTCTCATGGGTCTTAAGATCTGCCTTTTTCGTACGAAACTGCACCAAAACAATTTGTAAAGTTTTATAAACAAGAAGATTCAGCTCAGAAAAGTGCATTTATGGGCCCACATAATTATTTTCTAGACAAAAGATAGATAGGCGTGGTTAATTCACTCCTTACAATAGCTCTAATCAAGATCTGTGAGGGAACAACGACCACCAATTAGCCAGGACAAGCGTCAATGCAGAATTATTGGCTTGTGTTCCCCTAAACATCCTTTCACTTCGCATCACCAGATCGTTTCGCCGCCGACATTCTCTATTCACAACAAACCAACCAACCAACAAACAAACAAACAACAAACCAACAGACAAATCGACCAACCAACCAACCAAAAAACCAACAGACAAATCGACCAACCAAACCAACCAACAAACCAACAAACGAATCAACCAAACAAACAACAAACCAACAAACAAATCAACAAACCAATCAACAAACCAAACAACAAACCAAGCTGTTCAGATTATTGTTCACTCAACGACCCCACCAACAGCTGGGTTATACGGGGGTACGAATGAGCAGGTTATTATGAAACTATGAAGTGATGATAAGTGAAAGGACGTTCACAAAAACCCTTGCCTTATGCGGGATTCGAACCCACGCCCAACGGTGAAACTGTAGAAACTGCATCACTGTTCAGAAGGGTCTGAATTGACATTCTGAATTTTCTGAATTTTCAATTCTGACTTTGTTTTATACATCCAATCATGTTTTCATACATATACATGTCAAGAAGTCATTTATACACATCCATAGCATCATTATCCGTCATTTCCATCTCATTTGTTTGTCAGTCTCACATCGCTGTTCGTACTGACACACTGCAGCTTCATACAACTCTGGGGGCGATTTCAGGTAGACTTTACCCTCTTACTCTCTCTCTTGTCGTGAATATAAGACAGAGCTAATTCCAGTACGTTTTAGATGTCGTATATGACCATTCACGATGTGTACATTTAGGCGAATGACTGTAGCTGTCGTATTAAATTTACGCCAGCTTAAATTTAAGAGAGTGAAAAAGGTACCTGAATTCGCCCCCTCCTTGAATAATGTTAGTGATTAGTGTAAGTTTAATGGTTTCGTAATCAACTGATAATCCAATTCCAATTAATTCTCTCATTTTATGATTACTAATCGATTTTATTAATTTCATTAACAGAACTTCATACCTCAATAATTCTACTTTCGTCAATTATAATTCCAAATGTATGGTAAGCTGGACCTAATCGAAAGATGAACAGCCAACATGAATAAATTATTCTCTCTCTCTCTAATTATTCTCCACCATAATTCTTCCACTAATGATCCATGCTGGGATCATTATGATTGGAATATATTCCACTTGATTCATTATCATTGATTATTGTGTGTATTTTAATTCCCGAATAATTTATATTCGATCTTCATTATGTTCCTCTGGTGACTATGTATAGCATGGCATAGTCTTCATTTGATAAAGATGTATTTAATGAGAATAGAATGCATGATATAATCAAGCTCACCGATTTCAGCGCCAGAGATCCCAGCTTCCCTGCGTCATTAGTTGGATTGTAAAACACACTGCTTGATTCAACAGCTTGAATGTCACTTGTTTCTGTTAATAGTCGTGTAAATACGGCTGGTAATCGCAGAACAAACGACACTTGGACGGGTCGACACGCCCGACCGTCAGTGGTACGCGACGCGAGAGACGGTCGATCGGTCACGCGTCAGTGGGGCTCGGAAACCGGATCGAAAGTCGAACGAGTGGTTAAAATATTGTCCGAAATGAGGCGAGATTATGTTCTATTTGAGATGAAATTCCGTTCTATTGTGAAATAAAATAAATGAGAGAAAAATATATTTGAAAAAGTTCTCGGAAATTGTTCACCGTTTATTCCATACCATGTTTGTAACGTGATTAAATGTTTATTTAAATATTCTTGGATTTTTAAACGAGAAAAATGTTTTTTTTTTAATTTCGAGTCGAAAAAAATGCAAAGTTGAAATAATCTCAGTCAAACTTGTAAGTTTACGAGTTGAATATTTTAACTGTACAATGATTCCAAATCAAATTTTTCCAACTTTTCAGATGTAAATAAAATGTAAAAAGTGATTTTCGATATTGAATGTTTTAATTGTGGTCCACTGAGTACCTACCGTTGGCCGGCGGGAGTGGCGCTAGAGAGCGGCGCTAGAGAGCGGTGCTAGAGAGCGGTGCTAGAGAGCGGCGCTAGAGAGCGGCGGTAGAGAGCGCGAGACGAGCTTGTGTGCGTCGTGCGGCGCGTGGTTCACTACTGGCTGGAACCACCTGCGAGCCGCTGTGACGCCGCCCCCCCACCCCCACCCCCACCCCCACCACCCCCCCGGCCTACCCTCGGTAATACACTCGAGGAATGCGCGGAATTCTCCACATCAAATACATACCGAGTCAGAACAATATATTCATTAATATCAGAATTGCTATGGAAAGATGTAATGTGACGTTTTAAATAAGAAAACTGACTGACTTCATAATATAGTTGTATTTGCCTCACGTTTGAAGTACTGTTGGAATAACATTTCAAGTTGTGGTCACAGACAGCGCAGTCCTGGTGTTGAAGGTCATTGGTTCCAGATAATTAAAATGGGGTGGTGATATTTAATTCTGAAGTTTCAGATAATTATTTATACCTTTCTTTGGATTAACACGTCTGTTTGATTTGTATTTAATATGTATGTTACACAGATGAGCCTCCGGCTTTGTGGGAATTATTCATTGTGTCAATTATGAACATTGTATACTCTAAATAAAACACCTTAAAAAAATACAGTACAAACACATCCTGTATAAGATATATACAATAATTGTCTCACTTTCACGAAGGCCTAAAATCATAAATACTGGAATTCTGCCTTGATAAATGTTACACACATTCTTCTATATTTCTGAATATTTGTTACTTCTTTCACACCATTATCTAATTCATGATGTAATCCAGCACCACTGTAGAAGACAGATTTAATAGTGCTTGATTCGTTGTTACCATGTAAATACAGGTTATTTGCTTCTCTCGTATTGTGATTGTCCACCTCCCGCGAGATACTGAAATGTGTAACACTAAGAGAAATGAATGAATGAATGGATGAATATCGCGGTTTAACGGCGCGTCCACAACGTGGTTGTATTGCGTCGGGCTGCGAGAAATGTAGAGGATTTGAAATATAATTTTGTTGAGGAGAGATGACAGAAAACTATCAACAAAACAGAACAATAAAGCACGGGAATAGATTCAGCGGAATGTCAGTTTTAGGGGCAATGACTCTGCGACGAGCTAGCAACATTACAATATGGAATAAACACACGTATTTCCATTATATTCAAGATGATCTGAATTCAACCATTGGACTCACATCGCATCACTCAACAGTTGTGAGAGGGAGAAAGACACATCACCAGCTGTTTGAGCTTGACAAAGATGTTAATGAGTCATGACTCATACCGTTTTGAAAGAATTGAAATCATGTTCATTTTATATATTCAGCTATTTATTTTATATTGGGTTCTGACGACGCGCTGTAATGATGACTAAGATATATTGGCGTCGGATGAATGATTAATGAGATGATGAGATGATGAGATGAATTTATGGGTAGTGGGAAGGATAGTGGGAAAGAAGCGGTCGTGGCCTATATTGTGGGAACCATCCCGGCATTAGCCTAGACTACGGAGGAAAACCACGATGCACCCCTGTAAAGATGGACGGTGGCGGGGATCGAACCGGTTCCGATATGTTCCCTCACCTCCCGGGTCACACGAAGCAAGTGCGCTAACTACTCAGCTACCTGTGCCGGTTGATCATTTTATCTGATCCTATATATAAATCTTCATTAGACCATGTCATATGGTATACATGATTGCCTCTTGACACATTAATATTCAAATACAAATACAAAATTAATGGAGAGGAAAAAACACGTAATGATAATAAATCACACACGAATGATTGATAAAGAATGAATGTAGAGAATAATGAGAGGGTAATAAACAGTAGTCTGATATGAAAAAGTATTAATAAGGTCTAAAATTAATTTGAAAATAATACAAAAATGAAGAATAATTATGCTATGAATGTAATGAGTTCAAATGGATTCTCAAAATGGCAATAGATCCTTTCAAGGCTAAAATTACTATCAAATTGATGAAATCACTTTATAGACTAAATTTCCTACCAAATTCTACAAAAAACTTGTGCTAGTGCCTCTAGCGCCTATCAAAAGACCAATCACAGTGATAGTTGAAATATTGTAGGTTGTTCTCAAGTATGAAGATGTTGTTTCATCTTCAGCTGCTATCATCATCTCCACGTCTTGTCTGATTATTGTAATCAGTCTGTAATACACCACTCTTCTATCACTTCGGTCTCTTGTCATCACGCTCTTCGCACTCTCTCAGCCATGTGGAGGTGGCAGTCAATACCTCTCTCTTCATCCTCACTTGAGGGTTGGAGTGGGAGACTGCTTTCAGAGCGAGCCCCGTTCACTCTTAGCCATGTGGAGGTGTCAGTCAATACCTCTCTCTTCATCATCACTTGAGGGTTGGAGTGGGAGACTGCTTTCAGAGCGAGCCCCGTTCACTCTCAGCCATGTGGAGGTGTCAGTCAATACCTCTCTCTTCATCATCACTTGAGGGTTGGAGTGGGAGACTGCTTTCAGAGCGAGCCCCGTTCACTCTCAGCCA
Source organism: Brachyptera risi (assembly GCA_964007535.1). Lineage (NCBI taxonomy): Eukaryota > Metazoa > Arthropoda > Insecta > Plecoptera > Taeniopterygidae > Brachyptera > Brachyptera risi. Next base: position 620,735 of record OZ023334.1, on the reverse strand, counting down.
TGTGGAGGTGTCAGTCAATACCTCTCTCTTCATCATCACTTGAGGGTTGGAGTGGGAGACTGCTTTCAGAGCGAGCCCCGTTCACTCTCAGCCATGTGGAGGTGGCAGTCAATACCTCTCTCTTCATCATCACTTGAGGGTTGGAGTGGGAGACTGCTTTCAGAGCGAGCCCCGTTCACTCTCAGCCATGTGGAGGTGGCAGTCAATACCTCTCTCTTCATCATCACTTGAGGGTTAGAGTGGGAGACTGCTTTCAGAGCGAGCCCCGTTCACTCTCAGCCATGTGGAGGTGTCAGTCAATACCTCTCTCTTCATCATCACTTGAGGGTTGGAGTGGGAGACTGCTTTCAGAGCGAGCCCCGTTCACTCTCAGCCATGTGGAGGTGGCAGTCAATACCTCTCTCTTCATCATCACTTGAGGGTTGGAGTGGGAGACTGCTTTCAGAGCGAGCCCCGTTCACTCTCAGCCATGTGGAGGTGGCAGTCAATACCTCTCTCTTCATCATCACTTGAGGGTTGGAGTGGGAGACTGCTTTCAGAGCGAGCCCCGTTCACTCTCAGCCATGTGGAGGTGGCAGTCAATACCTCTCTCTTCATCATCACTTGAGGGTTGGAGTGGGAGACTGCTTTCAGAGCGAGCCCCGTTCACTCTCAGCCATGTGGAGGTGGCAGTCAATACCTCTCTCTTCATCATCACTTGAGGGTTGGAGTGGGAGACTGCTTTCAGAGCGAGCCCCGTTCACTCTCAGCCATGTGGAGGTGTCAGTCAATACCTCTCTCTTCATCATCACTTGAGGGTTGGAGTGGGAGACTGCTTTCAGAGCGAGCCCCGTTCACTCTCAGCCATGTGGAGGTGGCAGTCAATACCTCTCTCTTCATCATCACTTGAGGGTTGGAGTGGGAGACTGCTTTCAGAGCGAGCCCCGTTCACTCTCAGCCATGTGGAGGTGGCAGTCAATACCTCTCTCTTCATCATCACTTGAGGGTTGGAGTGGGAGACTGCTTTCAGAGCGAGCCCCGTTCACTCTCAGCCATGTGGAGGTGGCAGTCAATACCTCTCTCTTCATCATCACTTGAGGGTTAGAGTGGGAGACTGCTTTCAGAGCGAGCCCCGTTCACTCTCAGCCATGTGGAGGTGGCAGTCAATACCTCTCTCTTCATCATCACTTGAGGGTTAGAGTGGGAGACTGCTTTCAGAGCGAGCCCCGTTCACTCTCAGCCATGTGGAGGTGGCAGTCAATACCTCTCTCTTCATCATCACTTGAGGGTTGGAGTGGGAGACTGCTTTCAGAGCGAGCCCCGTTCACTCTTAGCCATGTGGAGGTGTCAGTCAATACCTCTCTCTTCATCATCACTTGAGGGTTGGAGTGAGAGACTGCTTTCAGAGCGAGCCCCGTTCACTCTCAGCCATGTGGAGGTGTCAGTCAATACCTCTCTCTTCATCATCACTTGAGGGTTGGAGTGGGAGACTGCTTTCAGAGCGAGCCCCGTTCACTCTCAGCCATGTGGAGGTGGCAGTCAATACCTCTCTCTTCATCATCACTTGAGGGTTGGAGTGGGAGACTGCTTTCAGAGCGAGCCCCGTTCACTCTCAGCCATGTGGAGGTGGCAGTCAATACCTCTCTCTTCATCATCACTTGAGGGTTGGAGTGGGAGACTGCTTTCAGAGCGAGCCCCGTTCACTCTTAGCCATGTGGAGGTGGCAGTCAATACCTCTCTCTTCATCATCACTTGAGGGTTGGAGTGGGAGACTGCTTTCAGAGCGAGCCCCGTTCACTCTCAGCCATGTGGAGGTGGCAGTCAATACCTCTCTCTTCATCATCACTTGAGGGTTGGAGTGGGAGACTGCTTTCAGAGCGAGCCCCGTTCACTCTCAGCCATGTGGAGGTGGCAGTCAATACCTCTCTCTTCATCATCACTTGAGGGTTGGAGTGGGAGACTGCTTTCAGAGCGAGCCCCATTCACTCTCAGCCATGTGGAGGTGGCAGTCAATACCTCTCTCTTCATCATCACTTGAGGGTTGGAGTGGGAGACTGCTTTCAGAGCGAGCCCCACCTACTCTTAGCCATGTGGAGGTGGCAGTCAATACCTCTCTCTTCATCATCACTTGAGGGTTGGAGTGGAAGACTGCTTTCAGAGCGAGCCCCGTTCACTCTCAGCCATGTGGAGGTGTCAGTCAATACCTCTCTCTTCATCATCACTTGAGGGTTGGAGTGGGAGACTGCTTTCAGAGCGAGCCCCATTCACTCTCAGCCATGTGGAGGTGGCAGTCAATACCTCTCTCTTCATCATCACTTGAGGGTTGGAGTGGGAGACTGCTTTCAGAGCGAGCCCCGTTCACTCTCAGCCATGTGGAGGTGGCAGTCAATACCTCTCTCTTCATCATAACTTGAGGGTTGGAGTGGGAGACTGCTTTCAGAGCGAGCCCCGTTCACTCTCAGCCATGTGGAGGTGGCAGTCAATACCTCTCTCTTCATCATCACTTGAGGGTTGGAGTGGGAGACTGCTTTCAGAGCGAGCCCCGTTCACTCTCAGCCATGTGGAGGTGGCAGTCAATACCTCTCTCTTCATCATCACTTGAGGGTTGGAGTGGGAGACTGCTTTCAGAGCGAGCCCCGTTCACTCTCAGCCATGTGGAGGTGGCAGTCAATACCTCTCTCTTCATCATCACTTGAGGGTTGGAGTGGGAGACTGCTTTCAGAGCGAGCCCCGTTCACTCTCAGCCATGTGGAGGTGGCAGTCAATACCTCTCTCTTCATCATCACTTGAGGGTTGGAGTGAGAGACTGCTTTCAGAGCGAGCCCCGTTCACTCTCAGCCATGTGGAGGTGTCAGTCAATACCTCTCTCTTCATCATCACTTGAGGGTTGGAGTGGGAGACTGCTTTCAGAGCGAGCCCCGTTCACTCTCAGCCATGTGGAGGTGGCAGTCAATACCTCTCTCTTCATCATCACTTGAGGGTTGGAGTGGGAGACTGCTTTCAGAGCGAGCCCCGTTCACTCTTAGCCATGTGGAGGTGGCAGTCAATACCTCTCTCTTCATCATCACTTGAGGGTTGGAGTGGGAGACTGCTTTCAGAGCGAGCCCCGTTCACTCTCAGCCATGTGGAGGTGGCAGTCAATACCTCTCTCTTCATCATCACTTGAGGGTTGGAGTAGGAGACTGCTTTCAGAGCGAGCCCCACCTACTCTTAGCCATGTGGAGGTGGCAGTCAATACCTCTCTCTTCATCATCACTTGAGGGTTGGAGTGGGAGACTGCTTTCAGAGCGAGCCCCGTTCACTCTCAGCCATGTGGAGGTGGCAGTCAATACCTCTCTCTTCATCATCACTTGAGGGTTGGAGTAGGAGACTGCTTTCAGAGCGAGCCCCATTCACTCTCAGCCATGTGGAGGTGGCAGTCAATACCTCTCTCTTCATCATCACTTGAGGGTTGGAGTGGGAGACTGCTTTCAGAGCGAGCCCCGTTCACTCTCAGCCATGTGGAGGTGGCAGTCAATACCTCTCTCTTCATCATCACTTGAGGGTTGGAGTGGGAGACTGCTTTCAGAGCGAGCCCCGTTCACTCTCAGCCATGTGGAGGTGGCAGTCAATACCTCTCTCTTCATCATCACTTGAGGGTTGGAGTGGGAGACTGCTTTCAGAGCGAGCCCCGTTCACTCTCAGCCATGTGGAGGTGTCAGTCAATACCTCTCTCTTCATCATCACTTGAGGGTTGGAGTGGGAGACTGCTTTCAGAGCGAGCCCCGTTCACTCTCAGCCATGTGGAGGTGGCAGTCAATACCTCTCTCTTCATCATCACTTGAGGGTTGGAGTGGGAGACTGCTTTCAGAGCGAGCCCCGTTCACTCTCAGCCATGTGGAGGTGGCAGTCAATACCTCTCTCTTCATCATCACTTGAGGGTTGGAGTGGGAGACTGCTTTCAGAGCGAGCCCCGTTCACTCTCAGCCATGTGGAGGTGTCAGTCAATACCTCTCTCTTCATCATCACTTGAGGGTTGGAGTGGGAGACTGCTTTCAGAGCGAGCCCCGTTCACTCTCAGCCATGTGGAGGTGGCAGTCAATACCTCTCTCTTCATCATCACTTGAGGGTTGGAGTGGGAGACTACTTTCAGAGCGAGCCCCGTTCACTCTCAGCCATGTGGAGGTGGCAGTCAATACCTCTCTCTTCATCATCACTTGAGGGTTGGAGTGGGAGACTGCTTTCAGAGCGAGCCCCGTTCACTCTTAGCCATGTGGAGGTGGCAGTCAATACCTCTCTCTTCATCATCACTTGAGGGTTGGAGTGGGAGACTGCTTTCAGAGCGAGCCCCGTTCACTCTCAGCCATGTGGAGGTGGCAGTCAATACCTCTCTCTTCATCATCACTTGAGGGTTGGAGTGGGAGACTGCTTTCAGAGCGAGCCCCGTTCACTCTCAGCCATGTGGAGGTGGCAGTCAATACCTCTCTCTTCATCATCACTTGAGGGTTGGAGTGAGAGACTGCTTTCAGAGCGAGCCCCGTTCACTCTCAGCCATGTGGAGGTGGCAGTCAATACCTCTCTCTTCATCATCACTTGAGGGTTGGAGTGAGAGACTGCTTTCAGAGCGAGCCCCGTTCACTCTCAGCCATGTGGAGGTGGCAGTCAATACCTCTCTCTTCATCATCACTTGAGGGTTGGAGTGAGAGACTGCTTTCAGAGCGAGCCCCGTTCACTCTTAGCCATGTGGAGGTGGCAGTCAATACCTCTCTCTTCATCATCACTTGAGGGTTGGAGTGAGAGACTGCTTTCAGAGCGAGCCCCGTTCACTCTCAGCCATGTGGAGGTGGCAGTCAATACCTCTCTCTTCATCATCACTTGAGGGTTGGAGTGGGAGACTGCTTTCAGAGCGAGCCCCGTTCACTCTCAGCCATGTGGAGGTGGCAGTCAATACCTCTCTCTTCATCATCACTTGAGGGTTGGAGTGGGAGACTGCTTTCAGAGCGAGCCCCATTCACTCTTAGCCATGTGGAGGTGGCAGTCAATACCTCTCTCTTCATCATCACTTGATGGTTGGAGTGAGAGACTGCTTTCAGAGCGAGCCCCGTTCACTCTTAGCCATGTGGAGGTGGCAGTCAATACCTCTCTCTTCATCATCACTTGAGGGTTGGAGTGGGAGACTGCTTTCAGAGCGAGCCCCGTTCACTCTTAGCCATGTGGAGGTGGCAGTCAATACCTCTCTCTTCATCATCACTTGAGGGTTGGAGTGAGAGACTGCTTTCAGAGCGAGCCCCGTTCACTCTTAGCCATGTGGAGGTGGCAGTCAATACCTCTCTCTTCATCATCACTTGAGGGTTGGAGTGAGAGACTGCTTTCAGAGCGAGCCCCGTTCACTCTCAGCCATGTGGAGGTGTCAGTCAATACCTCTCTCTTCATCATCACTTGAGGGTTGGAGTGAGAGACTGCTTTCAGAGCGAGCCCCGTTCACTCTCAGCCATGTGGAGGTGTCAGTCAATACCTCTCTCTTCATCATCACTTGAGGGTTGGAGTGAGAGACTGCTTTCAGAGCGAGCCCCGTTCACTCTTAGCCATGTGGAGGTGTCAGTCAATACCTCTCTCTTCATCATCACTTGAGGGTTGGAGTGAGAGACTGCTTTCAGAGCGAGCCCCGTTCACTCTCAGCCATGTGGAGGTGTCAGTCAATACCTCTCTCTTCATCATCACTTGAGGGTTGGAGTGAGAGACTGCTTTCAGAGCGAGCCCCGTTCACTCTTAGCCATGTGGAGGTGTCAGTCAATACCTCTCTCTTCATCATCACTTGAGGGTTGGAGTGAGAGACTGCTTTCAGAGCGAGCCCCGTTCACTCTCAGCCATGTGGAGGTGTCAGTCAATACCTCTCTCTTCATCATCACTTGAGGGTTGGAGTGAGAGACTGCTTTCAGAGCGAGCCCCGTTCACTCTCAGCCATGTGGAGGTGTCAGTCAATACCTCTCTCTTCATCATCACTTGAGGGTTGGAGTGGGAGACTGCTTTCAGAGCGAGCCCCGTTCACTCTCAGCCATGTGGAGGTGGCAGTCAATACCTCTCTCTTCATCATCACTTGAGGGTTGGAGTGGGAGACTGCTTTCAGAGCGAGCCCCGTTCACTCTCAGCCATGTGGAGGTGGCAGTCAATACCTCTCTCTTCATCATCACTTGAGGGTTGGAGTGGGAGACTGCTTTCAGAGCGAGCCCCGTTCACTCTCAGCCATGTGGAGGTGTCAGTCAATACCTCTCTCTTCATCATCACTTGAGGGTTGGAGTGGGAGACTGCTTTCAGAGCGAGCCCCGTTCACTCTCAGCCATGTGGAGGTGGCAGTCAATACCTCTCTCTTCATCATCACTTGAGGGTTGGAGTGGGAGACTGCTTTCAGAGCGAGCCCCGTTCACTCTCAGCCATGTGGAGGTGTCAGTCAATACCTCTCTCTTCATCATCACTTGAGGGTTGGAGTGGGAGACTGCTTTCAGAGCGAGCCCCGTTCACTCTCAGCCATGTGGAGGTGGCAGTCAATACCTCTCTCTTCATCATCACTTGAGGGTTGGAGTGGGAGACTGCTTTCAGAGCGAGCCCCGTTCACTCTTAGCAATCGCTTTATATATCACATTCCATTATATCACAATATATTCTGTTATACTATATTTCATCATATTAAATTATATCATATCTGATTGAATTATATTCGATGATATTGAATTAAAGTGGATGATATTTAATGAAATCACATTCAATTAAATCACATTCAATTATATCAGTTTCAATTAAATCATATTCCACAATATCACGTTCCATGATATGATATACGGATAGGGCTACTGAGTGGATGAGGACATACAATACGATGATCAAGAGTATCTTTGCATTCATCATCATGTTGTTCCCGTGTTTGTCCGAAGAATTATTTCATATTCGCTGAGAAAATGAGAATTTCTCAAGATCTAATTGAATTTCATCAATTTCATATCAGTTTTCTCACATCACATCCTATATATATATATATATATATATATATATATATATATATATATATGTATATATATATATATATATATATATATATATATATATATATATATATATATATATATATATATATATATATATATATAGAGAGAGAGAGAGAGAGAGAGAGAGAGAGAGAGAGAGAGAGAGAGAGAGATGTTCATCTAATGTGACCAAGCAAGGAATGTCTGCATGATGAATGAAGGAATGTTTAATGGATGCCTCACAAACATGGTACCACATCAGTGCTATCAGCCTCCATCAAACAAGTTCCAGTCATTAACACTGGAGCACATATTCACATATACATCATCTGAGATTTTCATACTTATCCTGATCGTTTCCCCATTACCCACGATAATCACTCGAGATTTTATCAATGCACACATGGTTATTCTATTCAATAGAAGTGTTCACCGTCGCAATACAACCACGTCGTTGACTCGCCGTTGAATCTCAATATTCATTCATTCCCACCAACAGCTAGGTTGAACGGGGGCGAATTAATGAAGGAATAAACGACCAAGTCGTGGAGATTGCAGCCTTCAGTTTCAAACACATCGCCTCCAATAACAGCCCCGTGTACAAAGTGTATGAATCAAGATGTCGACAAATGATTCGAAACACGTTCATAAATACAATGAACACACTTTCTGGAGGAGTTATGGATATCAATGATGATATTATTCCTGATGGGAAGGATTGTAAGAGTATATCCAACCAAGCGTGTTATGAAAAAAAAAAAGTAGTAATTTTAGACTCACCAGTTGAATATGATGAAATTAAAATTGCTTCCTAAATTGTATCTGTTACACAACATTTATCAATGCATGTAGACTTTACTAAATTACCGATCCTCCAAGTCTCATAAACTGTCCTCAATATCGAAATACAGAGCCAAATGTGAGGTTATAGTCAGGAGAATCAAACAATGCAAAGAGAAAAAGCACAAAACTTGGTCCCTTTCGCCATTCACACCTACTTGTATAATGATAAATATATTACAAGAAAAAATATTAAATATCAGAATATATATTTCACATCGAAAGCTTGCACTTTGAACAAGCTACGTCTCACATCAGTAACAACAGCCAAGTTCATGCAGCCATGTGTCGGGTGCATTACTCCCTGTTATCCCGGCTGATAAACCCGACAACTTCACAAATAGAACAACATTATAAAACACTTTCAGAGTGAATATAGAACTATGATACCATCAAGTTGTCTGACCTGATTCTCTGTCAGACGTAACAACAACAACAACAACAACAACAACAGACGACTCCTTGTATAGTCGAGATGACAACAGGCAGAGTGCAAGATGGCGCGTGTCGTCGTTCCTGAAGTTACCCCGAGATAACCGAGTCGTCTGTAACTACGGGCAACGGACTGGTGGAATTCCACATGCAATGTCAGATAGATGAAGTCACAATAGAGGATGATATTTCTGTCATTGTCAATCTTCGACATTTCATTCACCTCGTTTATATCGGGTTTGACGACGCATTTTACTGGTAGCTACGATCTATTGGTGTCTGTGAATTATATATGCGGTGATGGGCTGATGAGATGAGAGGTTATTCCATTGGGTGTTTAGAGATTGTAGGAAGGAGTCGGTCGTGGCCTACTGTTGAGGAACCATCCCAGTATCATATATATGTGATATATATATATGATAGGCCTAATTATAACATTATAGGCCTATCACTCATTTCTTCCAATTTGTATAATGATAAACTTTACATCTGCTGTTAATAGAAAGAAGTGTTCATTGCCCGAGAGACTTACTTCAAAGTGGTATATATCAACATTCGTGTGTTTTGTTCACTCTTGATACCAATGCTGATAATGTCCGGATATATATCACAAGAACGTGTCTTACTTATAATGTGTTCCGGACTTTCGGAAAATGAAAGACTTTAATCTGCGGCGGAAAGTTATGGTCACAGAAAGCGCAGTCCTGGTGTTGGAGTTCATTGGTTTTAGATAACCGAAATGGGGTGCTAAGATCGCCCTTGTGGTGCCCCTTCCAAACGATCCCACCTTTCATGCATAGCCTTAATTGGGGAACAATGATTTTGTATCAAGTTTCGATGTTATCAAGAGAAGAACACATTTGATTGAATATGCGAATCAACAGGTTTCACAAGGTGAATGTGGAACGGGTTACACTATGAATATCAACAAGTGGCAGGAGAGTAGTCCAAGGTCTGTAGATGTGTACATTGAGCTCACAGAATGTATCTCACCCAACATCTCTTTGAAATTCGAGCTCATCTCCTAACGTATATACTGTGTTTCTATGGAGATAATGAAATTTATCCGTTACAAATTATTCATCATCTATGATTGCATTTTCATTCAACAATTTTGATTCCCAATTTCATTTGCAAATTTGTTTTTCACAAAAATTGTAGAATAAAAAATTATTTTCTTCTCAATATATCGATAATACTTGATGAATGTATGATATCGGCTCATCATGTCAGGTGTTGGTAAAGACAAGAGGGATACACTTTTTTCCCAGCTGTATACGCCCGACAATAATTATTCAATTCACTCCAATGCTTTATTTGCCAAGTTGATTTTGACGTTCTGGAAATGGTCCATGGTGAAATATATGGTACATCAAAATAGAACATCACAACTAGCATGATATGATATGATGGGCGCTATGAGTCGAATGTTTAGAACTTATACCATCTTGAAGGTATTATAAGTATATGTCTCTCTTCCATATCATAATTTCAATATCACATTCTGTTCAGAAGTCAACATGATAAGAAATGCTATTTCGCCGCATCGATCTCACGGACTCTCAAAGATCTTCTATGTCATGTGGGGTTGCCTCTTATGCCGGTGTTGTCGCGAACAGACTGATGCTGTCTCGACCACTGTACTGCGGGTTGCAGCTCACCATCCAGCAATACAGAATGTGATGTGAGAGTATTCGTACCCTCCACCAATGAGAGCTCATAGCAAGAGTGAGCCAGACCGTTGACCAAGATGCATTGAGGGTTTGCGTTTGCCAGTTGAGGTGGTGTCCTCACTTCCTATCTCTCTCATGTTAAATATATGTTCCGATTCACGGTCCACGTTTAAAGTACTATTGACCGTGCGTGGATAAGTGGTGATAGTAGGAACTAACGTTACGTTCAAGGCCATCTCGCTGTCATCAAGTTCACCAGCCTATCAGCCGTTTCTACAAAACACCACCAGATGGAGCAGCGATCCATATTACACAGAAAAGTCCTCACGGTATGGTACGTGTTTTCAAGATGAGTGAAGGCACCATCTCCCGGCCGCAAACAATCGCAACCGTTGACCATCGAACATGCGGCGTGAAGATGTGGTGATGTGTGAAAATAAGGCCAAGTAGACGCTTCAGTGGGAATAGAGGAGTATTTGAACAGATTCTCAATAGAACTCATCCATAGAAAGCAGTTAAAAGCTGAAAATGTGTTCAGCTGAGAGAGAGGTCTACTAGGAATCTAGTCAAATAAGAATCGAGTCAAACGGGACGAACGTTTTGGCGCGCTTTTGCTAATGAGAGATTAAACGAATGTGTTCTATCAGGAATGACACGGAACAATAATCTGTTCAATCTGGACTAGTTTATTTCGGTATTTTCTGATAGAAATGAGTTATATAGAGAGTCTAATCTATGTAGAATAAGGTCTACAAAGAAAGAGTTCTACGGAGAATCGTGTCAATCCGGTCAACCAATAATTTAAAGGCCATTTCAGATGAACTATACATATATATATATTTAATTCACCTTTAGTTTTAGTTTTAGTTGAAGTTCTCGACTTTAGTCCTGGTTTATATTTTCAGCTTGATAATTTCATTAATTTGTATCATTGAATAATTATATAACAATTACTGTTCAATCAGTTAGAATCAATGCGCCTAGCATTATCAAAAAGAAAAAAAAAAAAAACATATATAATAATAATAATTTCCAGCTGCTTTACATTTTAAATTTAGGCTGCATTTACTTCATACTTTCAATGTTTACTTCAAATATAAACCTAATTCCCCAGCACAAGATTACTCTCATTGGGGAGTTCACATTTTTATACCTCCATTTCCTGTATACCATGTAAAGAACAAATGAAGAATAAAAAAAGAATATATATATATATATATATATATATATATATATATATATATATATATATATATATATATATATACATTTTTTTTTCATATATATATATATATATATATATATATATATATATATATGTATGTATGTACGTATGAGTACTTTGATCCTTCACTTCTCGTGTGTAACTTGTATCCACGAGTTGTGAAGGTACCGATTGTCCGTCCCCGCTATCTCACACCACTAGCGCACGGGTGATTCGAGCCCTCATCTTGTAAACACAGTGAGTTCACAAACGGATATTGTTTTTGTTTGTTGTCAAAGAGAAAGATGAAATACAATCTGACTTGTTTTCATGTATCAAGTCCATTACAGTAATGTGTGTACGATGTCGAATAATGTTTGGCCTGTTGAGACGACGCGGGTTGCCTAGTAGTACAGGGGAGGGCAAAACACGCATTCTCACTCGATATCATTGCGACCACACTCTCAATTGTCGACCACAGGGTTGATGAAATCTTTGTCACGCTTTCAGAGTTCGTATCATATTCATATTTCTACACTTGGTAGTAAATACTGGGTAACTGAACTCTATATTCACTGCACCGTCAGGAAATAGTTGTGATGGTTCTATATTGGATCAAATTGAAGTGATATTCGAGGAAAGAAATGAATGTATCGAATGATATCGCGCGTTATTATATTCATATTTTTACACTTTTAGTAATACCTATGACTATCAATAACGTAACGGGATAAGCAACATGGCGTGAGTCCTATCCTTTTAACATTAGACCGTTTTCACCATGATGGAATCAGCGCTTTCGTGTACATTTCTGATATTCGCAGTTTCAAATCAAATCGTACGTATTAGGTTCATATTTCAATATTTAGTACATAGTTGTGTACTTGCATTGTTTCTGACCTTTCTCGTACATGATGAGTAATTATCCAGTTATCAAATGGTGAATATAGCAGCAGGGCTCTTGACTAGGGGACCAAATTCTTTTACAGACGTATTTTTAATTTAGATTGGCCAATTCAAATGAAATTCATCCCAATATTGTTAATTGCAGTTGGAAAGAGCTGGATTCACAGATTGCATTACATCTATTACTTGTATAGATCAACATACAATAATACCAGCAAATTATCATAACATTTGTGAGGCGGCATTCCTTTGATATACGCAAGGTGTGAAAAATAAGCGCCATGTTGCTTATCCCGTTACGTGATTGATAGTCATAGATAATACAGATTATTTTTCCCAACAAATATTCGTATTTGTCTCAGAAACCCTCAGACGTTCTTGTTTATCTTTTCACCGTGTAACGAGAATCCCTTCACATTCAACGTATTAAATTTACACTCTTCACAAACTCACACTTTAACTGTCCAACCATAGAGCACAAAAACATCCTTATGAAATCCTACAACCTCTATCCATGTTTATAAAGATGTTCTCCAAGCGCTTCCCATCTTTGCCCCGAGCTGTGTTCGGGATGAGGAGTTATGTGATATGCAAAACTGTTGATGGGATTACACCGTATCTGTGACACACTTTAGTTTACAAGGGATTTAATGCGGACTTTATTGAATACGGAATGGAGTCGTGAAAAGGAATATTAATAACTGAAAAAGGAATAGTGGATGTTTGTTTGACTCGGAATAGTTTCATAGAGAGAATATTGAACATGTTCAGTGGAGTGTGTGAGGTAAAAACTGTATCAAAGTCTCGTAACTATATTTCATGTTTCTGTTATGCAAAATATATACCGGTATATATATTCATATATATATATATATATATATATGTATATATATATATATATATATATATATATATATATATATATATATATATATATATATATATATATATATATACATATATTTCATCTCATTTCATTTCATTCATTTATTAATCCATGTTGATCGTTGCATATAAATGTGCGAACAATATATGGCAAGTCATTAATATACAGCAGTTTAAAAATAATAGCAGAGTAAGTGAAATTTTTTATAAATACCTAACACATACACATTGTCCAATAAATGAAAATTACAATAATAAGATGAAAGAATTAACTATACATGAATATGAATATAAAAATACTAGTGATTCAATAGTGTTATTATTAGTAAACTCAACAAGTATAGGCCTTGATCAATCTTGTAGGAATGACAAAAATAGAAACAAATATTAATGATACATTTCATTTTAATACAGGCCTAAGAATACATGGATAAATTATACAAGAAAGCTAATGATTCATGAGTCAGAAATTTTAAAAGCTTTAACAACATCTATGATCACATCCCCCCCAAAAAAAAAAATATATATATATATATATATATATATATATATATATATATATATATATATATATATAAACATATATATATGAATATATTATTGAAATGAGTAAAACTGAGCTGATGAAAATCTCAAATTCTGTTTGTGAGTTGATAATTCCTAGTTTCCGTAAACAAAATATCGTAATCATCCATTGACATCTTGTTGTGTAGTTGTCATGTTCTTCAATAGTGACTCTGATTGGTTCCACACCAGCGTGAAGTAGGCGTTGTGCCTCGCAACTAGATGTTAACAACTCCCGGTGCCAGCTTCATGAGGATAGCATGCAGTAACCTGTTACATGAATAATGTCAAAGGTTCATTCTTCAAGTTATGCAAATGAAGAAAGATTTGCATGATAGGTTGAAGAGATTACTAATTGTGTTCCAGCATATCATGCACTGTACGCTGAACTGTCTCTAACCCAACTGGCCTGGCATTAAACTGCTTCCAGCTGATCTCAATAGTACATATAGTAGAGTGGTTCTGTTGGGATTTCACATTTTAATCTCATATAAATGTATGATATTACATCAGTGCTACTCTCGTGAGTTATATATATATTCATTTCCTCCGTTATTATCGTACACTTTGACTGACAGAGTCGGGCGAGCGCATGCAACAAGGGCGCAACCGTGTCTCCTTGGGTTCCCCATGTTTAAGCTCACTTCAGTAGTAGTAGTAGTAGTAGTAGTAGTAGTAGTAGTAGTATTAGTAGTAGTGTTTATTCCTTTAACCCTCTTTCGAGGCAATCGGTACATAATTTACATATTTTACAATATAACTTATGAATGGCATTACATTTGAGTATGGCAGTAAGCCATCATTCATGATCTATCAACGAATTGGTAATTATAGTATATCAAACAAATAATACAACAAATGATGATACATTGAAAGATTTCATATGATTGATATACGGATCCTCCTCCTCCCCCTCCTCTTCCTCCTCTTTCTCCTTTTCAATTCAATTCAATAGTTTATTTGTCCGTAGAAATCACAATACATAAGTGAAATATATATTATACACTTGACAGGATGTTGGACTCGTCAGATATAATATAAAATAAAGTGACTAATGTCAGTTAGAGACATAATTAGATACAATTAAAAAAGGCCTAATGGTGATAGTTGAATTAATCAAGGCCGTTACAATGATAAAAATTAACGTAATTTAAAATTGAAATATAAAAATATCAAATAAAAGTATAAAAATAATTCGAGTCGGATACAATAAAATGATGAGTCAGATACAATTTTACTCGATACCAGTAGATTAGAAGACAATATTCGAGTTGAAGAACTCATCTACTGAGTACATCGCTTTTTCAAGTAAATATCTCTTAATGACTGTTTTGAAGACATTTATATTATTTGTTGTCATTATTTCCTCTGGCAGATGATTATACAGTTTTATTCCTAAATAAAATACGCTTTTCTCGTAAGCTCTTATGTTATGCGCTGGTATTACCAACTTGTTTCGATTTCTTGTTAGGTGTTGATGATTATCTGCATTCATAGTGAGTTGTGACTTATGTTTAAAAATAAATAGCAATGTCTCTAGGATGAATACGCTTGGAATTGTTAGAATTTCTTCTTTTATGAATGATTGTCTGCAATGTCTATTTCTGCGAGATCGGACTAGAGTTCTTATTGCATATTTTTGTAGAATAAATATCCTGTTCATTCCGCTCTCAGAGTGACCCCATATTGACACTCCGTAAGTGGCAATTGAGTGGAAGTACGCGTGATAAACTAGTTTAAGTTTATTCTTACTGACTATGTCACGGAGTTTAAAAAGAGCGTTTATAGCTGTACGTAGCCTTATGGCTACGTTATTCACGTGAGTATCCCATCTTAGATTTTCGTCGATTACTATACCCAGGAACTTTGCGTCGGTGACGGTGGTGATTATTGAGCTGGAAGAGCGATCATGAAGAGTGAGTGATTCGTTAGTTCTTTTCGACTTTATTTGTAGGACGTTCGTTTTGTCAGTATTCAAAAGCAGATTGTTTG
Organism: Brachyptera risi; assembly: GCA_964007535.1. Taxonomy (NCBI): domain Eukaryota; kingdom Metazoa; phylum Arthropoda; class Insecta; order Plecoptera; family Taeniopterygidae; genus Brachyptera; species Brachyptera risi. The sequence goes on along the minus strand of OZ023334.1, from coordinate 605,262 downwards.
AAGAAAACCAGTGGTGCAGCTTGCATAGGACCTCTTCCGCTTGAATCTTGAGCTCTTGTACGCTTCTACCATACACAAGAGCATTAGTGTCGTCCGCGAATGTGATCAAGGTAGTTCCCCTCATATAAGTAGACAGGTCGTTGACATAAATTAAAAATAGTAAAGGTCCTAGTATTGACCCTTGGGGTACTCCAGCGTTTATAGGTGCCCACTGTGATTTGATAACACCTTCATTATTCGTCAATTCCACTAGCTGTGAGCGCTCCGTAATATAAGAATTCATCCAGGAATTTGCAAGTCCTCTTATCCCACATTTGTTGAGCTTATAAACTAGTAGAGGATGGTCAACACAGTCGAATGCCTTGGAGAGGTCACACGAAAGTCCCAAGACTAATTGTCCTCCATCGCGTGCGTTGAGGATCTCATGAATCAGGTGATTTATTGCCTCGATTGTTGACCGACCCTTGCGAAACCCAAACTGAGATTCTGAGAAGAAGTTATTGTTTGATAAAAACTCAGTAACACGGTTCAGCATTACACGTTCCAGTATTTTTGAGAACGCTGGGAGTATAGAGATGGGCCTGTAGTTCGCAACGTCGTTTTTATCTCCTTTCTTGTAAGCGGGAATAACTTTGGCTTTCTTGAACATATCAGGAAAAACACCTGTTTGCATTGATGCATTACAGATTGCTTTTATTGGTGAAAGAATAGCTTTACTCGTGCTTTTAATCAACTTCATTGATAGGCCATATATATCTTGAGTAGATTTAGGTTTGAGATTGCTCATTATTTCTATAAGTTCATGGTCACTCACCGGAGTTAAGAAAATTGATCGTGCTATCCAAGAGCTGACCATTTCAGGGCCTGGGAGTGTACTTTTAGTGATGCTAGATGTCAGTGTCGAAGCTACCGAAACAAAGTAGTTATTGAAGTTGTCGGCTATCTTGGCTGGTTCATTCACTTCTTGGCCACCTATTATGATGCTTTCAATTGGTGTAGGTGGAGCAGTATTCCCAGTCTCCGTTTTGATGACCTTCCAAACTTCTTTAATAGTGTTGCTGGCACTGAAAATTTGTTTTTCAACGGCACACTTTTTAGCGTAACGTAAATATTTCCTATATTCATATTTGGCAATCTTGAATTCCTGGAGCAGTCTTTCATTTTTAGTCACGTTAGCTAACTGTTTCATGTTGCTTAGAGCTTGTCTTCTTAATCTAACATCTTGTGTGATCCAACTTTTATCTGCACATATATTCCTTGAATATTGAAGAGGGAAACAGTTATTGTAATAACTTAAATACAAATTTAGAAAGTATTGAGTCATATTATTCACATCTCTGATTCGTGAAATATTCTCCCAGTCGGTAGATTCGAGCATATTTATAAATCGATCCATGTTTGTTCTACTGAATATCCTATTTTTCTTATACAATTGCTCAACCTTTTGCGGTGCTTCATATCCTAGTTTGATTTCCTCCTCCTCATCCTCCTTCTATTCCATCTATACTCAGTCTTCTCAACATCTTCCTTCATTTCTCTTATTCCTTTTCACCAATTACCACTCTTCATATCTTCCCTCTCACGCACAGCTCTTCTCATCTAGAAATGGAGCAGGAGATCTGAACTTTATTCATCATGTGAAACTCAGGAACACAACAGTTAATCCTCATGTTTCCCAGCTTTGGAGAGAGTCTGCATTGAGGATTGGCTTGAGTTGGTACACAAATTCAAAATCAAATTCAAATTTGAATTGTTTTATTTATGTGAAGAACCAAAAACAGAGTATCGCAGAATTGTCAAGTCATAATATATCAATATAAATACCGAGAATGTGAAGAATTTGTTTCAATAAAATTTGTTATAATAGTTTGCATTACATTATAAATAATAAGTAATCAAAATTAAAATTTCAGTTGATGTTGAAATTGAAAATTGGATGTAATATCACTAGCAAATCAATTCATAGACTAGGCTCAATAGCATTTGCTAGCTGGTAAGAAACAATTTTAATCAAATTTTTCAATTTCTCCACACCCAACTTTTTACAATCTTCAATGCATTTGGGAAAGAAATTATACAATCTTTCAACTGAATATGTGGAAACCTTCTCAAATAATGTTAGTCTATGGTCTGTAGACCATAATCACACAGCTTGAATAGCACACACAATCCACACAGCTCTAATCCAAGCTTCAGCTCGTATATTCACTCTCAAGAAGAGAGTTGAAAGAGAGACGATATAATCCAGAATATAAATATAATACTTCTAACATTTCTCTTAGTCGGAATGAATATTTCCTTCATCATATTAATGTTGCGACACACAACAGGATTCTCTTTGAGCAGTTCCATGACGTTTCTCCTCACATTGGATATCTCTCTCTCGAGGCGGAAACAAGCCTGATGGAATAACATGTCTACTGATTCTCTCCGATCAAAGAGGAGAGGTATTGCCAATTCTCAATACAATAATCTCTGATTGTTGCGATTAATTCTGTCTTTTGACGTCGGAAAGAACGGTTGCTTAGTAACGAGGAGTGTCAAGAGGCTACTCGTGGAACCGGAAATGGTTTCCAGTGGATATAAGATGGACCGGAAGTGGGTTTCAGATTGGTTTCAGCTTGAATTTCATTGGTTCGGGGTGTTTGTTTGACTGGGTAAGTTATTCTGGGTTGGTTTGGATTCATCATTGCTCAAGAGCTAGACTTGGTTCAAAGTGGAAGATATTGTCAAAGAAAAATTCGACCACTGTATTTCTATTATTTATGATTTTTATCTCATTCTAATCGACCATTAACCACTGGTCAACATCTATCCAACTGATTGCTCCGACGTCTGTCGCTAGGGAGATTGAACTATACATTTACCTGGTCAGCGTAAATGGCCCTACCGACAGACCGGACACATAGCAACAGCAAGTGAGGTGTGTGTATAAAAGCGTGTGTGATAAGAGTACTCGGTCTCTTGAGAAGACACCAGACGACGTGAGGGACAGGGCCGCTATTAACATCTTACGCGTGCCGCTGTCCCCGATTGACGTACTCTCCTGGGCAAGGTTTCGCCGTGGGATGAGTATCGGTCCAGTTGACCTTTTCAATTCCTTCCTTTCTAAACTGTAAATTTTTGGTCCGCTGTACATTCATTTCTCGTTAGACGTCAGATTTATTTTCAACTATTTCCACCATCTTGTTTTGTTTCTAAACCACCATCAATAAATATCTATCGTCCTTTTAATTTTTGTTTTCGTCACTAACACCTTCTCGATCCTACAACCAACCTCCCACTATTGAACAGTAAGCGTCACCATTCCTAAATTATCGGCTTCACCCCTCGTCTGAATCGATTCAGAATTTGGCATCCAAATTTCAGTCGTAACAATATCACCACTCGTGTGTTTGATTCTCTACATTATTGCCGATTGAGATCGAGTAATTCTTGTCCACAACTAGGTTTCCAGTCGATATAACTTCACCTGGCGTGATTATCTATGGCAACTTTACGATCTCGATCGACAAGACCCTGTCGTTGACTCTTCTCGACGTCGAGAACTGTCACGTTTAGATGGAAATGGCGGCGATATTTCTGTTTTGAATTATTCCAAACCCCAAAAAACGTCATTCCGCTGCTTTTAATCGTGAAATGGTAGGGTTAGATACCGATTTCATGTTTTAAATACCGGATTCTACATCAACACTGATTTCAAATGCTCTTTTTAATTCATGTAGATGTAATCCACATTGTATCATCAATTTGACAGCTGAAACTTAAGGTTATGTTTTTATTGTTTTTGCCTTGGCGTCGTGCACAGCCCGGAATGTCGCGCCGGCGCACTGGCGGTTAATAGTTGGATCACAAAGGCCTCCCATTGGTCAATAATTGACAACATATGACGTATATAGTGACGTATTTGTCGACTCGGAACTTATCGACATTCGCTAGCGATCGAGATCGTGTGCGCGTAGAGAATAGACTGTTAGCAATGAGTGAGTTCTCGATCTTTCGCAGTCTCGATTGTTCGCAGTCTCGATTGTTCGCAGTCTCGATTGTTCGCAGTCTCGATTAGTCGCAGTCGCAGTCTCGATTGTTCGCAGTCTCGATTAGTCGCAGTCGCAGTCTCGATTGTTCGCAGTCTCGATTGTTCGCAGTCTCGATTGTTCGCAGTCTCGATTGTTCGCAGTCTCGATTGTTCGCAGTCTCGATTGCTCGCAGTCTCGATTGTTCGCAGTCTCGATTGTTCGCAGTCTCGATTGTTCGCAGTCTTGATTGTTCGCAGTCTCGATTGTTCGCAGTCTCGATTGTTCGCAGTCTCGATTGTTCGCAGTCTCGATTGTTCGCAGTCTCGATTGTTCGCAGTCTCGATTGTTCGCAGTCTCGATTGCTCGCAGTCTCGATTGTTCGCAGTCTCGATTGTTCGCAGTCTCGATTGTTCGCAGTCTCGATTGTTCGCAGTCTCGATCGGGATCGCTATCGACCGCATTTCAGTGAAGATGAAGAATCTCAGTGCTGATCTGACCACGTGATCAGTGTTTCTTGCCAAGCTGTGAGATCAGAGCTTATTCACGTACCCCATGTTGTTCAGGCAGTCATTGTAAGGGTTGTCGCTATCAAGGGAGTCGAGTAAACATAAATATATATTTTATAAGAATAACGTACTTAAAAGATGAATATTATTTTCATCAGAAACTTTGCAACATTTTATATTCTACTAGACTTGTGAAAACATCGGACTGACCCAGTTTCAGTTACTTTTCATTGCAGTTTGTAAGCAAATTGCTGTTGGAACTTTTCTTGAAGAATTATATCAAATATTCATTAGATTAAAAATAATAGATTTGGAATCTGGTGTACATTTTATGAGAAAGAAAAGCAACTTTGTTGAAGAATTATATGGAATATTCAATACGGTACATTAAAAATGTTGAGGTATAAATCCGGTGTGAATGTTATGAGAAAGGAAACCTGTGGGAAATTGCCGCAGATTCATTTATCTCCGAATGGTAGAAACAGTGTATAGGAGGAAATCCTTGAATTTAAATTCTGAAATCTTCAACCCGATATTCGTCGAGTTTGTCAAACATGTGGCTCAGTCGACTATCGCAGTGTTTCGGGAACTGTAGCCTGGTCGGAGATTGGTTCGAGTCCCGCATAAGACATGAGCTTTTCTGATCGTCTTCTCACCTATCATCACTTCAGAGTTTCAGTGTCACCTGCTTGTTCGTACCCCCGTATAACCTAGCTGTCGATGGGGTCATTGAGAAAACCAATCATGATATCGTTCGAATACTGACACACTAATGATGGTTGTGCGCACAGGTTTCTGCGCACACGGTGCCTCATTCAACCTAATATAAATTAATTGATGTTCTCATTGGTTATGGCTCATGTCTCTAACACTGATGACCGAGTTGTATTTTGAAGAAATAACCTTTATTGGTCCCTGACTGAATTATGAAACAGGATAGCAATCAGTATAAAAAATACATAGAAAAATATAGAGAAGTAGATTGAAAATATGACCTATTGATACATGAAAAGGGAACTGATCGAATAGAAAAAATGTAAAAACAAAATAGGATTGAATAAAATAATAAGGAGATTTAGTGATTACAAAATTAAAATTGATATAGTGAAACGTGATTATACAAATGATTTCTTAAAATTCTCACGGAATCTTTAAGTGCTCACACTCCGATTCGATATATTGTATGGTATTCATATATATATTTATATATATATATATATATATATATATATATATATATATATATATATATATATATATATATATATATATAAATTTGTCACGACTATGACACCCCATGTCTTCGTGATATCTGGGACAATAAAAGAATAGTTATCATTATTATTATCACTTGTGTTCAACTTCCCCACAGAATAGATCCAGAACAAAACAGCTCATGTTTGGATGATCCCGTGTTGCCTCTGAGCTACACGGGGAATATCCGAGCTGTGACGGCACGTCATGTTATAAACTCTGATATACGCGGATACCAACATTATAAATATGTATAAACTGAATGAAATCAGTTTACTTACTCCATGGGATGTTTTGTAGCCGTGTAATTCTCAATCTTTTTATTTTGTCTTTTTTCAGAAATGACTAAAAGTTTACACAATTCAAGCATTATTCATGTGGACTTGAGCGTGTCGGGAATGGGTGCGTTGTTTTGTATGATCGAAACTGACGGTTTACCATGTTGATGTATGGAGAGAACAGTCGATCGGTTCCACCAACATGTGTTGTTATGTTAAGTAAATAGGATGAATTCTACATTTCCGTTTGGAATACTTTATTCTTTATTTATTTACTCCCAATGCAGAGGACGATCGCAAGCTCCTTGTCGTATGAAAAATAGACTATTCCACAGTATGAATATGACGTTGATGTTCTATCAAATTATTCCATTCAGAAAGTCATATTTTTGTTCAAAAATGAGTTCAATTTGAATGAGTTGATAATACAGACGTCGACGAAAACTTGAAACTAGAGAGAAATATTTCCCCTCTCTCTCTCTCTCTCTCTCTCTCTCTCTCCCTCTCTCCCTCTCTCTCTCCACGTGTGAATCTAACCATGTAATAATGCATATGGATGCTTATAGCCGTCTCGATAAGTTGAAAGTCCTAATAATCGTGAGTTGAACCAAAATGAGTAGAAATAACAATTCACATTCTATTTCATGTCAGTTTTTCTGATGAAATTCTTCTTTACGTATGTATGTATACATGTATGTATGTATCTATTTATGTATGTATGTGTGTATGCATGTTCTCATTGTAACTGAGTAAATTAGTCCTCACTCACTGAAGATGTATGAGCAAATCTAAAAACTGAGATTACTTCTTATACACTTGCCAATATGAATACGTAGCATATGTAGTTGATTCTTATTCTCTGAAATAATATCAGATACATACATATTGATGAGTCATTTGTGGAACTGCTTTATTTTCAGAGTATCATCATTTTTCAGAATGAAATTCTATGATAATATCATTAGACATGCTTTAGCAAGGATTCAATTTGACATACTGAAAAAAATTGGTGTTCGTTTTCATGTTTTTTTATGTTTTTTGTCGGTTATACACAGGTCAAACGGCTATAGCTAATAACTTCAAACTTTTTTTTCAATATGGTTCCTCATCTAACTCAGATCTTTATAGTTTTGTGGCATTATCGGGTGGTAACTTTTATTTTTATGAATTTCAGAAATTTCAAAAATGCCCATCAGAATAACACGGTGGGAAAAAAATTATTTTCAAAAAAATTGAAATTTTGTGTGAAGTTGATATACATCTTGATACACATTTCTGAGAATTCTCAGCTTGATCGGGTCACCAATTTTGAAGAAAAAACATAAAATGTGCTAAATTGGTACCACTCGAAGCAGTTTTTACCCATTTATAACTCAAATGTCACCGAATTGGCGAATGTAGGCAAATGCTTGGCAGAAAAATCAACATACTATTACTATCCGCTCGTCTAACAACGCATATATAGCGTTTTTCTAGTAATAAAATATATTACCTGAATCAAGTTTCTCTCGATTCTTCTCTTTGTCCAATTATTTTCCAAATCACTTGATCAGTATGAAGAGGTGAGCCATGTGATCAGTCGATATAACAGTCCCAGTCTCGGGTGAACCTCTTTACCGACAGCCAGGTAACCCCCTGTTATCTCACCGCTCAGATTGATTGTCGGGGATAAAAGCGGAGGCATTTAGCAGCTCGTCTCTCAGCCAATCACGTGAACCGACTGAGAACAAAGCTTGAATTATTCGACGTCATCAGGCTGGATCGGAGTGATGATATAATTATCTCTGTAAAGTTGTCTCTCTGGAGCTCCAATCACTCGGGTCCAAAGAGGTTGCATTGAGAGTATCTTGGGAGCCAGACTCGTCGTAAGCATTGTCTGCTCCGATCTACTTCATACTGGTCCATTCATTCTCCTCATCTCCCACACACAGGCTTCGGCTTATATGGGTCTTGATTCAATTTATCATCATCAAATTATTATTATTACTGGAAAAACGCCATATATGCGTTGTTAGACGAGAGTAATAGTATGTCGACTTCTTGTCAAACTTTTGCCCAAGTTCGCCAATTGGGTGACATTTAAGTTATAAATGGATAAAAACGGCTTCGAGTGGTACCAATTTAACACATTTCATGTTTTTCTTCAAAATGGCTCACCGGATCAAGCTGAGAATTTCCAACCAACAAAGCCTCAGTCATCCAAGTTTTAGTCCTTTTTCACTTTTTCTTATTTTTCTTGCAAATTAACTCAAAAGTAGCTTAATCATAGCAATTATTAAACAGTCGCTCGATATTGTTATACATTTTATCACTGTCATTAACAAGATTCCAAACAACACCTCTCATCAGCCAGATCAGTTTCTTTCCTTGATAACATTTCCTCATTGAGACATGTTTGACAGCCAAATCTCTAGAAATATGATTCCTTGACGCAAAGTTCACAGCAATTAAATGATCAGAATATTTACTTTCATGAATCACTGATTGTAAGGAAACCTCTTTAAATCTAACAAAAATACGATCTAGACATATCATGATTATTTGATAGATCATGATTATTTTAAATGGTCTTATATTGCTTCTTATTCTTTCCATTATCATGAAAGTTGTTGTGCCTTGCAGTTGAAATTGTTGAAATTGGAAGGGTGTCAATAATCAATTTTTTCAATTTTGGATTGATAATTATGTACTATTCATACTATCAATATTATTATGACTTATCAATTTGAAAAATATTCTGTATTATGTGTCTTTTAGCCGAAATACTTCTCTAATCAAAGTGTAAAAATACTGGTTTTATGTAATTATTTTTTTCTTACAATCTTGCACAACTCTCTACTTTTTTCGTTACTTGATGTAACTTGATTGCTTAAAAGAAACCTTACACTTCGTAAGTAGAATGTAACAAAGCACTCAATGTTTTTCTGTTTTTCTTTTTACTACAACTAACTTATTATTTGTAATGTTTGAGAAATACGTCCGAATTTGAATTGTACTTATAATTCACTATTTTAACCCACAGTTGGGCTTTTTTTGAAGGGCTTTGTGGATTTTTTTTTTGTAATTGTGTTTTTCTTTCTGTATCAATGTATGTGACCAATAAAAAAAAAAAAGTACCAGTAAAAACCTGATTTCTATATTCTTTGCAGGTTACATCCACCACGTCTATTTTGACGTAACTTGAAAAAGGAAGTGTAACCATCAAAATAATAACCTTCATCGACGTGTTTGATAAATATCTCACTTAAGACTAATATATAGAAATTACCAATTTGATTGCGTAATATAACGAGAGTTGATTCCAATGATCTGGTATTCAGATGTACTACTTTTCTGCCACTATTTGTTGAAAACCACTCATCAATGTTATTGTCATCTGTTTCTTCTTGAACAACATCAGTTACGTCACATTCGGAGAGGTCATACAACGGGTTACCATTGCGCATGTAATAACACAAGTGAAACAGTCAACAGATAGTTTACTCTGCTCTAGTCTTGTCAAGGTCACGGAAGTTGAATATTTTGATTACATCATGTGAGTGTTCGTCCTTGCGCACGTGTATTTTCCCAAACTTGTACCATACGAATTTGAAACCAGTTTATTCAGCCCGAACCTTGGCCCTCCATAGTAGATCTCTATTTACAGCCGTCAGATTTTCGTTTACGTAGATGCTATAACTGTTGCTACCCCCTACCAAATGTTGATTCGTTATTTGACAGACTTGACGTTTCTTATTAGACTAGCTTTAGCAAGGATTCAATGTGACATACTGAAAAAAATTGGTGTTCGTTTTTATGTTGTTTTTTTTTCATGTTTTTTTGTCGGTTCTCCACAGGTGAAACGGCTACAGCTATCAACTTCAAATTTTTTAAAGATGGTTCCTTATTCAACTCAGATTTGTATAGTTTTGTGACATTATCGGGTGGTACATTTTTTCATGAATTTTCGAAATTTCGAAAACACCTGTTAGAATAATACGGAGGAAAAAAAATAAGAATATTTTTTATTTTCGAAAAGAATTAAATTTCGTGTAAAGTTGAATTACATTCTGATACACATTTATGGAAATTATCAGCTTGATCGGGTCAGCTATTTCGAAGAAAAAACATAAAATATGCTGAATTGGTACCACTCAAAGCGGTTTTTACCCATTTATAACTTGAATGTCACCCAATTGGTGAATGTGGGCAAAAGTTTGGCAAAAACATAGACATACTATAACAATCTGCTCGTCTAACAACGCGTACATGGCGTTTTACTAGTTGATGAAAGAATCACGCTTCTTATGGCTGTTGAGTTGAGCAATGATTCTTTGCGGACGATTGGTATTAGCTTCAGCAGGAAGACGATGAGATATCCTCCCGTGGAATGTCAATATCAAGTTTGTCGGCTGACTTCATCACAATGTCTTCTAGACACTCGCCAGTAATGTAATCAACGTTATCTATCTCAGAGTTCTTATTCCGGCTGAGTTGATCAAGGTTATTCACTTGTGAACACAGATCTTCGATCAACCTTTCCAGTCTTTCTTCAGCTTGTCCACACTATCACTCAGGGTCTTCAACTCGGCCAGAATTTCTTCTCTTACTAGATTAAAGCCTATCCTAAATTCTTAACGTATTTCCAAAAGACTTTCTGATTTTAATTCTCCGGAAAAGGTTTTAATGGAAGCCGAATCCTCGGATGCGAATGTTTTACTTACTTCAGTGGGCGTATCAACTTTGGATTTCTTACTGTCTTTACGACAATTTAAGCAGCGCTACTTAGCCTTATCGTCTTTGGATTTTGCAACATAAGAAGATCTTTTCTACCCCGAACATTGAAAATGAAGTTCACTTCTATATAATTATGGTGCATTTACCTGATTTTTGTATGTTCACTTTGGTCAGAAATGTAACGATCAACTTGGAATAATAGATGAATTAATTGAAATGAAATATAACTTATTTAATTGTATATTTCTGTATATGAAGAATTGATTCAAATCAAGCAATAATATAGTATGGAGAAAAAATGAAATACTTCAGGTAGATTGTTTGATCATGTGAATCAGTTTGGGTCCGATTGGATTAGACTATATCATCAAATTTCTTCATCAATAAACAGGATTTCTCATTCACAGAGATTATAAATATATGGCGTCAATTGACACAAAGGATTCACATGAATAATATACAATGCATTAAGGGACAAACATGGATAGGCCAATACAAGAATCCCGTATAATCTGAATCACAGTGTCGTACCCTGTCATAATACAAAACATATAAAACAGTTTAGTTTGGATGGGTTGGGTTGGGTTGGGTTGGGTTGGGTATAATGAGTCAGCTGGATTGAGTTGATTCAGGTAATTTGGGACTGAGCACAACAACAACAACAACAACATGTGTATCCGCTTGCAACCGTTCCTTATTTTTCTCAAACCTTCCGGAATTCGTAGTAGGATTTTGAATTGATTTTTTTTTCCCCAGATGGGAGACAGTCCTCCGTTGGTACGAATTTGGACACGAAATTTCGCCAAAAATAATTTCAAGAATTGTCACAATATTTTTTCATTCTCCGCCTCTGAGACAAATCTTCCCGCGACAAACACTTCTGTTGCCGGCAAGTTTCGGTAGAGGCGGACTTTTGTGATGACCTGAAATCTTCAACCACTTTTACGAAAAATGTTTTCTGTGAAAACTTGAAAACACGATCACGGTCGATCGGGTGATCACATTTTCAAGAACTAAACATTTTTTGAAAGGTTTTATTGGGGTAATAAATAAATTTGATACACGAGAGAATATGACTCATGATCTCGACCAGAGGAAGGTGGCGGTGGCGTCGGCGTCGTTTCCCAGCGTCGCGGTCGATTGGGTTATCACAGCGCAATTCCGTTCTCAGATTTGCCCTTTATACAAAAATATCTGTGAATGATGCAAGTTTCGTCGAAATTCATCATGCCTATCAAAAGATATCAGCAAAGAACACGACTTTTTTATATTGAAGAAGTTTATAGGTTTGAGATATTTTGTTTTCATTTACCGGCTCTGAAAACACCTTCCCGGGAGTTGAGCACTTCTGTCGCCGCCAAGTACTGGTAGAGACGGACTTAGGCGACGAATTTGAAAATTTCGAAGAGTTTTTTTATTTTTATTTTCATTCTCCGCTTCAGAAAAAAACATTCCCGAGAGTCGGGCACTTCTGTTGCCGCCAAGTTTCAGTGGAGGCGGACTTTCGTGATGACCTGAAATTTTCGACCACTTTTACAGAAATCAATTTTTGTGAAAACTTGAAAACACGATCACGGTCGATCGGGTGATTACATTTTCATAAAATTAACATATTATCAAAGTTCTTGTCGGGATCATGAATAAATTGTATAGACAAAAAAAAAATCACGATGTCGACCGGGAAGGTTGCGTCGGCGTCGTTTCCCGGCGTCGCGGTCGATAAGGGTATCGCAGGGCAATGTTGTTTTCAAATTTGTATTATCACTAGGAATATCTATAAGTGGTGAAAGTTCCGTCGAAATTATTCATGTCGATCAAAAGATATCAGTAAAAAACTCGACTTTCTTCCGATGTTGAAGAAGTTTACAATTTTGAGAGAATTTTGTTTCCACTTTCCGGCTCTGAAAACACCTTCCCGGGAGTTGAGCACTTCTGTCACCGCCAAGTACTGGTAGAGACGGACTTGGGAGACGTATTTGAAAATTTCGACAAGTATTACAGTATTTTTCATTCTCCGCCTCTGAAAAATAACCTTTCCCTGCATCGAGCACTTCTGTTGCCGCGAAGTTTCGGTAGAGGCGGAATTTTGTCCTGACTTAAAATTTTCTACCACTTTTACGAAAATCGACTTTTGTGAGAACTCAACACGATCACAGTCGATCAGGTGATGATGCTTCAATAGAGTGTAAATATTCTGTAAGGTCTCGTTAATATGGTGAAGAAATTTGATACGAGAGAACATATGATTGAAGATCTCGACCAGGAAGGTGGCGGCGGCGTCGGCGTCGTTTCTCGGCGTCGCGGTCAATCAAGGAATTGTGGCGCAATTTCAATTCCAGATTGGCACTTCAATTGATAACATCCATGAGAAAAAAAAAGTGTTATCGCAATTTTTCATGCCGATTGAAAGATATTAGCAAAAAACACGACTTTTTTCGATGTTAAAGAAGTTCACAACTTGAAAAAAAAAATTCATTTCCTGGCACTGAAAATCACTTTACCGCGAGTCGAGTACTTCTATTGCCGGTAAGTTCCAGTGGAGGCGGAGTTTTGTCCTGACGTGAAATTTTCGACCACTTTTACGGAAATCGATTTCCGACTCAACACACTTCGAAAACACGATCACGGTCGATAGAGTGGTTACATTATCATGAAGTGAACATATTCTGAGAGGTCTTGTCAGGACGGTTCTGTTACGAGAATAAACATAATCAACGATCTTGACCGAGAAGGTGGCGGTGGCGTCGTTCCTGCCATCTCCAGATTCGGACTTGTATCAATGACATCTATCGCTGGTAGGAGTTTCATAAAATTCCATTCTGTCGATTTTCAAGACATTGGCAAAAAACACGACTCCATTCGATGTTGAAGAAGTTTACAAGTTTGAGAGAAGAGTGTCATTCCCCGGCTCTGAAAAACACCTCCCCTGCAGTTGAGCACGTCTATTGCTGTCAAGTTTTTTCATGAGCGGACTTTTGTCCCCAACTTTCACGAAAATAGATTTTTGTGAAAACTTGAAAACACGATCACGGTCGGTCGGGTGGTTGGATTTTCATGAAGTTAACATATTCTGAAATTTCTCCACGGTTGAAACAACAACAACAACAACAACAATAATAAAAACAACAACAACAACAACAACGCCCGCATGCGAAGACAGTGTGGACCGACACGTTGTAGTGTTACCATTCTATTTTATCATAATATGAAGAACGTGACCCAAATCATATACTAATGATATGAACGTATTCGTGGTTTCTTGCGGTCAGTTCAGAGCCAAATGTCCCTATTGCCTGTTGCGATCCAACGATTCGCTTGTGAACTAGATTTGGATAAGAGTGGCTAATTATGGCTAATCATGGCTAATTAAAATGATTAGTTTCGATCGCGAAATGTTCATCAGGGCAATTAGAGAATATACCCGCCCAAGATAGTGTCATGTTGACTCGTTGATTTTTTTAAAGTTCCAGTTTTTGCCGATAGACCGCACTACCTTATGTGACGGGGAAAAATGCGGTATGAAAATGTGATCTATTTCACACCAACGATGCCGTCTGAAGTTTTGACGGACATCTCGTGAAAAAATCGTCATGGAAACCCAGCTTTATTCAGTTGTACATGTTATTAATGATGAATATATGATTCCCAATTCAACTCTTCTCGAGGTGTGGGACTCTCCTGTCCATCCGGTGTTCAATCTCCATGTTCCCCTCTCCCCCTCCCTTTTCTCCCCACCCCCCCCCCCCCCCTTCCTCCTTCTTGACGTCTCCAATTGCTCACTCAGTCACCGGAATCTCTTCCGTCCCCGACCCACTCGGTCCGTTTCCTCGTAGACGTCAGCTGTGTGACACGGCCGACACATTCCGACACTTTCAATCAGGACTTTCAGTTAACTAGGTACGTGCTATCCACTGATTTACATGAAGACGTTGCTTGGGAGTGGGAGGGGGGGAGGGGGGGGGAGACAAATCGATAACATTTCAATAAGTCTCAACAGTTGTGTGTGATGGCAAGGCTGACGCGAGGCCCGGTGAGGAGAAGAGGCCTCGGTCTGACTGACGGATGAATCAACACACGTTGCCATGGAGACGAGGTCACAGGTCAACAGGTTGGCCGAATCTCGACACAACAAGAGTCCATCAGGAACAGCTTGATCCTGGATTGACTGTATTTATTTAACCTGGATAGGTTAAAGCCGACCATGTATAGCTCTTAAACGAGGCCATTCTCGTCCGAAGAATTTCCTATCAACACATCCTATATTTGTGTGTGATATCAAACACATGGATATAGACACAAGATCTCTTCTTTCTTGCACTCAGTATTATATTTTCTTTTTCATCATGTGTTGTTGTTAATTACACTATCATAATTGTTATTAATACTATCACCCACAATACTGTTATCATCATGATCATAAATAATCCAAAATCATTATTACTATATTTTTGATTACTCTTCCAATATTTGCCACATACAATTCTTATCACCTCTGTATCCTGATTATTTCTCAATTGCTCCATGTAATCTTTGGTGTATTGTGATATGTTGAATATGAGAAAAATAAAATGAATGGATGAATGAATTGATTGGATGAGCGTAGCGAAGACTCAATTTCACTGTACTTGAAAAATCGAATGTGTTTTTTGTTTTTTTTGTTTTTTTGTTCGCGCTCTACAGGTCGAACAGAAATTCAGATCATGATGAAACTTGGCACACACATGAACCCTTATCTGACTTGATGCTGCATAGTTTTAAGGCGCAATCGGTTGAACCACTTCTGAGAAAACTCATTCCAAAGTTTTCAAAAATCCCATTAGAATAACCCGGAGGAAACATTCATGAAAAATATTCCATCTGAGAAGATTCAAATTCTCAGGGAATTTCAATCTGATAATGATACACATTATTCCGAAACTTTCACTCAAATCGAATCAGCCGTTTTGATGTAAAAAAATATATAATGTTATTTGTGTTAATTATTCAAAGCTATTAAGATACCTATTAAATCAAAGCAACAAGTGTCACCACTTGATCGTAAACGATTAAAACAAAGCCTTCTTGATTATCATATAAATTATTGATGGAAAATGAGATGGCAGTAATGTAATTGTTTGGATCTCAAGGTGTATATATATAATAACCAATCCAAAGATAAGTTGATATGTTCCAGCTCATCCATAAACGCGGAAACACATAACGCGTTTGCCTAGTTATTCATCACTGTACTATTCATTCATTGGAATAACCCGGAATCATAGGAATCACGAATATCAAGAACACTCTCTCCATGAAAATCGTGGAGAGGTCAAAATAATAAGAAATCGTGTGGTTGTTAAAATCGCTCTTGTGGTACCCGATTCAATGGATCCTGAACTCTCATGATCAGCCTTTAGAGAAAAACAATCTATTCGAGTTAAGTTTTTCTCCTTCATGCAAGAAGTTAGCGAGAATGATACTAGTGACGTCACACGAGAAGAATTCCGAAATGATATATAGAGTCGAACTTGCATAGACCACATATGTATTCATTTATTCATTCAATATTTGTCCGAATTGTACACACATATCCATGTAGTACAACATGGTTAGAATGTGCGTCATATGGACCGTCATGATAATTAAAACAAGAACACACATAATTAGGATAAATATACAACTTATTATATATAGGTCTACATTAATAACATTTGATATTGGTGATGATACAAAAAAAATGATATCACACATCAATATATTAGAAAACAATAATTATCGGTCCTGCTTTTACTAATGAAATTCACACACCTCAAAATAATCTTCAATTGAGTAGAATGATTGTTCGCCTAAAAATTGTTTCAGGGATATTCTAAATTTATTTGTAGTATTGATTGATTTCATACACTTTGGTAAAGCATTGTAAAGTAGTATACCAATGCACTGAGTATCTTGCTTGGAGAGATTAGTCCCATGAGAAATTCCACGTATTTTATTTCTGTTTCTATTCTTGTGACAGTCAACATCTGAGTTTATTATGAAAGATGAAACATTGATTTGTATATTGATAATCAGTTGATATATATTTAATCATGGTAATGTCATGACGGCAGGTAATTTATCAGGTATAGATGTGGTCCTAGTTCAATAATTCATTCGGCAATAATAGAAACTAAAATAACTGATTATTACTTGATTTGCTGTGGTTATACCCACCAACGGGACTGATATTAGCGATGACTCATGCACTACATAGAAAAATATTGAAGCAACTAAATGTGTGAACGAGAATAATTCAAATAAACTTTTGAAGGAATTTCTCAGAAACTCCGAATTTTCTCGAAATGAGTTCATTGTGTTCATATATTTTTGTAGTAATCAACGGATTTTGTTTTCATTTGAGAAATTGGAACAATAAGTGAAGGAATTTTGTTTTGGTCGTTAGAATAAACCTCTTCATTTTCATTCCAGTATTATGTTACAATTTGAATTACCGGTAATATGTTAAATATGTTTAAGTTTGTGTAATAAGTGGTACAATGACACATGCAGTAACATCATGTACGTATACATGTACTTTACGTATACTACTATACTACCATACTACTATACTATATTACTGTATATAGTATATTAATACTTGCCCACAGACAAGTCTCATCAGAGGCTTTGTAGGATATTTAGTAGCAGAGTTCCTGATTTTATAATTTGTACTAAAAATGTGAAATGTGTAAACAAAATTAAAATATTTTAAAAATGTGTAAAAATGTATACTATACGTATACTACTATACTACTATACTATACTATACTACTGTATATACTATATATGGTATGTTAATACTTGCCCACAGACAAGTCTCATCAGAGGCTTTGTAGGATATTTAGAAGCAGAGTTCCTGATTTTATAATTTGTACTAAAAATGTGTGAGTAAAATTCAGAAACAAAAGTTACTTTCAGCCCCTGTTTGTGTTGCTCTTTCTTCATCACAGTCGTCCATGTCTGATAAGACTTCCAGCTTTCTTCCAGACCTCGTCTCCTGCAGGAACACTCACTTATTCACCCGACTCCAGACCGAGTTACTGTCTGCCTGGAGTTACCTTGCTCACAACGAGCGCTGAGCAACGCATGCATTCTTCATCGCATCAAATATTGAAATATTGCCACAGTTTCAATTTGGCTCGTAGAGCTAGCTACCTGATGGAGTTATCTCTCTCCGGCGTGGATCTGTGTCTATTCCGAGAGAAACTATGAAGACCTTGGGTTTCAGGCGTCCCTAGTCGACATGGGGCACAAAGATCTCGCCAGGGGGAGTCCATAGATGATGACATCATGCATCTTCACCAGTGATACATAATTAGATGAGCGTAGCGAATATTCCATCCGACTCTTATAGAGCTTTGTCTGTGTTTATTTTATTTTTTTGTAAGCACCGCACAAGTCGCATGGTTTGACTGATCAACATGAAACTTCTTTGTACGGGAAAACTTTTACAACTTAAAACTGTATAGTTTTTGGGATGAATCGGTTGGATCGATCTTGAAAAATATCATGTCAGTTTCTAATAACCCCATAGGATTAGGCTGGGCTTGAATTTTCTTCTGAGCAAGAAAATTTGAGAAATGAAATCTCTCTGAAAAAAAATCTCTGAGTGTGTACACATGTATGATACACATGATCACCGTTTTGTAAGCAATTTGAATCGGCAGTTTTGAAGAAAAAAATTCGAATACCTGTTTTTATTCATCAAATATATGAAAGTGAGCAGAATTAGGTTGCCAAGATTCACTGCTTTCTAGATTCGATATTTGCCCAACAATGAACTATTCTTTATATTTGTCAAGGTGTGTATAATCTTCGTATACTGTGGTTTTATACCAGAATCGATAAAGTATCAAATGCAGGTCTACTAATGACTCTCATTATACCTTATTCAGAAATCTCGCTCACCTTAAAACGCATATGCTGCATTTTCCTAGTTAACAAATGCTTCATTAAACGCAGATAATATTTCTCAGGATTGCTAATGACTCAAATCAAAAGATTAGTTGTATGTGAAAATAGCACTCAATATTTCAATCATCGTTACCCACAGCGTACCACACACACATAACACGTAACATATTGTGAATGTCCACCATGGATCTACAGTATTTTATAAGAAACTTCTCTGAATGGTGTGAAGCAGTTTCACTGCAATATGTTCGGAGGAAAAGTACCACGACCGTTTATATGTTACGTTGACACTGATAAAAGGATTGGAAACTGTCAATCAATTTAACTATTCAGAACAGAAGTATTGAGAGAAGTTGAACTCAATCGAGGTAACCATGGAGACTAGAATCGGGGTCAAGTTGAATGAGTGGAAATGTAAGTCAGGCTTGAGATGAGTTTCCAGAGATGTTGACGCGAAATTTCATGATTTGTTGTTATAAAATGTGTCAATTCAAGTTATAAATGAATGTGATATGTGCCTCCGAATTTGTACATAGAAACTCGCAACATGGATGCAACCGAGACCTGTGGCCGAGTGGTAACACACTGAACCGTCATTCAGGAGACCAGGGTTCGATTTTCGCCGTAGTCGACCATCCTGACGGGGGATTTTCGTGTTTTCCCTCTGTCGTTCAGGTTGATACTGGGATGGTTCCTTAACAACAAGCCACGATCGACTCCTTCCCACCATCCAAAAACACATAATAAAATGACCCTTCATCTCATCATCCCATCATCTCATATATCATTCACAGACGCCAATAGACCTCAATCATCTGTATAGTGCGACGTTAAACCCAATATGAATGAATAAATAACATGGATGAAGTTTCGTACAATCTGTTCCCGACTGTTCCCAATCTCAACTCATAGGCCCACACGACTCGGGTCCGTTTTCCTTCACCCGATTCAGCTTTTTCAATTTCCATCCGAACGAATAAAATCTCTATGAAAAAATATCCACAACTCGAATCGACAATTTTAAACATGTGACTTCTCGCCAATTGCTTTTCCCCCCTGAGCCACTTGAGTGGTTGGGGCTCAAGGAGGCTTATCCCCCCCTCCCCCCTCCCCCCCAACACACACACACACCTCACAGACGAGAGGCCGCGGCCGGAGCACTGCTTGCCGAATACAACGCTGTTTGTGATGTGATTTGGAACAGGTGACGCAGCGTGGCTAATCGAATCAACTCAATAGGTGGGATAAAAACATGATACTCATTTAATACTAGGCAAACGCGTTATGTGTTTCCGCGTTGATGGATGAGCTGGAACATATCAACTTATCTTTGGATTGGTTATTATATATATATATACACCTTGAGATCCAAACCATTACATCACTGCCATCTTATTTTACATTAATAATTTATATAACTAGGCAAACGCGTTATGAGTTTCCGCGTTGATGGATGAGCTGGAACATATCAACTTATCTTTGGATTGGTTATTATATATATATATACACCTTGAGATCCAAACCATTACATCACTGCCATCTTATTTTTCATTAATAATTTATATGATAATAAAGAAGGCTTTGGTTTAATCGTTTACGATCAAGTGGTGACACTTGTTGCTTTGATTTAATAGGTATCTTAATAGCTTTGAATAATTAACACAAATAACATTATATATTTTTTTACATCGAAACGGCTGATCCGATTCAAGTGAGAGTTTGGAATAATGTGTATCATTATCAGATTCAAATTTCCTGAGAATTTGAATCCTCTCAGATGAAATATTTTTCACGAATGTTTTCCTCTGGCTTATTCTAATGGGATTTTTGAAAACTTTGGAATGAGTTTTCTCAGAAGTGGTTCAACCGATCACGCCTCAAAACTATACAGCATCAAGTCAGATAGGGGTTCATGTGTGTGCCAAGTTTCAACTGATTTTGAATTTTCGTCTGACCTGTGGAGCGCGAACAAAAAAACAAAAAAAAAAAAACAAAAAAAAAAAACAGGCACTTTTTTTTCGGTATAGTGTAATTGAGTCTTCGCTTCGCTCATCCAATAATGAAGAAGGCTTTGTTTTAATCGTTTACAATCAAGTGGTGACACTTGTTGCTTTGATTTAATAGGTATCTTAATAGCTTTGAATAATTGACACAAATAACATTATTTATTTTTTTACATCAAAACGGCTGATCCGATTTGAGTAAAAGTTCGGAATAATGTGTATCATTATCAGATTGAAATTCTCTGAGAATTTGAATCCTCTCAGATGAAATATTTTTCACGAATGTTTTCCTCTGGCTTATTCTAATGGGGTTTTTGAAAACTTTGGAATGAGTTTTCTCAGAAGATGTTGAACCGATCGCGCCTCAAAACTATACAGCATCAAGTCAGATAGGGTTTCATGTGTGTGCCAAGTTTCAACTGATTTTGAATTTTTGTCTGACCTGTGGAGCGCGAACAAAAAAACAAAAAAAAAAAAAAAAAAACAGGCACTTTTTTTTCGGTATAGTGTAATTGAGTCTTCGCTTCGCTCATCCAATAACTGTAGTATTGTCCTTTCTCATCCCGTCTTTCTCCGACTCTCTCTCTCTCTCTCTCCTACTCTCTCTCTCTCTCTCTCTCTCTCTCTCCTACTCTCTCTCTCTCTCTCTCTCTCTCTCTCTCTCTCTCTCTCTCTCTCTCTCTCTCTCTCTCTCTCTCTCCTGTTACCAAGAATGATGACAAAGACATCCACCAATCATTGCCTCATGGTCACCAATCACCACCACGTACAACAGACCTCTTGGACCATGTATTATTTCTGTCATCAACTTTCACCTCACAGCGTACCGTTACATACAAATAACACGTGACATATTGTGAATGTTCATTAGGGATCGACAGTATTCTATAACAGATACTTCTCTGAATGGTGTGAAGCAGTTTCATTACAATATATTCAGATGGTAAGTCACTGCGATCGTTAATATGTTGTGTTGACTCTGAGAATGGTGTGAAGCAGTTTCACTACATACAACATGTTCAGGAGGTAAGTCACTGCGATCGTTGATGTGTCATGTTGACTCTGGAAATGGTGCGCTGTGGCTAGATTCCCATTCAACAAGTCGAACTCTGCTCTCCAGTTATTCCCGTGCTTCACTCGGAATCTGTTGATTCGTTTTGTTCAGGGCACACGACCATTTGTCATTTGTCGGCCACAACAGTTTTCTGTTGTTGCCGACTGATCTGGTGACGTACACAGGGGCCAGGCTGCCCCCCCCCCCCCCGAGCCCCCAATGAGCCCCCGGCCAGCACGGCGCCAGTGGTGGGAGGGACCGAATGAAAGTGCATGTAATGTCCGTGTACATTCATAGCAATGAACATGGAGTGAGGATAATGGGTTGAATGTTGACAAGAATCTACTTTGATTCGAATAATTACGAATAATGCGTTGTTTGGGGCAAGCGTGTTTATCATAGAGTGCTTTGGTAATCCAAGACTGACATTTCATATTATTGGCAGCAGCTGTTCATTGGACCATCGGTTCATACGTTACCACATGTGGATACTGTTGTTGTTGTTTTCGTTGTTTTCCTTGTTGTTGTTGTTGTTGTTGTTGTCGTTGAAGTTGTTGTTGTTGTTGTTGTTGTTGTTGTTGTTGTTGTTGTCGTTGTTGTTGTTATTATGCGAACCCTTGACCAACTTGAATAACCCAACCTTCCTAATGTAATGACCATAACCTATTAAAACTGACCTGAATCAACTAAGCAAACATCCTGAATTGATTTAATATGAACTAAAGACAATCGAGAATCTACTTCCGGTCCAATGAAATAGCAACACCGCATGATTTTTCCGTTTCCTTCTGATGTGTATGAAGAACACTTCACGTTTTGTTCACCCTTGAAGCAAGCAATGCCGACTAGTATCTTTATAAAGAGAACTTTTCTCGTCTCACTTTCTTTGCGATTGAAATTCTCTCCGAGTTTCCAGGATTCTTATTTCTCTCCTTCTGATTGACAACGTCTTATTGGCTGAATCGGCGAGTGACGATATTCCACGCGGCCATCACCTCTCAATCAGAGATCAGTGGCTAGCGCGCGAGACTGGCATTCAGGAGACAGCGGGTCGATCATTTGACAGGTGAATTGCAGGTTGTTTTCCACGCGCTGTCAGAGTGAATGGTTAAGGGGGGACTCGGGTGAAAATCTTATATCTGTCAATATTGATTGTATACACTTCAGATTCTGCACATAAGTACCCATCATGCTGAAACTGTGAAGAGAGGAAAGTCAACATCTAGGTCATGAATATTCGGTTTTCACGAATTTTCAAGCAACAAAATTGTATCTTCGTTTTTCCCAAACAATTTCTCATTTTTCGAATTTTTTTTTTTCATGAAAATGTTGTCAAAGTATTGATTTAGGGTTGTGCATATCGTTTTTTCGATATTCTTCTTATATATTCAGAAATATGATTTCATTCACATTGTGTTTTTTCTAAATCAAATTTTATATAAAATGTATTTAGTATATATTTTTTATCTCCATTGTTGGATGAGATATGAGATATCAAAAAAGTGACGCACAGCCCCGGATAAAATAACAATGAACACTCAAAAAAGGAATTAGGGAAATATAACATATTTTATAGACGTGGTCCAAGAAACAAATTCTTGTTTTGTGAAAAAAAGTGTATTGCAGTAAATGCCGTGACAAGATTGACAATAAGCAGACGGCTCGATTCACAGTGACACTGAGAAATCAATTTCAGGTATGATTATTGATAATTTCCAATATTTTGAAACATACGACTCGAGTTAACATCCAAACCATGATAATAAAAATTTAAAAAAAAAGAAAAATGTTAAAAGATGAAAATTTCCCCTGAGCCCCCCCTTAATTGTTTGATACCGCTTCCTCCCACTGACCATAACGCCCGATGGTGACCTCTTGTACTGTCTCCCCATCGTCAATCCCCGACGCCAATAGATCTCATTGGATAAGCGTATGCGAAGACTCCCATCCCTCTCTTACGAAGCCTCGTCTGTGTTTTTTTCACTTCACAGGGCGCAAGGTTTGACAGATCTACATGAAACTTTTTTTCTATACGCAAACTCACCCAACTTGGAACTTTGAAGTTTTTGGAATTAATTGGTTGAACCAATTTTGAGAAATGTCATGTCAGAGTTTTCAAAAAATTCATAGGATTAGGCTGGGCAAGAAAATTTGTAAAATGAACATAAATGGTGCACATAAATGATACACGTTTTCATCATTTTTCGAGCAATTTGAACCAGCCGTTTTGAAAAGAAAAAAATTAAATCAACTGTTTCTATCCATCAAACATATTATAGAAATGAAAGCAGAATTAAGTTGTCAAGATCCACTGCTTTCTAGATTCGAGATTTGCTCGACAGTGACGTATTTTTATATACGTCAAGGTGTGTAGAATACTAGAGTCGATGAAGTGGTAATGGTAGAACTACTTGAACGACTCTTTTTACCTTATCCAAATATCTCGCTCATCTTGTGTTCTGGACTTCTGGGAATTGCATTACTTTTATCTGCGGCCAGAAAATGAGGTGACAAATAGCGCAGTCCTGGTGTCGAAGTCGGGTGTTTTTTAATCTGAAATATTTCAAGATGAAGGGTGAGATTTACTTCCTTGTGCGCCGTCCGAACGATCCTACCTTTCATCCAGCTCCAATTGGAAAACAACATATCAAGTTTCGAAGATAACAATAAATGGAGGAATGAACAATTGTTTTTGCTGTTGTACATCCCTGTCGAGAAGGAAAAAGTCTCTATATTATATTCCCTAGGGAACCGTTACCAAAGTACTGAGATCTTTCCTCCTAAAGAACACATCCCCCCTCCCCTTCCCTCCCCTCCCTCAATCATTTCCCCTCTCGAAGTCGGAACTGACGACGGATTAAAGCGAAACGCGCGAATTCAATCGAGAGAGCTGACATCTCAGAGCATCCGATCGATAATAATAAATCATCTCCCGATCAGGTGTCCCGATTGACGAGATGAATGTCGAATGGATTAGTGAGAAATGTTTCAAGAATGGGGGGAATTTGCGTCGAGTCCTGGAAGAGTCGGGAAGATTACAGCTTGTTTAGCTTGATACCACGTGACGTGTGGCAGGTGCGATGTCACCCCGACTTCAGATGATGACGTCACGGGGAAAAATGGAGGTCGTTAAAAGCGATTTGCATGCGTTTTATCCAATTGATGTCGTATTCCTCCGTAGCAACTGATGCTAAGCTCACACAATTAGCTTAGACGCGACTTTGAGGTGCATTTCAGATGGAAAATACGTGACAATCGTTACCATAGCAACACGGGTAATAACAACCCTCTGTACTGACGACCACGATCTATTGGCGTCGGTGGATGATATATGCGATGGTGGAATGATGAGATGAAAGGTTCTTTCTTGTGTGTTTTTTAGATAGTGAGAAGGAGTCGGTCGTGGCCTGTTGTCAAGAAGTCATTCCAGTATTAACCTGGACGACAGAGGGAGACCACGACAATGACGGGAATCGAACCCCGATCTCCTGAGTGACATTGTTGTCCATCACTTGACGGAGCTCGAGTCGTGCGTTTTCCGATGAGGCGATGTTTTAATATTGTTTCTGTTTGAGTTCTGTTCGGTCTGTAGTCTGCTGTTGGTGCAGATAGCAGAATCAGCAGAATCAGCAGAAGTCGGTCCCAGGTGAGCCGCGATTGGCTGGCGACTCGCATCGTGCGTTTATTGGTTTATCGCTTCATTGTTTGTCTTTGCCCGCAACTGAGTTGAACTCGATGATTGAGTTGAGCCCCGAGGAAAGATGAATGATCAACATTTGAACATGCATCACATGCAGTATATCATCCGAATAAGTGTGAGTAGTAACATCATTATCAGACCCTATTTAATTCCGTGTAGTGGAGGAGGTAACAAGAAATCACAGAAATTACTATTCAAATAAGAATTCAACAAAAGGACAATTATTTAACAAGAATGAAACGGCGAGGTTCAGATATGTGTTATTATATATATTATGATATATATATATATATATATATATATATATATATATATATATATATATATATATATATATATATATATATGATATAGATAATATGTATATATATATATATATATATATATATATATATATATATATATATATATATATATATATATATATATATATATATATATATATATATAATATATATATATATATATGATATAGATATGTATATGAGGTTCACATATGGTTCAGAGATGTGTGATATAGATTTGTGTGTGAAATTCCATCACGTTTGTTGACCGAGACATTCATATGGAATCACATCGGAATTCTGATGAAATTTCAATTTATGGGGTGAAAAATGAATTCCACGAATTGTCCCCTCTGGCTTGTTTTTATGAGGTTTTTCAGAAGTTAGAGATGAGTTTTCTCGGAAATGATTCTACCGAAATTGGCCCTCAGAACTCTACAATTCCAGATACATATATGATCATATATATATATATATATATATATATATATATATATATATATATATATATATACATATATATATGTATATATATATATATATATATATATATATATATATATATATATATATATATATATATATATATATATATATATATATATATAGATATATAGATATATATATATATATAAATGTATCGATTGGAGATGTGAAGCGAAATCTGTTGGACGAAGAGTTTTACAACATCAACAAACTTCTCTATTGATTTCGAGCATATGTATTATATTGACGAAACGTGTCTTGTGAATAAGTACACTTGTGGGTAAACCATTATTCTATCGAGGATGAATCAAATCCTTTAGAGACAGGATTTCTCGAAAATGACAATTCCTGAACTGGTACCAGGATATTCGTCAGTTCTATTCCAGGTGTCCATCTCGTGTCTCGAAACCTCCTCTCGAGTCGATACGATCACAACGACCGGGTGTCTCCACGTGGACACTCCACTCAGTGTAGTACTACGAGGGACACCAACTTTACTACACAACTTTCCGGTGAACACGCGTGAGGGAAAACTTTATCGTCTAGTCAGTCCCCCCTCCTCCTCCCCTCCCTTCCCTCCTGTCGCTCGACAACAGCCATACGTCATGTCCCGGCTTCTGGCCGGCCAAGTGTTTAGTGTCGGCCGATCGAAACCGGGAACACAGGGAGACTGGAGTTGGTCGTTCGCCTCCCAAACTCTGTCCACAATCAAACACCAGCACACACACACATCTTCAACATGACTGTATATGTAACCGTAACACTCTATATTCTTGCCATCTTTGTCTACCCCACAGCGTATCGTTACATACAAATGACACGTAACATTGTCATTGTTCATTATAGATGGACAAAATAGATAGTCCATAATAAACTTCTCTGAATTGTCTGAGTCAGTTTTACTGCAATATGTTCATCCGGAAAGGAACTGCGGTTGTTTATATGTCACGTTGACAATGAAAACGTCACGCTGTCTTTCCTCTTGCATTCCATAACAACAGACTTGCAGATCTGTCACGTGACTGGAAATAACATACATGTCACTTCATTTCCGGTCTCCTCGTTGTTTAAACAAAACACGGCCAGTTCTATTGTCAAAGTTACGAGGTTCAAAACTAAATCTGTTTGAAAAAAAGAACATCGCTAATCGTGATTAGAAGCAAAGTGGTTGACATCTGGTGACGTTTTAGTGAACTGGGCGGAGGCAGATACTTTCAAATTATATACAAATTGATTAATGTGTAATTACAATATCAAATAGAGAATTAAAATTATTGAAATTATTAATTATCAAAATTACAATAATAATTACAAATATAATGTGTGTAAGCATACAACAACATGACGTCTAGGCCTAACTGCCTCCTGACGGCCAATCACCCACTTCGACAGTGCTGCCGCCTGGGTGGCTCTTAATCACCAATATTATTCCATACAGCAGATGCAGAACTACCAACCTTTCACAGACGCAACGCTTAATTATTCATGCATCCTCATTCATTTTTCACAAATAAAAATCTCGTTCGCATACCGAGTTCCAGTCCAGATGAATAATGAATTAGGTAAGTGGCTTTATTTCCATAATATGTACATATTTGATATCATAAATATACAACAATGAAGCATGTGGGAAAATACCTGAGAGAAGTGGTGAGGGAATGCATGCTAATACGATTCAGTGGCGTTTATCCATGAGAGCACGTGGGCATTTCTTTCTTCTGAATAGACGCACGTTCCAAGCGACTTCCTTGGGAGCGCGATATCAGACTGTTGGTGATAACTTTCCAGCGATGGAAGATATCAAACTTCCTTCGAACAGGAAATACAGATACTTTCAATATATTCAAGATGATGGAATATCACTATGTTGAACTCATGTGTTCTGATTAGCAAGCGTATAATGCTGAAATGTTTCATTTCAGCTGTACACACTCGAAAATTATGTAATATAATAATGTTTTTTTATTTTCCCTTTAAATTGTATGTTTACAACATTGAGCATCGTCACATCGTCAGTTTACCTTGAAAATAATATGAAGTACATGTGAATAGAAAGATACAAATATGGTGAAATATCACACTTGATACAACAAGACCTACAACCAATTACACTCAAAACAGCATAGTCACATGGAATCATGCGCACTCACTACATTTGAAAAGTTGAAAAGTTGATTCAAATGATCTCATGTACATTTTTTTTTCAAGGCTCTTTATTGGATCACAATATAATTGACCCTGGACATGAATTCACAAAATCCTTGAAGAGTTTAACTGTGGGATGGACACACATGAAAGTAAATTAGATAATGAACAGACATGTTTTTGAAATTATTTGCTTCTGAAAAGTCAACCTGAATAATGAACCTTATCAAAACTGAATTCACAATGAACATAAAGATGATACAAGACATAAAATTGAAAAACTGAAAAGTCAACAAATCGAATTGAAATGAGGGATTTGTTTTTCCAGCCATATACCGATACTAAAATCAAATGTAATCAATAGTAGAGATGAGCCACTCTTTAACACATCTTCTAACAGAACCATAGTTGTCAAGATTCTGAAGATTACTAGGTGACTTGTTGAAATTCAAGGGTATAACATTCATTAGACACCTTTCATAATTCTTGTTATTCCATCAAGAGATCTGAGAATGATCACATTGAGCAGGTCGTGTGTTAAAAGTCGTGTGTCGGGCGCAATAAAGACAAGTGTTCTTGACATGCGAGCTCCATGAGGATTGAGAGCTTATTGGAGCTGCCATCAAAAGCTGTCTAGACTGAATAAAATAATAAATACTTCACTTTCCGGAAACACACATAAGTAATGTTCATCACGGTTGGGTTATCATTGATTCCAGAACAATTTGTACATTACGATCTTACAGCTCTTGGTGAAAATATGAAAATGGATATCATAAAACTCACGAGCAGAATCTGTTTGCATTGTTGACGGAAATGGTATACGTATTTATAGAACTATAACAATTTTAAAAGTATTCATAAAATTCAATAATTCTCAGAGAAAATAGTTCTCACGATTCTAGTTGAATGGTATGAGGATGATCGAAAATATGTGAATTTCCTACAAAACAAGGCACCTCTACCAAAATAATATGACTCGGCACCTCCATTAATATTGAGAAATATCCACTCACTTTTCCTATAAATAATGAGGAGGTGTACCAATTGTCCCAAAGTTGACTACCGGATAGCAACTACCATAAAAACAAACTATATTTAAATATAGGTGTACTATAAACCAACTGACCTGGACATATTGTTCAAGGAAGAGTGGTAATGATCTCTGAAAAAGAGGAGTGAAACCCTCTCTCTCTTCTGTTGAGGTAACTCGTGGGATAGAAGTTCAGACCAGTTGAATTCCAGGAGATTGTACTGTTTCTCCAGATTAGTGTGCAGCTAGATTTAAAAGTCCATGGGATTCGATTTAATGAAGTATCAGTTTTTTTTATGATAACTTTTGAACGGTATGAGATATCAGAATCTCAATACGCAAGAAACACAGATGAGTAGAATGACTTCAGAACGGTATAAATTATAACTGTTGAAGTCATGTCGCAAAGCTTTCAAGCATATACAGCCAAAAATTGTGTTTTTTAAGTGTAGAGGCTTGGCAGTGATGCGACATGACTTGAATAGTTATAACTTGACGGTATATCATCTTGAAGCTATCATAATTATCCGTGTTTCTTGCGTATTATACTTTCGATATCTTATACCGTTAAGAAGTTGAACTGATATTTCGATAAATTGACTCTCGTGGACTCTTAGAGAAAAGTTCGCTTTTATTTTTGTGAGAGTTTACAGTTTATTCTCAGGAAATTCGTCGATTTATGGGTCAGTTGATTCTCAGTACATTCGACCAAAACCCGAATCTCTCATCACATTCTCCTTCAATATCATCAGAACCAATCAATTCTCAAATCCTCCGTTCGACGACCCCACCAACAGATGGGTTATTTGGGGGTGTATACGAATCTATGTCAGAAACATGATATTCACCGAGAGAACTTTCTTTCGAACGTGATTCGAACCCACGCCCGACTCGACTCCAGTCTCCATGGCAACGCCTTGACTCACTGAGCCAGCCGGGTGGATATCGCTCTTCCTGTCTTGTCGGAGCGACAAAAAACACACTTCTACACGGAGAAGAATGAGTTTTAATATTATTTTATTACGTCATCAAAAGTTATTATACGATAGCGATGAGATAAAATTGAAACTTATTACCCAGATAAATTCGCGAGGAAACTGTATTATCTTTCGAATCTTTTATGCGGGAATGAAAAATTCATTGCCATCAAATAGTGTGATAGGTGAATCCAGCTTTTTATTTTGATAAACGAGTGAATCTGTTCACGGTTCTACCCAGAGAATAGATATAATATTTTGCTGAATCGATTCCGAAAGCCGCAAAAATAAATTAATTGGGAAGATTTCATGCTTAATGTATATTAATCATCTCAGTGAAAATTCAGCAGTGCAAGATGATAAATTTGAATATATATATAACATAAAATGAAGATTTAGTAATTGCGCGAAATAGTCATGAGTGAAACTTTGAAAAAAAAAATCCATAAAGATGAAACCTATTTCCTGGATAATCCGAATATTTTTACTGATTCACAGATAAACTTGTACCTCATCACGTTCTCATACCTCCATCAAGAGTTTCTGTAAGATTGTTCGATCACATGACCTTCTTGCTACAGTGGCCTCGATCAAGGCTCACAAGGTAGTATCGTTCGGCGCCAGTACCACAGGATCACAACGACAACGCAGTCTCACATCACAAAAATATATATACAATAATGTTTCATAAATTAAATGAATTGGGTCAACGGGCTTGGAACCGAATCGTTTACCACACTCATAGAAGTTTGACATGAAACATTCTCATGACGTGGTTTACTTGGGAATCTCTGATATCTTGTTTGTAAATTTTAATAACATTTTACGACAACTTTCATTATTCCACGACAGTTTACTGGTCGAAACTCTTACCCGTCAATCCTATTAGATTCAAGGAACGGCCGCTCGTAGAATTCAATCCAGATCGCCGAAACGGAAAACCGATTGTGTTCGAGTTGGAATTTTCCACAATTTAATAACGACAGAAGCTGACCGAGTGGTTTGTGGTCCTTGCTAGATACCTCTTCATGGAGACGTTACCGGATTACATTCTCCGCTTGTATTACTATTTTATAGGTCAAACCGGACATCGAATTCCCTAACTGTCGATTAAACGAACGAGTACTCCGGTACACATGATCATAACAGAACCATCAAGAACAAACTTCTTATGAAACCTTTCGAGCTTATTGAATTCTTCTGAACACCCGATTGGTTTTCTTATCGGGGTTACGATATTTATTATTTATTCGTTTATTGAGGATTTGATACGGTGAGAAATAACTGTACACAAGCAGTGAGAATATAGTAGAGGCTATGTAACAACATGTGCCTCACTACCTGCATGACAATATGAATTATGGATACTCAAGTTGGGCCATCATAATTACCAATTTGATACATCATTATGTGTAAATATGAAAATAATTGTACTTTGCCTTCAATTTTCGAAGTTATTATCATACATATTATATTATTTCATTAATTTCCGGTCCAATTTATCATATATTCATAGAAAAAAGAATTGTATTTTAATTTCAGTTCCTACATTCTGAGTGCAAACACAAGATCTCTTCTTTCTTGCACTCAGTAATATATTTTCCTTCTCATCATGTGTTGTTGATGATTTTATTTTCATTGTTGTAATCTGTGTTCCATGTAATATTTTGTGTATTGTGATATGTTAATTATGAGGAAAGGAAAATAAATGAATCAAATAAATGAATATAAAAATATCATAAATAAGGAATGAAATTTTAATTGGAATATCGAACTTGGAAATTATAATCTCCAGTTGAAAATTTTGAAATTGCAAACATCTAATCGAGTAATAATTTCTCCATGTTCTAGATATGAGATGATTCCTCCGTGGAGATCGACGATCGGAGGAGAGTTGTTATTGCTCTATGAAAGCAGCGAGCACTTCTATGATAGTATTGTTATGTTTCAATTACTTGGAACGATACGTGTACGTTGGTCATGATGCGAAACGGAGAGCCCAGCAACAGCTGAAGGCATCGAAGTGGAAATTGTGGAGATTTGTGTAAATGAAGATGGAAGGCCGCCATATGTATCGGTCGGTCAAGTCATTGCCTTGGACATCGAATTCAAATTCATTGACATCGAATTCAGACATTTGAAATGACGCAACATTTGGTGAACAATGAAGGCTAAAAAAACTTCGATGACAATTCACAAAAATCAACAACTTGACTAACTCAAATTTGACCCGCGATATCCCGGTAACTAGACGGAAGCAAAAATCAATAATGGTGTTCAAAATGGTGCATGAATAGATCAGCCATACAGGCCAAGACAATCACGTAGTTTTCAACTTCTGTGGAGTCACCGTTACCATGGCTCCCAGAATTGAAATTGTGAATACCATTTCACTCACACAAAAAATAGGGTCACTTTCTTATCCAACTTTTTTGGTAAGTCATATGGGAGTCTTCAAGCTACGCTCATCTAGACGTTAATAACTTTTGCTCCAATTTGTTATTGTATTTTTCAACATCTTCCGATATTGAGTCATGCTTCGATTAGTTTTATCATTCATTTTTTCATTCATACATTCTTTCTCGGTTGAACCATTCATATGATTAGTTGAATACAAAATAGAAAGAAACAATCTACTGAAAATCCTCATAAATAGCACTGAGTAAAATTGATAACTTATATTATGAATTTACTGGAATCCAGTATCAACAAACTCTTGCACAGAATAGAAACTATCAATTGTGAAGTGCTCTTTGAGCAATGATTCAAATTGATTGATCAGTAGAACTTGATACTTGAGAGAACTTGTAAACAAGCTCCAACGTAAGCTTGCTTTCCTGGACTTCCAATAACAAAACAAACAGTCAATCGAAAAAATTGAATCTCCGCGAGGTTCAATGCGCGTGCGCGAACTATGCACATCTCTGCGGAAACAGAATGAGGATAATAACATATATATTCTGTGATATGAGGTTTGTGATGTTCAGAGTCACGGCGTGATGTCTCACGGCGTGATGATTCACGGCGTGAAAGCCTACACACACGCCCGGCAGACGCCTGCAGGCCCCCAGGTTGATAACAGCCTGATCCAGCCTGGCATTCTCTCATGGTTGAATATTCATGGGACGTATCCATGCGATAATTCCACGCACGGATCATTGCTTTTTATGAATATGAATTTCAATAAATTTCACATGTTTAGTCTTTGCCATCTACTTGTGTTCCTTGCGGTGAAAGTTGAAACCCGCAGATTAACGAGGCTCGGGAGCTGCTTCTCGTTAACCGGAGGCCGAACATGATAGTCTTGCGTGTGGCCTAACCTCCTGGGGGAGGGGAACCTTGAACTGTTCACACTCGTCCACTCAAGCTATCAGCAGTTCCTCGGGCTCATCAGTGAGAGCAACTGAACAACATGGTTCACAGCTTTTGACTACAAATGAAGTGAAAATATTGACGTTCATCTCCAAAAACAAAGATTAGGTTGAATTTCCATGTCTGCTATCTTCAGTCACGATATATATGAATATATTGGAATATATATATATATATATATATATATATATATATATATATATATATATATATATATATATTTATATATATATGAATATATATACATATATATATATATATATTATATATATATATATATATATATATATATATATATATATATATATATATATATATATATATATATATATATATATATGTATATATATATATATATATATATATATATATATATATATATATATATATATATATTATATATATATATATATATATATATATATATATATATATATATATATATATATATATATATATGAATACATATATATATATATATATATATATATATATATATATATATATATGAATACATATATGTATATATATATATATATATATATATATATATATATATATATATATATATATATACATATATATATATATATATATATATATATATATATATATATATATATATATATATATATATATTTATATATATATATATATATATATATATATATATATATATATATATATTCCCAATATCGAACAGAAGGTTGGAAATGGAAATCAGATGACGCTTGTTGGGCACGTGACTCGATAAAACAGTTCCTTTTCTCTGAACTTCTTCTTGATCGACTGTTGGTGGAATGAGAAACGAATCATTATAAATCAAACAAATAACTTATTCTCTTTGCAGCTTATAAACTTGTATTCTCGATAGGAGAGTGTTCGAACCACCCGCGCGCTAATGGTGTGCTATAGTGGAGACGGCCGCTCGGAGCCCTCGTCTTTCGTAAATTAAAACTTAATTGAACTCTTTGCTTTCTATTGTTAACCAAGTTGAAGATGTTCCATTATCCGAGTTTCCTTTGATCGAGACTCTGAGCTCAAACATTGAAGGCTCAATCTCATTAAATAGTTGATGGAAATGTCGACGGTCCGCGAATTGTCTGCTAGTTTTAATTGTCTCTGAACAAGGGTTCATCGTTTAATTCAGTTGTATTGAACTTTTAGATGCATGCACAAAACGAATACAAGCCGATTCTTGAGATAACATTCCGTGAAATGAATAGGACATGCATAGAATACATGCATAGAATACATGCATAGTGATGAACAATACATAGAGTACACAGTGATTAGACAGTACTTGGGAAAGAAGCCCGCTATTACAACTGAGATATGTTGATATGGTATGTAAGAGAGGTACTCGTTTACACTATAGAAGGGGTTATCACAGAGGAGTCAATGATGATAGTGTTGATTCTGTATTTTCTCGTCAGATTGTATGTTTACAACATTGAGCATCGTCATTTGACGTTAAAATATGAGAAACATGTGCATGAAAGATACAAATATGGTGAAATATCACACTTTGAACCATAATTTTCCGCCGAAGATAAAAGTCTTTCAGTTTCTGAAAGTCCAAAACACATTATAAGTAAAAACCGTTTTTGATATATCCGGACATTTGGTAATGTCCTTGTCATGTGCATTGACATTTTATCATTGGTATCAGGAGTAAACAAGACACACGAATGTTGATATCTTCCACTTTAGAATGATTTATCTCGGGCAATGATAAGATAAAAGTATGCCAATGAATATTCTTGAATTGCTTACTTCATTCATCTAATCCGATATACCGTTCCATTATTTCTTCTGGATGGAAATAGCACAAGAACTGGTTGCCAAGGGTCTCGGTTGCTATGGTGTTAATACGAGCCCAGCAACCGGAAGTGAACCAGATCCCACCGGGGGAATTTGCCGACACGGATGATTGTGTAACATCAACAGGGCAAGGTGATAGGATAATTGGTGAATGCCAAGATCCAGATAATATTGTTGGAAAATGCTCATGTGCTAACAAGGAAGATGGAAAGAAAGAGAGAGAGAGAGAGAGAGAGAGAGATAGAGAGAGTTTGAGAGAGAGGAAGATAGAGAGAGTGTAAGAGAGAGAGAGAGAGAGAGAGAGAGAGAGAGAGCAAGAGAGAGAGAGAGAGAGAACATGTGTATTGATTGATATATTGGGTATGGATCACGATTGATACAGTTGAGCTCACAGTCAGTTATCCCACGTCACAAGCTTTGATCGGCTTCCACCGCGAGCAGCACCATCGCACATCGTCAGCTCGAGCGCGTCCACTCATCATCAGCTCAGACTCGGGACGGTCGCTCGCCCCATGCCGCACAGTGTGCTGGTGAAGGACGGTCGCGTGTTCGAGCCCCGCTCAGCGCGGTATGCGGGTCACAGGTGCAGTGGAATGTGTGATATCGCTAAGCTCTCGACCAATCAGTGCCGCGCATTGCATTGCAATAATGCTCATACAAATGCATATCCCATTGCAGATTACACGATATTAAACTCATGACAGATGTTGTCGTTGTTTTTTATTAACATTTCATAGAGATCATACATCCGATATCCCACTCGGCTGATCCGGGCTCAACTGCGGCATGAATACATCGCATCGAACTAACGAGAACTGGAGATGTGATATCAAAACGATAGTTTTAATCTCAGTATCAGTAACGGGAGAACAGGAGGAATAGGAATATAACCATGGATCTATATCACCGAGATGCGTTACTCAACGTTAACAAGGCGTACATATCTGTGTCTCGGCAGTAGCTTCACACCACTTTGAAAACCGGATGATTTCCGCCATATCAGACATATATCAGTGATAATATAGAAAGCCTTGCTTGGATTCTATTAGTAAATGTCCAATATGGCTGCGAGATTGGAACGAGCACATGTCGTTATCAGCTGCAGGAGTAAAGTATTTCGGTGAGGTGATATAGAATGCCTTGCTTTGATTCTATTAGTAAATAACCAATATGGCCGCCGAGATTGTAACGAGCACATGTCGTTATCAGCTGCAGGAGTAACGTGTCTCGGTGAGGTGATATATATATCTATGATTGGACACAATGATATGACGATGTCGATGTTGAAGGTCAAAGGTTGACCTCGAGCGATAGATCGAACCATATTATCGCATATATCGATATATCGCCATATAGAACCTAGAGCTTCAACCGTTAGAGCGTAGTGGAGCATCAGTGCTAGAAATGGAGGCTCCATTCGAAATAATCGATTCTCGATTAGATTCGATTCTTAATGGATTCAATTCAATTATATGATGAATTAATAATAATTAATCGATTTTCATAATCATAGTGATTTATTCTCCAATGATGTGAGGGTGCAGGAGCGCCGTATCTCGGTGAGGTGAAGGAATGATGCTGGAGTAGGAGGGAGAAGGGGGAAGAGGGGAAGATGAAGCAAGGAATTAAATGAATACGTGAGGACGAGATGAACCCGGTTTGCACGCGGGACAGAGGCTGGAGTCAGGGAGCAAACGAATGGGAGATGTACGCAGTTAATGTGAGTGGAAGATAATTATGTGATGTTCAAGTATATTTATCCATGTTCAAGCTTGTACTATACTAGAAGTCACGCGAGATGTCGTGCCTAACACATGGAATAACTGTGACAAAATCATGATAATTACGGTTTTTAGTGCAGTGAAAACTCACAAACCAACTTCCCTATAAGAAGGAAGGCGGCCAGACTGATGGCAATATATGAGGCATACAATGAAGTGAAGGCATGGAAAGATGTCAGAGACAGGTTTGGAGCACCTAGACTTATCAGCATGCTGGATCATAGTTACAAGATGGAGAGAACTAGACAAACCGGCACAGTAGCTGAGTAGTTAACGCACTTGCTTCATGTGACCCGGAAGGTGAAGGGACATATCGGACCCGGTTCGATCCCCGCCACCGTCCATCTTTACAGGGGTCTTTCGTAGTTTCTCTCTGTAGTCCAGGCTAATGCCGGGATGGTTCCCACAATATAGGCCACGAGCGCTTCATTCCCACTATCCTTCCTATCACCCATAAAAACCTTCATCTCACCATCCCATCATCTGATTAATCATTCATCCGACGCCAATAGATCTTAGTAATCATTACAGTGCGTCGTTAAAACCCAATATATATTTTTAAAAAAATGGTTTTTAGTACAGTTTCAGTTTTCTAAGTGAGTCTAATTATCATCTAATTGTGTGATTCTGATGTCTGATTGTATTTGTTTGTGTTACCTGATTAGTATTGTCTAGTATCTTGAGACTGTTCGATTATATACTTCAGATTATAAGATTTTCACTTCTCTGTCCTCCCTTGATCCAATTCATAACAGAATACTTGGAGAACATATTCACTTTCACAAACTTGACTTTCTCATTCACATTCGAAAATAATTCCTGAATGAAACTGCATCGAACATGTTTCCTATACTTGTGACCACTGAAGAATTAATTCATCTACCAACAAAACAAACACAAATATCACCGTTATATTCCCAACCTGCGCTCTTCTCAGAGTATTATACTTCTTTCCGGACGAGGCTTTATGTGAGAAACGCAACTGCGTCTTTCGAAAGTGCTGAACCCTTGAAAAGGTACAGGTGATATTATGTGAGGAACATCAACTTGAGCCTCTGTTAGGCCTCGTCCGAACGATCCTACCCTCCATTCCGAGCCTGAATTGATGTAATTAGTATCAGGTTGCAAATTGTGATACAAACATCTTCTCATGCATGTTTGATGTTTGTAGGAAATTGGTTTTCATTTTCTTGTGAATGTTTCAAGTTACGAGTCGGTTTGAAGCTCTTCTTTCAAAACGTGGGGAAAATTTAATATAAGTATGCAGAATTATTATCTAAATGTTTTCTCTTTTTATTCTCTTTAATAACATCTCCACATATTCTTCTTTGGAGTGGTATTGGAATATTTCCCCTTTGAAGATTATTTTCAACATTCAACTTATTTCCTCTGTGGAAACTACTCTCTTCGTTACTTAGACAATTATCTGTCTGGAAATAAATTCTCAAAAGTACTTTCTTTGATCGCAAACTTATAATTAGAATACCGATTCTCTTAGCCGTTCTCATGCAGAAGAATGGAGGCTCGAATCACCCGTGGGTTAGTTGTGTGAGATGGGGAAGACGGTCGATCGGAATCTTCTCTCGGAGAACATGTTATTGGATGAGCGATAGTGAATACTCCCATCCGACTCTCACAGAGCCTTGTCTGTGTGGTTTCTCATGTGTTGGTTTGTAGGCACTGCACAAGTCGAACGGTTTCACAGATTGGCATGATACTGTTTATGAACATGTAAACTTAAACATCTGAGGACTGTATGGAGTCGAATTGGTCGAACCATTTTTGAGAAACTCCATCACACATTCTCTAGAAACTTCATAAGATTTGGCTGGGTGAAAATTTTCGCGAAAAAAAATATCTCTGAAAAAAAAACCCTGAATGGAACACAATAATGAATAATAATACACATCATCACGATTTTGTGTACAATTTTGAAATTTTGAAATTTTGAAATTTTGTAGAAAAATTTGAAAGATGAAATCTCTCTGGAAATATTCAAATGTTCTCCAAATATGAATAGAAAAATCATACACACCAACACATATTGTTGTTGGTGGTGTCATTAAGCAATCAATTATTAAACACACTTTCAAGCTACACACCAAAACACATTCATTCCAAAGAAACTAGATTGTCTGTGTGAAATGATTTAATGAATCTTTTTCAAATAGATAGAAACATTATCAGAACCATGTTTTTTTGACTCTAGGTTTTCTATATTCGATACTTACCAAGTCTATACGAGTCAAGGTGTGTAGAGTTTCCTATTGCCCTCTTATTACATTTCATCCGTTGATAAAACAATCAAAAACATCAGGATCAAGGTGAAATCTATGGCAAGTCAACGTGTTATCACGCAAACAGGACCCTTATTCTCGAGATCATGAGATTATGAGATGAGATGAGTGAAATGAGATGGGATTATTATCTCATTCCACTTTTTTTATCTCACTTCTCACCGTTTTGCTATTCCCGAGTTGAAAAATCGTGAAATATGAAATAAAATTGTTTTCATCATATGAGAGATACCCTTCAGGAGGCTAGCAGATTATAGCCAATAGCGGCCCGTGAAAATGTAAACAAATAGGATGCACTGCCTTCCCTAGTTAATTATCCTAGTGGCAGTGATGCAGAGCCTTCTTGAGTGCTATGAACAATATTTTACAACTTACTTTCACATTTCACTAACCAAATGGGTGGTGAGATTTTCAAGTGAAATGTGGATTACCATGAAATGTGAAATTAGTGTTTCGAGAATACCAATCAGCCATTTTCAGTGAGATTACCAGAATTCCACCCAAATAATCTCATCTCATGATCTCATAATCTCGAGAATGAGGGCCCAGAACAGACACAAGACACAAAAACAAGCAGAAAACAAAAACCAAAACGAGGGCAAAAACACGACAGAAAAATACATATATTCGTATATCATCTATGACCTCTGTACAATGACTCGTGCGTATATTGTATCGTCTTGTGTATTGATGCTTGTATATCAGGTCTGACTGTCCATACACTCTACATACATTCTCCGAACCGGTCTTCTGGACTAGAAATGTAAATGAGGTGAATAAATAAAACAAACGTGTGTTGTGTCTCAATCAAAATACCACAACACTGCCCAGCTCGCGATGCTATATCCACGCGGCTCCACGCACGCCGGGCGC
Source organism: Brachyptera risi (assembly GCA_964007535.1). Taxonomy (NCBI): domain Eukaryota; kingdom Metazoa; phylum Arthropoda; class Insecta; order Plecoptera; family Taeniopterygidae; genus Brachyptera; species Brachyptera risi. The sequence goes on along the minus strand of OZ023334.1, from coordinate 564,731 downwards.
TATTCCCACACACCGCGCTGTCAGTGGGGCCCGTGGGGATATCGACTGACGGGTAGAGCGGGATAAACCAGGATTAATCCATGTCCCGAGCTTATCAAACACGAATTACACTTTATGACGAGCTTCGGCATGACAGACGGTCGTTTTTATACAGATTCGGATGCAAAAAACGTTCGAGGGAAAATAGTTGGGGCGAAGAATTGACAGGCGAACAAAATGGAAGAACTGGGTGGGTTCAGGATGGAGTTTTATTCATCATTTGCTGAGTGGTAGAGACGATATGTACGATAAGTGATGGTATTCATTCTTATTCACACATTTATAGTATAAATTATAAAACAAATAACTCTGCTTCTAAATATCCTACAAAGCCTCTCATGAAATTTGTCTGTAGGCAAGTATTAACATACCATATATAGTATATACAGTAGTATAGTATAGTAGTATATGGTGATGATTATTGTTTGCTCAACGTCCCCACCAACAGCCAGGTTATACGGGGGTACGAATGAGCTGGTGATAATGAAATTATGAAGTGATGATAAGTGAAAGGACGTTTACAAAAACCCATGCCTTATGCGGGACTCGAACCCACGCCCAACGGTGACTTCAGTTTCTGAAGCGGTGCCTCAGCTGACCGAGCTACCGAGGGTGGCAGTAGTATAGTAGTACAGTGTAGTATATACATTATGTAACTTCATGTGTCATTGTACCACATATTACACAAACATGACCATATTAAACATATTACCGGTAATTCAAATTGTGACATAATACTGAAATAGAAAAATGAAGAGATTCATTCCAACAAACATAACAAAATGCCTTTACTTGTTCCAATTTTTCAGATAAAAACAAAATCCGTTGACAATGATAATGAATTTTTTTTTAAGTTGAAATTTGTATCATTGTTTCTCAATATAAATACATGACACGTTGGCAGAATGTTTACAATGCTTAATACAGGATAACAGATGACTGGAATCAGCTGAAGAAGGATCTGGTGAGACAATTGACTGATTCGGTAGCAACTTCCAGACGGAGAGTGAACAACGATACAAACGATGATATGGATGAAATGGACCAGGTTTATGTGGTGTATTATCATTTCAATCATGATATCATCCAGAATTGAGACTTTGCCACCTGTACAATGTGCAAACTGTGAAGATAATAAACAATCCAACTCAAGCTTGTTTGTGGATCCACATAACGAGAATGCAGTGTTGGACTTGGATGTAGAATGGTCAGTATATCTGACAATGAAGTGCGAAATATTGTAGGATGCATTTGAAGATTCTTGGCGTGGACCGGCACCTCCACCCGTGTATAAGGCTGGAAGAAACGGTAACAAGGGAAACCTACCCGGAGCGAAACATATCCAGTGTCGACAAAACATATAAAATATCGCAGTCTCTTCACGCTTAGACACATTTCAGTGAAACTGCTTTCTATATCTGCAACAATTACGACAACAAAAACAACAACGACAACAGCAACAATAACAAGAATAAGAACAACAACAACAAAAACAAAAATATCAACAGTACAAACATGATGAAAAAAAAATAACGACGTCGACAATAGCAACCGCAACAACAACAACGACAACAACAACAACAGCAACAACAACAACAACAACAACAACAACAATAACGACAAAAACAATAACAACAACAACAACGACCACAACGCCTGCTCGGGTCGGACCTACGACCTGGAAAGACGATGAATAGAAACAGCGTGAAACAGAGGACCGGGGGGGTAAAGGTCACCAGGGGGTCACACGGGGAGAGGGGGAGGGGTCATTGAAACGTCACGTGGTGTACTGTTAGTCTCAATTGAAAGCCAATGTACTGGACAGAATATCGGAACAATGAACGCCTTGTGCTGTGGCGGTTCCGAGCGCCCGTCTCTCGCTGGATCAGTATTATTGACCGGGGGTGTCGAGACTGCAGTGAGCAGGATGGTTGTGATGTGGTGTCGGGGATTAACACAGAGCCACGTGGATATATTCATCAATAGATTCGAATCCATTGGAAAACGCAACAGATATCTATAATCTAGGTGGCAGTGAACTGTTGAGAGGAACACACAAACAACGACATTACATATCAACGATCGCGGTGACATTCCGTCTGAGCAGATATAGTGAAACTACTCCTCAACATTCAGATTGTGTGTCTATCTTATTGAGTGAGCGTAACGAATATTTCCATTCAATTTACCGAGACAAAATGTGGCTTCGTTTCCACGTTTCTCTCTCAATGAATTTGTACGTGGCATTCAGGTCAAATTGATCGACTCGAAACGTGTTATTCATATCAATATCACAACAAAATGAGTTGGGATGTTTGGAAAAAAATATATTGATCGAAAGGTTTTCTCCTAATTTTGTTGGGGGTGGGGGGGGGGGTGGGGGGGGGAATCCTCATAAGAATGATCAGGAAAGAAAATAATCGAGATATTGAAGTACTCTGGAAGCTTGAAAATATCCACTGAATATCAACATTCAGTGAAAATTCATATGGAAAGTGACATTTATAATGAAGTTTTTTTAAATAAATCAACGCCTTACCAATCAAATCTGAGCAACAAGTGACACAATTCAATCTAGAACGATTAAAATGAGTGATTGAAGCATGATGGAAGGCAGTGACATGAATGTTTGAAACTCAAGGTGCTTATATCAACATGGGGTTCTCGAACGTTCCAAGTAATACAAGGTCTACAGATGTGGATTGAGCGACAGAATATTTTTCATTCCGGATTTCCATTCCTCTGAACTCTTCTCACAACGCATGAAGTACGTTTTACCAGTCAGAAATGAACCTCTCACACTCCATAACGGAACTACCAATGATGATATATTCCAGAGATTGTGCCGCGGAACCTGTATGTATCCCCTTCCTCCCCTTACCATGATGTACGCTCCCTGCCGCCCCTATCCAATAGCCCGACAGACGTGTGGGGCGACCAGCCTACCCAATAGGGGCAGATCCTCGCTCAGATGTCGTGGTGAATACACCCAGACTGTTCGATCGGCCGAGTAAACGGGATCCGCTCTGTGGTGACGTCACATCCGGTCCGGTCGATCGCGCAGTCTGGACTGAAGCCAGAACGGCGGCCGCTTTCTTATACCAATTTAATAAAAATGAATGTGTTTTAAATGTAGAGGAGACTTTTTCCTGCTAGTTTGAATAAAATGCATGTTTATTTAGTTTGAGAGATGTTTTTTGCTCGCTTATAAATGTCTGTTAAGTAGGACCGAGAAGACGGGATGTGAGCAATGCGAGTGCGGATGGAAGATGACAGTGGGATGGGTGGAACTGTGAGCCAAGCCGCTCCTACGGCTCAGTCGGTAGGGAAGTCGTCTTGGGAAGTGGAGGATGATTAGGCGCGGGTTCGACTCCCGCCTCCAACACAGGAACCAGCTCGACTACTGGCGTCACATTTCTGTACAAGATGAACCTAGTCTTGACTGAAACCCAAGATTCAAGGTGGCTGTGACCATGCTGTCAGTAGACGATAATACTGGTTGTCTACTGTTCTCGTTTGGTATTGTCTTTACAAACAGTTTTAAATCATACAGGAACACCCCTCCAGGAGTGAAAGATCTATTCAGGGAAACTCCAGGACCCCTATTCCTGAGATAAATGAGATGTGAGAAGAATAAAAGTGAGTGAGAAAACGATTATCTCACTTAAAATGGCCGATTTACCATTACTAATCGGCCATTTTTAGTGAGATAATCGTTTTCTCACTCACTTTTAATTTTTCTCACAACTCATTTATCTCAGGAATGGGGGTCCAGGTGGCAGCACCGAGCAATCAAACATTCACATCGAGTCACGGCCACTTGGATCAACTGCCAGTGACAAGACATCTAATCGGCTGTGGCTCACTCATTGTTGTGGATCGCTACTAAGAATCACTCTTGCTCTCAAAGTTGGGGTTAATGTTCACTTCGATTTAGCTTTCTATCAGTTTTCATCATATTCTTCGAACGGTATAATATATCAACATCCAGATACGAAGGAAACACAGATATTTGTGATACCTTCAAGGCTGTAACTATTCAGACTATTCAGAGATGAAAATAAGAACATCTTGAAGCTTTATAGTTCACGATTTGAAATGGAGCAATATGAGTTTAATAGTGATAAACACTTGATACCTTCTTGAAGGTAGGCCTACCTGTATCATAGATCCATATCATAGAAATGCGTTGGGCTCAAGTCTAGTGTTGAGCTGCATAAACATGTTTGCGAAACGAAACGAAAAAATTCAGTCGATAGCCAATCACAGGCCCGAAAACCACTAGGAGTCCATGTTGGAATTACGCAACATGGCGGCCAAGATGAGTTGGACCAAACTCAACTTTAAAAAAATTGCTATCGCGCAATCGCTATTGTGTACTTCCGTTTACCGCACATCGAGTGCTATACTCAGTTCAAAATGGAATCACTAGGATGCGCTAGAATTGCTCAATTATTTCTCACATCATGGAAACAGCTATGCGAATTCGTCACGCAAAGTTTCGCAGTCATTTTGTTTCTATATAAAGCTAGCTTCATGTTTGTGTTATGCCTTCTTCCTGGACAACTGACATTCATCCTGACGAAACATACAACTTCTGGAATATACAAACATGAGACGGTTCTTGATATCGATAATCCAGCCGGGTTCAAGTCACTATTATCGAGAACAGCTGATTTTTTTATTTTTTCATTCAGATGACTGTTTACAATAAAGTACCAGTATATGAATAGTCAATATTATAATAAAATGTAAAATACACTCAATAATGCAGTAATAGAAACATTGTCAACTTAAAGTCCTCTGATTTCCGCTAAATGCCATAGTGTATATACATTTTCATTCAGCATAAAATCAGTAGTTCATGAGCAATCACAGCTACCAGGTTGTATTAAGAAAATATCTGATCACAATTTATTCAAGCGGAAATTAAAAAAATGTATTCGACAGAAATGCATTTATAGTTTAGAAGTAAAAGATGTAAAAGTTGTTCCGACTCGGCACTGAAAGTAACGACCTTTTCAAAACAAACGAATAACTCGCTCGTTGAAATGAGTTTGCTGTCAGAAGCAAGTCTGTCGTGCGATCGGCCATTTCTCTGGCGCACCTTTCCACGCTCGAAACACATTGCTCGGTTTATTGTATTTACTCCGCTCCGAACACCTTCCGGTGCGAGCGACAAACTTCCTCAATCCAAACACACAATGTCGAATAACTTAACCCTCCGAGGTGAACAAAAATAAACAAGTTGGGAAATTTATTTTTTCCATTTTCATGATTATCCCATACCAACATATGAAAAAATGATTTGTTTTTATTGCATTCGAAAATATTCAGTTCTTAAAACTTTCTTCAACTCTTATTTCATTGAATAAACTGAGAATTGTATCTGGTTTATGTGGACTGGAAATGAATCCATAGAATACATGCGCTTGGATCATTGAATATCTCTGCCAGCACATTCTAGTGACGTCACCGTATGATTCAAACTGACGTCTCGCAAAACTGCTTTTCATTATCTTTCAAATAGCTACATTCGGATTTCATTCAAGTACATAAAGTAGTTTATCCGATATCATGAATCGACTATCGATATATTCCATATCGACTTTCATACACATATTGCCAACCTGATGTAATATAACCTCATCATCTCTCATGTTTTGCTACAAAACGAGAACATGCTTCAGGTTGGCAGCACTGCTCTACTGATAGCAACAGATGACGAGGTGAAAGGTCGTATATTCGACTCGAGAGATGAGAAACATTTCGCAAGGGATCATTGCACATTATTTCCGTCTCTATCGTTCGATGTGTTCACAAGTGTTCTGTGATTAGGAGTATTGTTTGCTTAACGACCCCACCAACAGCTGGGTTATACGGGGGTACGAATGAGCAGGTGATTATGAAACTATGAAGTGATGATATGAGAAAGGACGTTTAGAAAAACCCATGCCTCATGCGGGACTCGAACTCACGCTCAACGATGACTTGAGTTTCTGATGCGGTGCCTCAGCTGACTGAGATACCGAGGGTGGGGGGATGATCTGTGTATAGGTGTTGACTATTAGTTGGTTGAAAACCTCTAGTCCCATCTTTGACTCTTGTGATTTCTGGTGAAATTATCTATCACCAAACGTGTTAGATGAGAAAGTATGTATGCAATCAATGCAATTATGGAATTATCAGATGAGCGTAGCGAAGCTTTCCATTTCACACCCTGAAAAAAAATGGGCTTCGTTTTTATGTTTTTTTTTTTTTTGTAATTATGTACGCGGCATACAGGTCAGAGAAATGAATCAATCAACTTGAAACTTTTTACGAACGTTGGTGTCATACCAGAATAGGTTGTGATCGTTATTCAGATGAATCGATCGGAAGGTTTTTCCGGAAAATAATCGGAAAGTTTGGGAAATCCTCATGAGAATAACCCGGGGGAGAAATACTTGGAAAACCAAAATTTTTTAAAAGCTCTCAAATTCTCACAGAATATGAAAAATACTATTACACACCTTTTCAGAGATTTTCACAACAATCGAATGAGAAATAATGAATAAAACGCAATAAACGTGTACATTTTATTGAATATTTGGATCAATTGGTTTTGCAAAGTGTTTATGCGACAGGTTGCAGGTTACTATAAATATCAACAAGTTGCAGGTGAGGTTTTTGAACGTTTGAAGTAAGTCAAGGTTTGTAGATGTGAATTGAGCTGACAAGTCATTTTTCATTGTAGATTACCATACTTCTAAGCTCATCTCACAACGCGCATCCCGCGTTTTCCTAGTATATACAATCAATGAGGGTGAAGTTGAGTCAGCTGACAGTTCTTCCACCTAACCTCAGAACAATGAGATATTGTGAAACAAATACCTATTCTCTCTCCGGTGACTGTTGATTTCACCTCCTGTTAGTGAACCGCGATGTGATGGAGTGACGCGACGTGAGATGAGACGGTCTCACCTCACTGGCTCAAGAGATAGCCAATAGGGGGCCAGGAAACAAATCAAGACCGAACAAGCCGAAAACATACTTCGATCATTTCAATACCGATGTCTACCTGAATCGCCGCTATAGTTGCAGAGAGAGAAAAAAAAAGAAAATTCCGAATAAAAATGTTTCCTCCAATATATCCAGTATCTACCTGATATATCATCTCGTTTATCATTCCGAATTCATTTCATTTTCCATTCCAAACTAATTATATTCTCATCTTTCAACACGTCACAATTTATATTCTTATAATTTTTTTAATAATGATAAGAAGCCCACATGGAGAAAATTCTCTGTGTGGGCTGAAATTTTGAAAAAAAAACGAAATTAATATCCAAGATATCAATATTTAATTATTAGACGAGCTTTAGCGAGGATTCAATTCGATATACTGGAAAAAATTGGTGTTCATTTTTTTGTTTTTTTATGTTTTTTTGTCGGTTCTCCACAGGTCAAACGGCTACAGCTATCAACTTCAAACTTTTTTTCATCATGGTTCCTCATCTAACTTAGATTTGTATAGTTTTGTGGCATTATCGGATGGTAACGTTTTTTTTTTTAATTTTCGGAATTTCGAAAATACCAGTTAGAATAACACGGCGGAAAAAAATAAAAATATTTTGATTTTCGAAAGAGATTAAATTTTGTGTGAAGTTGGATTACATTTTGATACACATTTATGGAAATTCTCAATTTGATCGGGTCAGCCATTTTGAAGAAAAAACATAAAATGTGCTGAATTGGTACCACTCGAAGCAGTTTTTACCCATTTCTAACTTGAATGTCACCCAATTGACGAATGTAGGCAAAAGTTTGGCAAAAAAATCTACATACTATTACAATACGCTCGTCTTACAACGCATATATGGCGTTTTCCTAGATTAAGATATGATATCACGTGGTTCAGGGCTCGAGATCACGTGATGGAAAGTGGGAGACGACTGAAACGAGACCGAAACAGACATTTCCTCCCGGCAATTTTACATCACCTGATGAGCTTCCATCTCTCTCTCTCTATGACATGTCGAGAGACGATCTGCCATCTCTCTCTATCACATGACGAGAGACGATCTGCTATCGCGTGTCTCAGACCTATCACGTGACGTCGTAAAGCCGGGCTCAAAGCGTTTGTCAACAGTATCATTCTCTATTTATGTCGACATGAGATTCGAATAAAACTAGACTTGATTTCATTTCACGTTATCATGGCAACAGCTTAGGAATACGTCATGTACTTTCACAATGTTGTGTTGTTGCATCTCATGTTTCCTGCGGCTGCTCTTGCAATTCCACGATCATCACGACCAGATCTATGTTATCCACAACTTGGAGAATACGAGTGTTATACAGGCCAAGGTGATTGAATGGTGTACGAGGTAATACCATCATATTCTGATGGTATTTATTTGACCATCAGATTTGAGAAGGATCAGAATCAACCAGGAGAGGTCAATCGAGAGAAGCAAAAAATCCATGAACCAACCATCACTCACTTCAAACAAAAGTACAACTTGGAAGAGATCGAGGTGATTGGTCTGTTTGTCGGTGCTCGAGGAACCATTTCGAAGTTTTTTAGTGATTTTTGTAAACGTTTTTTGATAGATAATTCTTTAAAATATGAGATTGGGATGTCAGCCCTGAAGGATTTCATTCGGATATTCAGGAACCATCTATATAACTAACCATCATCCATCAACGTTCACATTCATTTTATCCTTTCAATTATCATTAGTGTCATAATTTTGTATTTTATCGTCAATTTTTTCAATTTTTATTCCATTTTCATATCATTTCAATATTCAGTTACACAACTTTTTTCTATTATATTTTCTCATGTATTTTATATTGATTGTTATCCTGTGCACTTTGGAGTCAGAGGCCAATAAAGGTTCATATATATGGGTTCTGACTGAGTATAAGAAAGATGAGTGAGAATGAGATGAATAAATAAGAATGAGAAAAGAATATTGGATCAGATCAGACTTGAAGTGTAGAAAGTGAAAGGTCAAGTTTCCACACAGTTAAAAGTGACTTTCAACTTTATATATATTCATGCCAGATTCTCCGTATACTCTACAGGAATAAGAACAATTTGATCGAATTGAACTGAGATATCAGTTTAACTTAATTTGAACTTCATGAGATATCAACATACTGATACGAGCAAAAAACAGATATTCATCATAAAATCCTCATTACTTCAATCCTTATTCATGATTCTGAGTCGATAAATATGTACTGAATCAGCTGAGAAGCTCCGGTAGCTCAGTCGCTGGGAATGTTCTCTCGATGTATCCAACATGACATGATGTAAACAAAGATGCTTCACAAGATGTTAGTAAACTCACGAGGTCTTGAATCTATGGTAAGTATCATAACAGTTGACAGTTCTGATAGAATACATTCTTCATCGCACCTAACGACGCAGGAGCAGCTATCACATGCATACATTATATCCATCACTTCAGCTGTGCATATTCACATCTACGCCACCTTTCATACTTTGTGCATGATAAACTGATCATGTGGTATAAATGTGGGCTACGAAACAGAATGAGTAATAGTATTTGATGAGTGTTTGAATGATTGTATCTGTTTTTACTTGTGTGATTGTATACTAGGAGAACGCCATGTATGCGTTGTTGGACGAGCGGATAGTAATAGTATATCGACTTTTATGGCCAAATTTTTGCCTACATTCGCCCATTGGGTGACATTTAATTCAGAAATGGTAAAAACTGCTTCGAGTGGTACCAATTTAGCACATTTTATGGTTTGTATTTGAAATGGCTCACCCGATTGAGCTGAAAGATTTCAGAAATGTGTTAAAATGTAACCCAACTTCACGCAGAATTTCATTTTTTTTTAAATAAAAATATTTCCTTTTTTCTCCGCCGTGTTATTCTAGCGAGTATTTTTGAAATTTCTAAAATTCATAAAAAAAAAGTTGACATCCGATATCACCACAAAACTATACAGATCTGAGTTAGATGAGGAACCATCACGCAAAAAAGGTTGAAGTTGATAGCTGTAGCCGTTTGACCTGTGAAGAACCGACAAAAAAACATAAGAAAAACATAAAAACGAACACCAATTTTTTTCAGTATGTCAAATCTAATCCTCGCTAAAGCTCGTCTGATTATTTATCGATTGACGTTTCACACATCCGTAATAACACTAGAATATCTGAAGAGGTACTGAAGTCACTTACATTGGGCATTGTGCGCGCCTGAAGAGCGCCTCGGTACTGCCCGTGTTATTAGAGATGTTACGTAATCAATCATCAGATGTTTATATCCTCTGAAATAAAATGGATTATTCTTAAAAATAACAACAATGAACCAAGTCAGCATTGTTGAGCATATCGCCATGGATTATTCTTAAAAATAACATCAATAAACCGAGTTCATAGTCTTGTGAAGCATATCGCCCAATTCGTACTTCGTACAGAATTGGAGTCTCGTTTATTTCCGTTTCCCGACGAATTGCTTTGAACGACTCAGGAAATTGTTTCGTATGCGCATTTAACCACAGAATAACCCTTATTGACGCATTCTGGTGACTGACTGAGAAAGTTGGCTCAGTTGATACTTAAAGTCGACTGTCTACATGATGATCGATTGATTGATCAATCGCCATCTTTTGATTGATTGTCTTTAGCGACTGGCTATTGACAGTGTCTTGGAGACATGGAAAAAATCAGCCCAACCTATCCACCAGCGGAGATGAAAAATCCTCGATTTCTCACAATACCAAATCGCAATAAAGCTTCATCTGTTGGTCAAAGCTCACTCTAGTGTTATAGATTATTTGGAACGTTAACTTTGACTCCACTTTTGTTTTACATTTTCAATTCATGGTCACCGAGCCAATGATCAACCAAACTCTATATATTGTACTGAACATCTGTTGCGCTCTTTAATTGAATTTCAAACTCCATTTTCCAATACAAGCAGCCAACTAACTGACCTAGATCTATATTGTTCACAGATTTCATTCATTAAAAGCAGAATCAAATCTAGTTGTCCCAGTCTTTCCAATAAAATCACACGAGCATGTACGGTGTAACTAGAATAAGATGAGGATTTATCTGGCAATTCCGTCCTGGCAGCAGTGCGCATGCGCGCGGCGTGACACGAGCCTGATATATGACCCACGCGACGACATTGGGAGATTGTTGCGCTAATAAATCCACACCCGGGAATATATTAAACTGTTGGACGCGATTTGAATTTACCAAGACTGATTTGTTTGTACACGCTGAGTAGACGAATTGACACGAATATACCCGACATATTCCTGTGTTTATGTTGGGTTCAACAAGGTACCAAGCTATATTTGACCCGAACATATCTGCAATCAACCTGTCTGTAGGGTCCATTGAGAAGAACAGTGATCCTCGATTTGTTAATTGGATTATATCTGAAATTGAAACTAATAATAATTCAGCTACTATATATTAGTACTTGATGAAATTGAAATAGTAATCTCCCATGAAAGTGGATAATACGTCCATAGTTGGTACATTGTTTATATTCGACCGTGATTTGTTCGCTCGTTTGTTTAACTTATCGTCACAAAAGCACATGTAACACGAGACACGGTGATGAATTGAAAATTATTCAATTTAAAATCAAATCTACGAAGAAATTAAATCAATCACATTGACAAAAACCATGATGACCAAGGAACATGACCAGCCCATGACGAAAGAGTGAAAATCAATTGATGAGATATAGATAATTATTCCTAATGTGTATCGATCTTCACCGAAACTTTGGAATTTGAACGGAATGGGATTTCCTCCAAAGTGATTCATAAACTTGATCATCTTTCTCCCTGATTGGTTGGATTAATTATCAGCGTGATCCACACGGCTAATCGCTTGTATCAACACAAGGTAATGCACGATAAGCAGCGTCATGGATGCAATTACGATGCACATGCACTCTGAGTGCACCTTATGGCTGAACACAGCACACGGCTTGTATGCTGATCATAATCAGATGAATCAACTAATTGAAAACAGCTCGCAAGACGTTGTTGCATCAAGGGTACCAGTACATCAAGAACAAGAATGAAAAAAATTGGAAAATTTCATTTGACATGTTGAAAATATAAATACGTTCACACTTTCAATACAATCACGTTGTTTGGGACTGAAAACATATTTTGATTCCTTCCACTCAATTTATTACTTCAATATCCATTTGAATGGCTCAGGGTTAATCAATCTTGAACTTTGAACCTTGTTATTCATAAATTTGTATTTGGTTGCTAGGTACACATCTCAGAACTTATTGGAGCAATTACGATGAAATTCTCACCATACCTTTATTGATCTTGTATCTGTATTGTGTTCTAGGATATTGTATATGGCTTCAATAATAGAAATATTACGTTCATGGCAATACAATCAAAACTATCGAAATCAAAATTATCCCAGCATATCATATGAATAACACTTCGAGGCATAACATACAAAAAATTCATTCGAAAATACTGTCAGGATTTTCCACAAAATGTTCCTGAAGTTTGTCAAATTCACATGTTAAATCATCATGTACTGGTCGTCCCCTTAAACTCGCACGACTTCGGGGTGTGATCACGTGATCAGTGTCTAGTGAAACTCGAGGTCTTGAGAGCCCCGAGGTGTAGCAATATCACAGTAACTACACCATGCTTCAGTATAGCGTCACTCAGGTAGCCGTGCTTGCATCGAAGCACGTGGTGGCGCGCGCATATTATGTTGCCCCTAGCAACTGCATACCTATGTTGATGTCGACAATTTGTGAGCGAACGATCGCAACTTGGCGGTCGTTTCTATTCGACTCCCGACTGCGTAATTATCAGAGTCGATAGAGTAGCAAGATTGAAGAAGGTACAAAAGATAGAACATCCACGATATAGTGATACTAACCTATGTCATCATAATATAATGAAGGTGCTCCAACTCGGGTCTTGAAAGTGAAATATTTCCCCGGTCAGAATCTGAGTCAATCATCCCAATTGCCTGTATCGCAACTCTCGCTTCTATATCGAACTATTGAGAACAACAATGCTCAACAATGCTGTATACACGGCCCAGTAGATTACGAGAATTATAGAATTTGTTAGTTCAACAATGCCACTGGTACTGTAGCCACCTTTATTCACATCTAGTTCACAAGAGGATCCTCTGAATCGCGACAGGCAATCGGGACGATTGGCTTTGAACTGACCGTAATAAACCACAAATTCCTTCCATGTTATCAGTATCTGAGTTGAGCACCTTCCTTATATTATGATGAAATAGGTTGATATCACTTGATCGTGAAACTGCTTTATCGACACTGATAATCATGATGGCTCACGTTATTGTTGTCAAAGCACAGACAGAAATGTTAAAGCTCATTCCACATTTTCCACCCTCGGTAGCTCTGTCAACTGAGACACCGCTTCAAAAACTGAAGTCACCGTTGGGCGTGGGTTTGAATTCCGCATAAGGCATGGGTTTTTGTGAATGTCCGCTCACTGATAATTGCTTCATACATTCATAATCTCATGCTCGTTCGTACCCCCGTATAACCTAGCTGTTGGTGGGGTCGTTGAGCAAACAATAATCATCATCATTATTCCACATTTGTAGCATCAATGGAGTGGGTATAGGAGTGACGCTACTGACTCTCTGAACTGTGATAATGTCTTGTACTTGGTTAACGTTATTGCTGTGTGACGTCAGAGCGAGGAATGAGACGCACACTTCAAAGCCTGTTCACTCTAGGCACGATGGCAAGTGTCGTTAGAGCGTTTAGCTGATAAACGTAACAACTTTCGACAGTTTCAAATTTCATACTCTTGTAATTATCATGGCTGGGAAAACGCAGCGAATGCGTTGTAGGATGAGCGAGATTATGTGTGAAATGTTCTGGACAAAATGCTGGTCTTGATTCTGGATCTATCAACTCACTGCTCACCTCTGGACGATTCCAGTCGTTTCACGAAGCAATCTGACAACCTGTTGATCATCTTCTATTAGCTTTTCCGATAGAACTCTTCGATTGATGTGAGGAAGAATATATATTGATATTCACCTTACTAGTCAAACGCGAAATATGCGTTGTAAGATGAGCGAGATATCTCAATAAGGTATAAAAGTCCTTAAAGTAGTTCTACCCTTGCTACTTTATCGACTCTGGTATTCTACACACCTTGATATCTGAATAAGCTATTAAAGTCGTTAACGTAGTTTTACTCTTGCCACTTCATTGACTCTGGTGTTCTACACACCTTGACGCATATAAAAAATACTTCATTGTTGGTCAACTCTTGAATCTAGAAAGCAGTGAATCTCGACAACTTAATTCTGTCACAATTTTTATGATATATTTTATGAATATTATCAGACATTTTATTTTTTTTCTTCAAAACGACTGATCAGCATTGCTTAAAAGATCGTAATAATGTGTAAAATCCATGTATACACATTTAGAGAGAATTTCATTCCATTTGGAGAGATTTTATTTTTCAACATTTTCTGCCCAGCCAAATCTTATGGGGTTTTTAGAAACTTTGAGATGATGATTCTCAAAATCGGTCCGACCGATTCATCCCAAAAACTATACAGTTCTAAGTTGGATGAGTTTGCATGTACAAAAAAAGTTTCATGTTGATCAGTCAACCCTTGCGACCTGTGGAGTGCTTACAAACAAAAAAAAAAACAAAAAAAAAAAAAAAAAACACACAGACAAAGCCCTATAAGAGTGGGATGGAGACTTCGCTACGCTCATCAACTAGGCAGATGCAGAATATGCGTACTAAGATGAGCGAGATATGTATGTGGAGTATAATCGTGAACTATACACACCTTGACTCCAATATAATATATTCCATTCAGTAAATATCGAATCAGGAATTTGTTGAATAAAAACCATGGATGAGAAAACATTCATCAAATTATTCTCTCCAAAAGGGCCAGTTTGAATTACATACAAAATTTTGGTGGTGTGCATCATCATTGTTTTCACATCCAGAGAAAATTTTAATCATTTTGAAGAGATTTTTTTTCGCTCAGTTATGAAGCTCTTAAAAACTTTCAGATGATATTTCTCAGAAATCGTCTGACCAATATGACACAAAAACAAAACAGTTCTGCGCTGGATGAGTTCACGTAAACAGAAAAAGTTCCATGTTGATCAGTCGAACCTTGCGATCTGTGCATTTCTTACAAACAAATGAAAATGAAATCTTGATTAAAGTAGGATGGAAGTCTCCGCTGTCACTCATCTTATGAATGGTCCTTCCATTTTATGTGAGACTCTGGAGTGAAATGTACCTCAAGAAATCTCTCATGACGTGAATAAAGCCCTTGCACTGCGACTACGTCTTGATCTGAAATATACCTCAACATATTCAGGTTATGAAAGATCCATAACACGTTTCCCAAGTCTTCACTTGATAACAGTTACTACATCGAAATTCATTGCAAATATGGTTAAAAACTCTCCCACTCAATTATTTTTAACTAGGAAAACGCCATATATGCGTTGTCAGACGAGCGGATAGTAATAGTATGTCGATTGTTTGGGCAAACTTTTGCCTACATTCGCCAATTGGGTGATATTTAAGTAAGAAATGGGTAAAACTGCTTCGAGTGGTACCAATTTAGCACATTTTATTTTTTTTCTTAGAAATTACTCACCCGATCGAACCTGAGATTTTCCAGAAATGTGTATCAAAATTTGATCCAACTCCACGCCAAATTTCATTTTTTTGGAAAATATTTTTTTTCTGTGTTATTCTAATGTGTATTTTTGAAATTTCTAAAAGTCATAAGAAACAAAGTTATCACCCGATAATATCAAAAAACTATACAGATCTAAGTTAAATGAGGAACCATAATTTAAAGAAGTTTGAAGTTGATATCTGTGGCCGTTTGGCCTGTGGAGAACCGACAAAAAAACATGAAAAAAAACATGAAAACGAACACCAATTTTTTTCAATATGTCAAATGGAATCTTCGCTCAAACTCTTCTAACTATCTTTTCCTTCTTATTCTTTCAATACACTTAATTTTGAAACAACCCACACTTCTTACATTCGTGATGTTACTAGGTAGCTAGCTCATCGTATTCTATAACTCGGCTTCAAGGGTCTGACTTGCAGTGCTCAGTCTTAATGTGTAGTCGTCAGTGTTTCCCGATGCATAACAAGCATTACACCCGGCTACATTGTCTCCTGCCTCGCCTCAAACGATCCAATATGACACATTCTCAAGAGAATACCTCAGAGAAAGTGATAAACTAAGTGGCTCTGACTTCTCACTCCCCAACATGAGACATTTCATGAACTCCATATAACATCGCGAGGATGTATTCTAATTCGTGTTTATTGTCACAAAAAACATTCTAGTATTTCTTATGAAACTCGAGATTACTATGAAAGAATGTGAGTTATGTGTGAAGTGAGTTGGTGGAGTAATATCTGCAATATCAATAGCAGAAATGAATAAGGCAGTACAAACTTTTTATCATCATTCCTCATCTAGCTTAGATTTGTATAGTTGTGTGGCGTTATCGGGTGGTAACTTTCATTTTCATGAAATTTGGAAATCTCAAAAATACTCATCAGAATAACACGGTGGAAAAAAAAATTAAAAATTTTTTTTTTCATAAAAGAATGAAATTTTGTGTGAATTTGACTCACATCTTGATACACATTTCTGGAAATTCTCAGCTTGATCGGGTCAGTTATTTCGAGGAAAAAACATGGAATGTGCTAAATTGGTACCACTCGAAGCAGTTTTTACCCATTTATAACTTGAATGTCACCCAATTGGTGAATTTAGGCAAAAGTTTGGCAATGAAGTCGACATACTATTATCATCCGCTCGTCTCACAACGCTTATATGGCGTTTTCCTACTATTATACCAATATGCATCATGATTCATAATACTGTATATCATCTGTCTTCTCACTATTCTCTCTGCTACATGTCTGATCTCAAGTTATTGTGATAGGTTATTCACTAGGAAAACGCTATATACGCGTTGTTAGACGAGCGGATAATAATAGTATGTCGATTTTTTTTGCCAAACTTCTGTCTACATTCGCCAATTGGGTGACATTCAAGTTCAAGTTATAAATGGGTGAGAACTGCTTCGAGAGGTACCAATTTAGCACATTTCACGTTTTTTTTTCAAAATGGCTGACCCGACCAAGCTGAGAATTTCCAGGAATGTGTATCAGAATGTAATTCAACTTCACACAAAATTTAATTCTTTTCGAAAATAAAAATATTTTTATTTTTTTCTGTTGTGTTATTCTAATGGGTATTTTCGAAATTTTGAAAATTCATAAGAAAAAAAGTTACCACCCGATAATGTCACAAAACTATACAAATCTAAGTTAGATGAGGAACCATGATGAAAAAAAGTTGTAGAAGAAATGTGTAGAATCTGCGATCACGGACTCGACAATATTTCTCAATAATATCTTATTTGGCATTCTGAACAGCGCATGAAAACTCAAAAAACCACAGAACACACATTAGGAACACAATTGTTTTATTAATACAATCCTCCAACATTGCTTCCAATTCATTGCTTCAGTTTCTTGATAACCACCCGCACCCTGATCAGCCCATCATCCAGAAACCACTTCAACCGTTTCCTGGAGAACTGGTAGCCACATCGCTTGCCCCCCAACATCGGCTCGTCCACCGTCCTCGTCCTCTCTTGCAGGCACGTCAGGTACCTGCCCGGCAGCCCGACCACGCCCAGCCCCAGCTCGTACCCAAACCCCCCGGCCCCCCCGGCCCCCACGCACCGCACGTAGCCCAACAGAACCCCCTTCACGCGGCTGTAGATCAACACCGCCCAGAACAGATCCCCAAACACACTGATCAACTCCACATGCGCACTCTCATCCGGTTCTATGGACCAATCCAATGTGGTTATTTCTTTTTTTGATAAAAATTCCGGGTGGTTATTTTCTACGTGTTCCAATAATTCCGATTTCTTCCCCTCCCAAAAACACATCGTCCTCTTCGTCCCCTGAAGGTAGACCACCCTGCAGTTGCACACGTACCTCCTGGTGCACGCGACGAGGTGGGACCGCATGTCGGCCGCGTTGTGGCACGCGCCGCATCCGTCCGGCGCGTTGCCGCACGGCAGCCGCACTTCGGCGGAGATGCGCTCGGCGAAGAGGTTGCGCACCGAGGGCCGGCCAGGGTCGCGACACACGCCGCAGAAGCGCACGTGTTTGCGGCACTTGGCGCACGTGTGGTGGCCGTTGGAGCACGTGTAGATTGGGGGGAAGCACTGTTCCAGGCAGATCGGGCACTCCAGGTGGGAGATCAGCGCCACGTTCAGGGACTCGGAGGAACTCATGGCTGGCACTGAACGGGATAACTCAATTTTAGTTCAATTCAGAAATCATTTTATTCTATATCTAATACATAAGGAAATACAGTATTGAGAAATGTGCAGTTTTCATTTTTCACATAGTTAACATTACTACACAACCTTTGGTATAGATAGAATAAACCCTTAAAAAAATGAAGTGAATAAAGATATTGTGTTCCTTGAATCATGGTTGGATCCGATTCAATCAAAGAATAATAAATTCAATTCCAGTCATGTAACAGTGTTTGGTATTGAGTGCTAAAGATAAATGAAGAATGAGAATGTAATAAAATAAAATGTATGGAAACAAATGATCAGATCCATCTTAATTAATAAGTTTGAGAGTCGGATTCACACTAATTATATTTGTTTCAAGCAAGACAGCCCGCGCACAAGATTTAACTTATGCTGGCTTCGCACTTACAAAATATCATTCCCAAATTTCTAAATTCAATATCAAAACTTTATATCAAATTATTCATCACCATTGCTTTAATATGTTTATAATTGTCAACTTTCGATTTTATTATCTGTCTATTTCCTCATTTGTACCTTTCTGTCTACTACCTGTATGCAATTGTTGTAGTACTTGATATTTAAGCGTTGAGTGTGAATAAAATGGTTTCAAAATGAAAAAAAATAAAATGAAAAATAAAATTGGGGCGGTGGATAAACCATGGTTGAGATCAAGAGTTACTATTCATTTCTCTTAATAACATTGGAACTTGATACAGAATCATTGAGCCCCAGTTATAAGAGCAATGGGTGGAAGATAGGATCGTTAGGACGGGGCACCTCAAGGAGGATCTAACCACTCGGAGAATAATTGAATAGATATTTCATGATGTGTTTTTGGATGATGGGAAGGAACCTCCTTGTCTACAACTCACTACGAAATTCATCACGACCATTTATATGTTATATTGACTCTGAAAATAGTATGCTGCGGGTATAATATTATGAGTGCTATCGACTCATGGTGGACTTCTTGTGGAGTTGTTAAATAATAATAATAATAATAATATTTTTTTATTTCCAATAACTTTACAGTTGTGATACCCTTCAGGATAAAGTCTGATAAGGGTCTATGGAAAAACATACTTCACAAATATTCACAATTAAATTTACATTACAGCTCACCATTTCAAATATTCACAATTAAATAGATACAACATAATTTTCCCTGACTATATTATCCGTAATTAAAGTTCGAAATAAATATGACATAATTGCTAATATTGAACAAATGTAGCATACAAAATATTTAGGATTTTGAAATCAGATTTTGTCATTTAAATAATCTTCTACCAAATAATATGCTTCATTTTCAAGAAAAGTTTTGAGTTTATGTTTGAACACTTCAATTTTATCAATACATCTTATATTTTCGGGTAATTTATTATATAATTTTGAATTAATGTACTTTGAATTAATTTGTGTTAATTTTGACGTCTGTGTTATAATGTGTAAATTTTCTTTCTGTCGCGTGTTATAAGTATGTATGTTTTTATTTAGGGTTAGAGTGTTGAGGGATTTTCTAACGCTCAAAATGAATATTTGCAAAGCGTTGAGCTTCCAAGACTGAACAAACCAGCGTCTTACTGAATCTGAACCAACATTGGTCCCGGACCCAATTAAAATAAAAACACAATTCATCTTCACACTCGATCGTATTCATAAGTCATATTTAATCAGTATTAATTGCTCACCTCTCTTAATTGCTCACTAATTGGTCATCCGAATCAGAAGTACTTTTCTTGGAGAAAAATGATTATTTACTAAACAAACAAGATTATAAAAACAAGTACAGTTTGAACAAAAGATAAAGAAACAAATTCCAGCCTGATAAGTGTAAGGCAAGTATCTAACCTCTTTGGTGTAAGGCCAGTTTGATAAGCGATATGAAATGTTAATTAGGATCGATAAGGTAGTTTTATCTTCATGACAGTGCTACTTTATCGACCCAAAGATGATGTAATTCATTGAATCAGTTGAAAACAACATTCCGATATATTTTTATTATTTGTATATGATAATTATGATTTTATATGATATTTTAATTATGATTTTATATGAAATATTTTTATATTTTTATATTTTTAACCCTCAAGTCTCTACACAGAGCTGTAACAAAACAACCAGCATGGCTAGCTATAACATCCCGGCTTACTGAACCTAGCTTCGTTGGACGAAATGACCACAACCTAAAGATAAATCTACCAAGATATAACACCAACGTAGGTCTCCAATCTTTTCTTGGTAGATCCATTCGCCATCTTCCTCAAGAAAAAATGGAAACCTTACCTAAATCCTCTGCTTTCAATACTATTTTATCAAATCTATAGTGTTAAATTCCAATATGACACCTACTCTTTTGTTTTACACCTTTGAGTTTACTCAGATTTCTTTTTATAAACTGTATTTAATTGTAGATTGACATTGTTAAAATTAAGGACCATAGTATTTAAATCAACTGCCACCGGGCCAATGGTCCAAAGCTGTAATCTATAATAAATAAAATAATAATAATAATATATCTTGAATGTAGTGAGCCTTGTGTACATTTTCATATCCTGTATGTACATGATGTTAATATCATCAGCATAAAATTCACTTCCATTATTGCGTAATTGAGGATGAAGGAAATTATTGATTCATTTCACATCAATTCAGAAACAATGGTTTGAAATGTAAAAGTGTTCGATGTTTTCGAAATGGCAACTGATTTATGCATGTGATGAAATCTCAGTCAACAGCCAATGAGTGGTCAGGTAATATTTCCTAAGCTGTTGTAAGCAATCTACGAAACATTGGGATAACACTTCCAAGACACAAGATAACTTCTTTTCGACGGAAGAGTGAAGACTCTGCCTTCATCGCTGTTGTTCATTGGACACAGAATAACGCAATACATGTAACATATGATTATATACAAACCAATAAGATAATGCAATGATTTCAAATCTCAAATTCTTTATATCATTGAAAAAATGAATAAAAATAAATCAATTAATGATAATGATAAGTCAAGACTTAAGTAGCGACTCACCATTTCGATATATATTTATTTAAAACAGCCCGCACACAAGAGTTTTCTCTTACGCGGGCTTCTTGTTTCCAAATTGAGATTAAACACAAATGAAATCTCTGTCTTAAAATTAAAATTGAAGTCTTGCGATCAATTCCATTTTACCTCAAAACGTTTGAAATTGATGTATCGAGATATTGGTTCAATGTATTGGTAATTTAGTATTATGAGATTGTTATAACACTACATGGTTGAATGTATGTTTGTAAATGTGTTCATGCATAACTTATAAATATGTTAATCTTTCATAACATGAACAAGAATAAAATGATATTCAAATTGAATTGAATTGATGTTGTTGTTCATCACGTCTACAGTTTGTACAATGTTTAGCTGGCAAAGTCCTAATTATGAATAATATCAAAATAATAATAATTGAATAAAAAAAAATTGAAAAAATACTCTACATATACAAAGTATATTCCATCCATTCACCTATTCATCATCATTTGTATCGCTCTTCACTGCATATCTGATACCAAAGATCATTATAATATTGAGTTTTGGTTTAGAGAAGATTTCATAGCTTTAACCACGATTACTCACTTGGTGACGTCAAATATCAGAGCCACATCAAATTCTAAGATCCGAAATGTGAATTTTAATGACATATTTCAATCAAGAGGACCGTATTCGGGCATTTCTTGTCCGAATGTGTCTAAAATTAGAATTGTGGGTAATGCTATTGTGATCGATCTATTACATATTTAGGAGGATGAAATGACAAGCTGATGATATAAAAGCGACACATCTACACACTTAATTCATTCAAAATACATAAATAGCTTCTAAAAATTGAAATGAGTCCGATCACTGCTGAGAAAACTATAAAATGAAATAAGGTTGAATCGCTCACAAAATTAAAGGAAGAAGTGAGGAAATGTGTCTCGTCCATCTCCGGCTGAACCTCCAACAATCGGGCTTCCTTCGGGATCTTGTGTTATTCTACCACAATCATGGCGGATCTGGACTCATAACTGGATCTATAAACTAGTTCAAGCCACAAAACGAAGTGTTTCTGTAACAATAATTGAGAACGTTTTCCACAACAAGGTAAATAGGTTGACCCGCTTCCTCTCTTCTCTCCTTTCTCCTCTCTTTTATCTCCTCTCTCCTCTCTTCTCTCTCGATAAAATACAATACTCAATTCAAACATAAGTGAGGTTGTTCCTCCATTTTCATCATATGTAACGAATTGTCATTCTACTAATGTTAAATTACGTTTTGTAGACTTGCATAACTAGTTTAAATACCCCAATATTTTTTCATTCGAGGGCGCTGATAATCCAGACGTTTAGCGCTCTTAAACATCGCCAATCAATCAATCTTCTTCTCTCTTCTCTCTTCTCTCTTCTCTCTTCTCTCTTCTCTCTTCTCTCTTCTCTCTTCTCTCTTCTCTCTTCTCTATCCTCTCTTCTCTTCTCTCTTCTCTCTTCTCTCTTCTCTCTTCTCTCTCCTCTCTTCTCTCTCCTCTCTTCTCTCTCCTCTCTTCTCTCTCCTCTCTTCTCTCCTCTCTCTCCTCTCTTCTCTCTTCTCTCTTCTTCCAACATCCCGCGGCTGGTCGCCAATAAATAGCAGACCTCATCCTCTTCATGTGATTCTAGTGACTCAAGACCATGATAACACATCATATTCCAGCTGTTATTGTACCGTGTTCTGATCACCTGATTGGCTTAAAGTCAGGTTTATGGTTCATATCGACCAATCAGAGGAGAGTAGGTCAACTATTGGCTGCAGGTGATGTTGTGTCGAGAGCTTGGCTCGTCAAACACAACACTTTCAAGATATTACATCGCAGTCGAGGATAAAAAGCGTTTACGACGAGTTCAGATTGGATTACGAGGAAATGAAAGAAAATCCATGAAAACGAATGTTCAACTATTATGAGATATAAAAATGATGAGATCACATGATTATAATGAAAGATTGAATAGTCGTTTTTCCTAATCAACATCGTGGTCTTGATGTACATACATTGTCCCCATTTGAAGCTATGATGAGTTAGTAAGACTGTTTACAAGCAGCAGCTCTTGGTTATGATTCAACACTTCGAGGCGGTCTTGTCGACAATATAAATGATCAGTATGGATTGTTTCAAATAGGAAATAGTGAGCTTTGTCACCGGGACTGCTTCTTCTATGGCCAGAGTTCCTTATCATAGATACTAGTCAAACGCGAAATATGCGTTGTAAGATGAGCGAGATATCCTATTAAGGTATAAAAGTCGTTGAAGTAGTTCTACCCTTGCTACTTTATCGACTCTGGTATTCTACACACCTTGATATCTGAATAAGCTATAAAAGTCGTTAAAGTAGTTCTAATCTTGCCACCTTATTGACTCTGGTAATCTACACACCTTGACGCATATAAAAAATACTTCATTGTTGGTCAACTCTTGAATCTGGAAAGCAGTGAATCTCAACAACTTAATTCTGTCACAATTTTTATGATATATTTGATGAATATTATCAGTTATTTTTATTTTTTTCTTCAAAACGACTGATCAGAATTGCTTGAAAAATCGTAATAATGTGTAAAATCCATGTTTACACATTTAGAGAAAATTTCATCCTATTTGGAGAGATTTTATTTTTCAACATTTTCTGCCCAGCCAAATCTTATGGGGTTTTTAGAAACTTTGAGATGATGATTCTCAAAATCGGTCTGACCGATTCATTCCAAAAACTATACAGTTCTAAGTTGGATGAGTTTGCGTGTACAAAAAAAGTTTCATGTTGATCAGTCAACCCTTGCGACCTGTGGAGTGCTTACAAACAAAAAAAAAAAAAAAAAAAAAAAAAAAAAAAAAAAAAAACACACAGACAAAGCTCTATAAGAGTGGGATGGAGACTTCGCTACGCTCATCAACAAGTATCTCACTATCAAGAGATCTGGGAAACATAGCCGGATATGGTTTCCAGATTTAGACATGTACACTTCTACTCATTCATGATAATTATGATATAAGCAACCTTTATTGGTCTCTGGCTTATAAAAAGTTTACGGTATAATAATCAATATAAAAAAAATTGATATCAATATATATAGTAATGAAATATAGTTAAATAAGTGAAAAAAGTGAAAAATTGAAAATTGAAATAAGTAATGATAACATTGGGCTCAAAAAATGGAACTAATGATATAAATTGAGTATATAACTGAAGCAAATTAATTAAAGTGAAATTATTTAAGGTTATTATGAGAAATAAAAATATTGAAAAAAAATTAATCATCACAAAAAGAATTCAACATTGTAAATTACTTTATTTCTGAAAGTCTCGGATATTTGTCATCAATATGAGTTGATTGGTTCAATTGCTTCTGTCCTTGTGGCGACCACTGTCCTCACAAGCTATTGCACGCTGATTGAAAGCAGATACATCGATAGCATGTTTTCCTCGCACAAATACACGCTAATGAATCTACTTGTTCAGCTAATCAGACTCGACGTCAGAACAGACTGTTTTCCAGCACACTTGTATCCACGGGTGTAGATAGCCACGAGCGATCGTACCCCCATCTCGCACCGCCCGGTTGAGCCCACGTCTCCAGCAAACACATCGAGAAGATATTATTGAAACGTTTCTTCATTGAGGCAAATTGAAATACATCAATGTTATACATTGCTGTTTATACCTCATTAAGATTAAGGGGTAAAGCCTATCTTGTGCTGGGGTAATTGACCATTGCAGATCGTCCGCCCTCGTGATGTCACAAAATATAAAAACCAATCAAGTGGACAGTGAAGCGGGGGAAATGGGGAAAAAGCCAATCAAGGTATCTCAAATTTCTCCTGCTTCGTATAAGTCACGCCTATCTACATTGATCAATTGGCATAAATTAAATTTAGACATCGATTGATTATAAAATAATGAGAAGTATAATAAATGTGTAATTGTGATTATATTTAGGGTATGGTATAACAATGTAATTATGTTCTTGAAACTGAAGTCACCGAACCTAAATATAAAACTAGAACTAAAACTATAGAACTAACTGGTCAACTTCAATATCTTGTATCTCTATCACTTGCCTTCGCTCATCTCCACACCCGAGTCCCCAATTAACACGAGTGTTGGTGGGGTCATTCAGTGAAACAATGATTAGATATGGTTACTGGATTCCATGTTTAAGCTGGATTTCCATGAATGTGAGATATATTTCAGCCGCCATGTTGGAGAAACGACCAATCAGTGGGGCGCTGAAGAGCGTATACTGGTATGCGTATACTACCAAGAGTGAACGTGGGCTCGGCGTGTTCACTTGAGAAGAGAATGTGAAAGTTAGTGGAGAGGTTGTACCTATCCGAAAAACCAGACCCAAATAACCCTAACCACTCATCCGAGAGAAGGTAGTTCTCACGGCATTATTACTGGTAGTATCAGTATTCCGGTACGCCATCTTCAGCGCCTCCCAATCAGTGATGAGAGCGGCCCCCATCAGTGACGAGAGCGGCCCCAATCAGTGACGAGAGCGGCCCCAACCAGTGACGAGAGCGGCCCCAATCAGTGACGAGAGCGGCCCCAATCAGTGACGAGAACTTCTCGCGTTGAGTCCTGGCAGAACCACCGGAAGTAGCTACTCTTCAGTGTTTGAATACAGGGTGCGCCTACTACATCCGGCGAGCTAGCACTTCTAACGCTGGTGAGAAGTTTGCTAGGTGATTCTGCTAGACGCGTTCATGGAAAGACAGCTTTACCGTGTTAGACAGTATAACACCGTAACATGATGTTTTCTCATTTAAAAAGACAAAGGAGGGTTAAAGAAAATGAACATGAGCGTCGGAGGAAAGACATATTTTTTCTTTTCCCTCACAAGTGAATTTTCTAGGAGAAAAAGCAAGAAGATTCGTGAAGAAAAAAAAAGAAGAAGACTAATCAAAGAAATGCGAAGATATATTCGGAGAAAACTTTGAAAACTTTTTCCCAACACGACTTCTGAAATTGTTCTCAGTTCCTTATTTTTCTTGTTTTCGTTGTTGTTGTTGTTTTCTTGCTTTTTTTGTATTGACGCTTCAATGAGAAAGATGGATATTTTCCACACAAGAGCCCACAAAGTCTATTTGGCTTGTCTGTGGCATCAACATATGGAATCATGAATCAAACGTGATCACAGAATCAACATGTACCATGATTTGTGCAATAAGTTGAATGATCTACATATCAAATCTAACTATTCCTCTGTGGTTGTAAGACCGCCCTTGCGGTGCCCTGTCCGAACGATCCTGAACTTTCATCCCTTGCCTTCATATAGAAACAATGACTCTGTGTCGAACTCTTAATAAAACTAAACACGACACATCATGTTAACGTGGTATTCGGCCCCATCACTCCGACCTCAGGCTGCGACTGACTTCGAACCTCGCCAACTAACAAACTTCCCACAGTAGAGCGATTGTGTTCATTCGACGTCACAGACGGTAAATGCAGTTCGCCAACTCTCCTTTAACCGACTGTGAGTGGCATGCAAGCTTTTTGTCGACCGAGCAGACGAAGTTGTACAATCTGCTGCCTGATTTCACGGCACGTTGGATCGCGTTCATTTGTTTTGTATCGGCTTTATTGACACAATTATCATCTTCATGGCGGTGGAAAAGCAATCAGAAGGGTTCCATTGTCGGTAACATAATTATCGGTTCGAATTAGCTTTGAAAATAGAACGTAAAAGGAAAACAAGTAAAGAGTCATTTATAGAGGTAATTATCTGTTTCTACAGTTGAAAACAAACAATATGCAATTAATTATTGATAACCTAATGAAAGCTCGTGTTGGAGAGGTTGAGGTGGGGTGGGGTGGGGTGGGGTGGATGGGATTTACCGATGCATTTCATAGAGACAGCCATAATGTGCAAGATGGGGTGTTATTTAATGGAATAGGATATTTAAGAGGTGATCATCCAGTTAAAAGCTTCTCTGAAAGTTTGCAGAAGCATTTTGTAGGTTGGATTACAGACAATTATGAGAAGGAGAAGTTGGGAAAAATGAGGAAAATGTGTTTCTTTCCATTGGTTGTTGAGAATGAAGGCCCGACAATGGAAGAGACTGCAGTGATTCGACATTTACATATGGGCCCTAACAATATTCCAATACGGTACATAATTGATTTAATTCAAGTTCTAGAAAAATTGTCTCCAGTTTGAAATATTTTCAGTTTTGATGATTTTCAGTTAAGCTGTGAGGTAGGAATTAGTGACAAAATTATCGAGTGTTAGGCTGACTTTCCATGAACGCAATTTGCGTTTCTCTTTCGCAAGGCGGTGGAATTGAGGCGAGCTCAACAATCAGAAATCGCGTAACTCTCGTCACTGATTGGTCGTTTTATCATCATGGCGGCTTAAAAAACCGCTTAGCGGATTCGCGATCCGAATAACACATGCAGGTATGGAAGCCCAGCATTACTGTTACACTGGGAAAACGCTATATACGCGTTGTTAGACGAGCGGAAAGTAATAGTATGTCGACTTCTTCGCCAAACTTTCGCCTAAATTCGCCAATTGGGTGACATTTAAGTTATAAATGGGTGAATTGCTTCGAGTGGTACCAATTAGGCACATTTCAAGTTTTTTCTTACAAATGGCTGACCCAATCAAGCTCAGAATTTCCAGAAATGTGTATCAGAATGTAATTCAACTACACACAAAATTTCCTTCTTTTTTCGAATAATTTTTGTTCCGCCGTATTATTCTAACGGGTATTTTTGAAATTTCTAAAAAAATTCTAAAAAAATTTCTAAAAAATTTCTAAATTTCATAAAAATAAAAGTTACCACCCGATAATACTACAAAACTATACAGATCTGAGTTATATGAGAAACCATAACTAAAAGAAAGTTTTAGGTTGATAGCTGTAGCCGTTTGATCTGTGGAGAACCTACAAAAAAACATTTTAAAAAAAGAAAAAAAAACATAAAACCGAACACCAATTTTTTCAAGTATGTAAAGCTTGTCTGACAAATATGATCTGAGCAAGGCATTCTATATTATCACTAATATATGTCTAATATGTGGGGAACTTCCCGGTTTGCAAAGCGGTGTGAAGCTACTGCCGAGACACGCCTTCTTGACGTCGAGTAACGTGTCTCGGTGATAAAGTATGATCCATGCACTGACCGTGTTATCCGACTGCCACAGGTCTGTGTATTACGACCAGGACTGTGTTCAACGACTAGGACTGAGACCACGTCGCGTCTGACGAGTTAACGGGCGGTTGCGTCTCGTAAGCCGAGCCAGTGTGTCACGCCTCGGCGGCTCTCTTGTCACCTTTAACCGCGCCGTTAAGGTTGACGTGAGGTTAATTGTGCGCGCGCCGAGCTGGGCTAACGCTGATCGGAGCGGACACTTTGATCTCTCGGGTAATGCTTCGTACATGCTCGGTACACATCACCATCGTCATTACCATCGTCATTATCATCATTATTATCATCATTATTAAATTATTATTAATTTTATGTTATTTCATGTTATTATCGTATATTGGGCAATAAACACATTCATTTCATACCTCGTACTGAAGTCCACATATAGTATATATTCCATAAATATTATCTAATTCACATGTGAGCTTTTACAGGTTTTGTGAACAAAAGTTTCAATTGAATTCGAAAAATGGATATTACTAGGAAAACGCTATATGAGCGTTGTTAGACGAGCGGAGAGTAATGGTATGTCGACTTCATTGCCAAACTTCTGCCTAAATTCGCCAATTGGGTAACATTTTAGTTATAAATGGGTAAAAACTGCTTCGAGTGGTACCAATTTAGCACATTTCATGTTTTTTCTTCAAAATGGCTGACTCGATCAAGCTGAGAATTTCCAGAAATATGTATCAAGATGTTATTCAACTTTACACAGAATAACAATTTTTTTGAAAATAAAAATTTTTTAATCTTTTTTCCGTCGTGTTATTCTAATGGGTACTTTTGAAATTTCTAAAATTCATAAAAATAAAATTTACCACCCGATAATGCTACAAAACTATACAGATCTAAGCTAGATGAGGAATCATAATGAAAAAAAAGTTTGAAGTTCATAGCTGTAGCCGTTTGACCTGTGTAGAACCGAAAAAAATACATTAAAAAAAAAAAAAACATAAAAACGAACACCAATTTTTTTCAGTATGTCAAATTGAATCCTCGCTAAAGCTCGTCTAAAAATACATATTCACTCAAAAGAAGACTGATTGGTAGGCCTAATATACTTGAACAAATGCGCTTTTAACCACGGAAGTTGTGCGCCTTCAAACACCACCGAACAACAACAACAACAACAATATACTTGAGCGAATGCATTGACTGAAATATATCATGCATATAACATGTTGGGATATTTGGTGATGCTTATATTGTTCTCACAGAACTTTGTCGAGTAATGGAATGTGATTATGAAGTGTAGAGATTGTACATAAGTAAATAAGCTTGGACTTTATGTCGGCTGTTTGGATTTACCTCGACATTTCACTCTCAGTCGTCTGGGATAATAACCACAGTGTTGTGGCAAACTTCTCTTCTGTATCTTCAACCTGTGTATCTGTATCTACACACCTCGTGTATCTGTATCTACACACCTTGTGTATGTGTATCTGCCCAGCTGGTCATCCATATAAGATATATCATGATTATTTCCACGTTCAGAGAAGAAGGGAGGAGAAAGAATATTTCAAGGAGAAGAACATCAATATCAAAAGACGGTACAACATTCTTCCCATACTGTGAATGTTTGAACTTTTTGAACCCTGGCATTATACCTTGATTTTTTTTTTTTTTTTAATGGGTTCTCAAATTTAGTATTATTCATTGGAGAGATAGGATCGACATTGTGGTTCCCCGTTCAAACAATCCCATCATTCATCCAAGTTGTCTTAATTGGAAAACAAGAGTTCTGTTTCAAGTTACGATGTTATTAAAAAACATGTATGTATATATATGTATATATATATATATATATATATATATATATATATATATATATATATATATATATATATATATATATATATATATATATGTATGTATGTATATATATATGTATGTATATATATATATATATATATATATATATATATATATATATATATATATATATACATATATATACATATATATATATATATATATATATATATATATATATATATATATATACATACATATATATATATATATATATATATATATATATATATATATATATATATATATATATATATATATATAATATATATATATATATATATATATATATATATATATATATATATATATATATATATATATATATATGTGTGTGTGTTGTGTGTGTGTGTATTTGCAGTCGAAGTGCTGACAAACAGTTTGCGCCGAATGAGGAAGTCTGTTTCCAGCCCGATAAGGTAAAATAATTACGTCCCAGCCTCTAATAACCCCCGACTTGTCTTTGAGGGCCTATAATTAGTTTCCTACGATACGGGGTGGTGCCAACTTAAACTTCCTGCTCCAACTCGACTGGAGATCGGTTTTGCTCAAGTACTAAACTACGACAGAAGTTGGTAATTATTATGTGGTTGGTATTAGGCTGCGGCTGACACTGTCATCTCAAGTTGGGACCGAGATATGGAGCAATGTGCTTTTAATCAAAATACCCACATGTGAGCTGTATCGACCAATCAGGAGGAAGGAGAGTTCATTAGTTCAGTTCAGTTTGGTTTTCATTTGCCTTCCACTTCACCAGTAAACATATGCAGAAGTTATGAAACAAACTTACAACTTTTCTCTAATCAACTAATGGTTATATGGAGGATCAATAGGGCAGTGACTCAGTCCCAGTATTACCACGGCCACTTGGTATTTATCTGAGAGTTAGTGAAAACAATTAGCATATGTAACCATGGTGATAACAAGTTTGAACTGTCAGATAAATGCTAACTGGACTTGGTAATATCGCCTTCTTGGTACTATATATATATATTATACTAGTCAAACGCGAAATATGCGTTGTAAGATGAGCGAGATATCTGAATAAGGTATGAAAGTCCTTGAAGTAGTTCTATCCTTGCTACTTTATCGACTCTGGTATTCTACACACCTTGATATCTGAATAAGCTATAAGAGTCGTTAAAGTAGTTCTTCTCTTGCCACTTCATTGACTCTGGTTTTCTACACACCTTGACGCATATACAAAATACTTTATTGTTGGTCAACTCTTGAATCTAGAAAGCAGTGAATCTCAACATCTTAATTCTGTCACAATTTTTATGATATATTTTATGAATATTATCAGTCATTTTATTTTTTTTCTTCAAAACGACTGATCAGAATTGCTTAAAAAATCGTAATAATGTGTAAAATCCATGTATACACATTCAGAGAAAATTTCATTCCATTTGGAGAGATTTTATTTTTCAACATTTTCCGCCCAGCCAAATCTTATGGGGTTTTTAGAAACTTTGAGATGATGATTCTCAAAATCGGTTCGACCGATTCATCCCAAAAACTATACAGTTCTAAGTTGAATGAGTTTGCGTGTACAAAAAAAGTTTCATGTTGACCAGTCAACCCTTGCAACCTGTGGAGTGCTTACAAACAAAAAAAAAAAAAAAAAAAAAAAAAAAACACACAGACAAAGCCCTATAAGAGTGGGATGGAGACTTCGCTACGCTCATCAATTATTTCACTTCCTGAATGTATGTAGTTTAAAAAATAGAAAAAAATTGAATTGAATTGACCATTGCAGATGGGCGTGACTTATACGAAGCAGAAGAAATTTCAGATACCTTGATTGGTTATTTCCATGTTTCCCCTGCTTCACTGTCCACTTGATTCGTCTTTATATCCTTTGACGTCATGAGAGCGGACGATCTACAATGGTCAGTTGAATTGAATAAAGGTTAAGAGATGTCGAAGAAAAAAAATGAGACCCTAAAAAATATACAAAGAATGTGTTCATGTTAGCTCAGGGCCTGATAGTGCTTATAAGTAGTCAAAGATGAAAATATCCTTAGAGTGACAGAGGTGTAATGTGCAATTCTGTTAGAGTCAAGAATAAATATACAGGATGGGAGGAATTGAGCAATAGATTTGGAAAGAGATTACAAAGAAGTACACTGGGAGGGGTGAGAATGGAAGTGGAGAGAGTGGATAGAGAAGTGGGGAAATATGGATTCATCCAGAGAACAACGCGGGAATGGAATGAATTGGAAGAATAGTTGAAGAATATAACGAAGATAAGTGATTCAAGAAGAGATCTGAGAAAAGATAACAATGTATAATTTCATTAAGTAGGCTATGTTCGTTTTTATTTGATTTCATGATAGTAATTATTACCACCTGTTCTAAAAACAATCTGTAATGAGTCAATTAAATACAAACACAAATACTTGGATGGTTCCTTAACAACAGGCCACGACCGACTCATCCCCACTATCCAGAAACACCCAATAGAACAACATCTCATCTCATCTCATCTCATCTCATCTCATCTCATCTCATCTCATCTCATCTCATCTCATCTCATCTCATCTCATCTCATCTCATCTCATCTCATCTCATCTCATCTCATCTCATCTCACTCAGGCTCACCGACGCCAATAGATCGTGTGGTCATCAGTAAAGTGCGTCCTTGAACCCAATGTGAATGAGTTGAATAACTCAAGGTCAGGTAGTTAGAAGCACAGCTGATAGAGGTCAGAGTGAATAAACGACCGCCACCTTCTCATTACGTCGACAGTAATTCCCGCTCAGAAAGAAATAACCGGACTAATAAAGCCTAAGCCTGTGTGCGGCTCGAAACAGCCGTGCGATAATGGTGTGGAATAGAGAAAACGGGCGATCGGAACATCCACACGAGTAAACGCCCTGGAATAGCGATTTGCATGTTAATTTAATCGCATCACTCTATTATGTTCCCACCAGGAGTAACCGAGTAGTTTTAGTTTATAGATTTCCATCTCTTTCTACCTCCCTACTTCCACCTCTCTCTGTCTCACTTGTACCATCTCTCTCTATCTCTCTTTCTCTCCCTGTTTTCATCTCTCTCTCTCTCTCTCTCTCTCTCTCTCTCTCTCTCTCTCTCTCTCTCTCTCTCTCTCTCTCTCTCTCTCTCTCTCTCTCTCTCTCTCCTGCTTTCATCTCTCTCTCTCTCCCTGCTTTCATCTCTCTCTCTCTCTCTCTATCTCACTACTACCATCTCTCTCTATCTCTCTCTCTCTCCTCCCTCGGAATCTCGTGTACCTGATATGGGGCGATTCCCCTGCAAAATGTTATGAAGATAACGCTATAGTTGATGAGCACCGCGCTGTGCCCAAGGTCACTATCCAGTCAATCAGGTTGATTATTATTATAATATTGACATATTGAATAGAAACATACATGCATTCCACACTATGACCCACAAAGCCGTATTAGGCTCAAGTCTGTGGTATAAACACAATGATTATCAAACAGACGTGAACACATAATGCATCTCATGAAATAATACATTCTAGTTACACAAATAATACAATCAAACGATCCTATTTCTCATCATTTTCCTTTATTGGGGAACAATGATTTTGTGTCAAGTTTCGATTTTATTGGAAGAAAAATTAACAAGACAACTGAATTGGGCAGGTTGTCTACCACCCTAACAAACCGAAATATCACTGTTATATTATTGAGGTCGTGTTATTTTCAGGGAAGTAAGATTTTTTTTAAGAAAAACTCAAAATTATATATAAAATCATTGTTCCCCAGTCAAGGTTATGAACAAGAGGTAGGATCGTTTGAACGGGGCACCGCAATGGCGATCTTGACACCACATTCTAATTATTTGAGAACAAGATAATTCATTCAACAAACAATAAATCTCAAGCTATTATTGCCAGGTTAGAAAACAATTCGAACATTCACACTGGGAAGAACAAACTTTCATTTTTTTTTTTAATTATCATTATCGAATTCCACGACGAGGTTTACGATAAGAACTGCAACTGCATCGTTCAAAGTTTCGAAATCATCCCGAGTGGAGCGATATTATTCCAGGTCAGTTTCATCACAACATTGCGTGTCATGTCTTGCTAGTCTAGAGTCGGGAGGAAAGTCCCGGTTTTCACTCCGAAGAACATCACGAGTCAGAGGCTTTCAAGAACAGCTCACTTGTCCAGTATTCCATATCAACCAGTGGGAAAACGCAACACATGCGCTGCTGGATGAGCGATTTTTTTTTTAATTTCAATTTATAAATATTTTTATTTTTCATCTTATTCAAAACAGGATAACAGGAAAACAATACGAACAGTGATAAAGTGAACCGAATATATACATGTGGGTTAGCATTGTGAAATCAAGAAAAGAGAAAAGAAGAAGAAGCCAGCGTAAGAACTGAATCTTGTGTGCGGGCATTACTAACAAGAGTTAATATTTATGTTGACGAAACTATAACAAATAATGATTCGAACCTGTTACACTGTCCTTGATTCTCCAAGTGTAGATAATGAAGGAATACAAACACACAATTTTAAATACATAGAAACCAACTCGAGAAGAATCTAACAAAACAAACATAATATTAGTTGAATGAAATAAAATAATTCATAGATCAAGACATATTCATTGTAGATGTGACAGGAAGTTGTGCATCTTCAGTTCTGACAATTATGTTTCTGCCTTACTGTTTTATTCATCACACATTTCAATCGTTTCGAATTGATTTGTGATACTTGCTCAGATTCCTGAGAGGCTTCTCAGCAGCTTTGATCAAAATGAATAAATTATATAATCATTCTTTTCACATCAAAACGGCTGATTTGATTGTTGTGAGAATACGGAATAATATTATTTATATCATCAGATTTAAATTCCGTAGAAATATGAATTGATTGATTGATGAAGTCTTTATTAACAACAGAGAAATACATTCTTACCAGTGCTATAATTCAATAAGAGGACAACACATACATGAAAACAAACAATGAAAATGAAAACGAACATAACACAAACAAGAACATAAACACAGGTATACTTAAGGTACAATAGTTGAATAATTGAACAGTGAATCATGAAAGCACACTAAGTTAGCCCATCTGTTATATATATATATATATATATATATATATATATATATATATATATATATATATATATATATATATATATATCTTGAAATTGATTCAAATTGTGAAAGATTATTGAAATGCAAGTCTAAACTAGTGTTTAGATGATAAATGGAGTTGAATGAATTATGTAGCCGGTTTATACATGAATATTCACTAATATCTATTCTGCTATTATTTGAGTGGAATTTAAACGGTTTTTGGGTTACACGAGGTGCTACATGGAAGTTTAATTCGAAGGAATATTTTCTCTGCATTTTCTCGTCAGAGTTATTCTCATGTGATTTTTTAAAACTTCGAGAGTATTTTTCTCAGAATTGATGCAACCGATTGCACCTCAGAACCGACCATACAGTATCAGATCAGGTGAGGTCGCTTGTGTATGCACAGTTTCAACTGGATGTGTTCCTTTTTTATATCAGTGGAGCGCACAAAAAAAAGACATACCAGTGTTCGTCTTTCTCTAGTTTGGTTGAATTGAGTCTTCATCATTCATGTATAAATCCAATAAATTTGAATAAAATTATACAATATTTCATATTCTTTTTTCCACCACGTGACTTGGGCACTGGAAGACATGCTGGGAACAAAGAGTCTGGTCCCGGCCGTCGAACGTACAATGTTTACCTTCATTTCCTGTTTCTGAATAAATCTGAATAGTGTATAATAACTGACAAGTGGCATGTAAAAGTTTGGTTATGTGTTATATTCTTGTGGCCAAGAGACAATGAGAGGAAGAGAGAGAGAGAGACACAGAGAGGAATAGAGAGAGAGAGAGACAGAGAGGAAGAGAGAGAGAAGGACAGAGAGACATAGAGATAGAGAGAGGAATAGAGGGACACAGTGAGAGAGAGAGAGAGAGAGGGAAACAAAGAGACAGAGATAGAGAGAGAGAGAGTAAGACAGAGAGAGATAGAGAGAGAGAGAGAGAGAGAGACAAAGGAAGAGAGAGAGAGAGAGTAAGACAGAGAGAGAGAGTAAGACAGAGAGAGAGAGATAGAGAGAGAGAGAGAGAGAGACAGAGGAAGAGAGAGAGAGAGAGTAAGACAGAGAGAGAGAGTAAGACAGAGAGATATATATATATATATATATATATATATATATATATATATATATATATAGAGAGAGAGAGAGAGAGAGACAGAGAGGAATAGAGAGAGAAGGACAGAGATATATAGAGATAGAGAGATAGAGAGGGACAGAGAGGGACAGAAAGAGACAGAGAGAGACACAGAGAGATAGAGGTACAGATAGAGAGAGAGATAGAGACAGAGAGAGAGAGAGGGAGGGATAGAGAGGGACAGAGAGGGACAGAAAGAGACAGAGATAGAAAGAGAGAGAGAGAGACAGAGAGAGACAGAGAGAGACAGAGAGAGAGAGAGAGAGAGAGAGACAGCTAGAGACAGAGAGAGAGAGGGACACAGAGAGAGAGACAGAGACAGAGAGAGAGAGAGAGAGAGAGAGAGAGAGAGAGAGAGACAGAGAGAGAGAGAGAGACAGATAGAGATAGAGAGAGAGAGAGAGAGAGAGAGAGAGAGGGACAGAGAGAGAGAGAGAGAGAGAGAGAGAGAGAGACAGAGAGAGAGAGAGAGAGAGAGAGAGAGACAGAGAGAGATAGAGACAGAGAGAGACAGAGGGAATGTGGGGTCGACAACGTAGCTTGACTCGGAACTAGAATATGGAGAGTGTTCAGCACGACAATGCCTGTGATTGCTCCCACGGGGGCTCGAACATCAACACTTTACATTCAAACAATACATTCATTCAGATTTCCATCCATTCAGAAATGAGAGAAACTACTTCCTACAAATGTCCACAACTCAAATCAACTGACGCAGTAGGCCTACTCTCAGATCAATAAAACTTCACCAGCATTCTCACAACCGCTCAGATACGTAATCAGTATTATTATCAGTAAATGTTACTATAGCGTTAAAGAATTTCTAGAAGACTGACTATACTTAATTTTAATCATCGACACTAGTCAGTTCTATATATACCAGTATTGTAAGTTTTCAAAATATCATTGACCATTGTATATATTTTATTTTCTCTGTATTTAGTTTTATTTTGACGATGACAATATCATGTACTTGATCAAACAGTATGAATAAAGAAATTATTATTACTATTATTACTATTATCATTATTATTATTATTATTATTATACAAATAAACAGTTTCTGTCAGCTCGATTCACAACAAAACATATCACGTGACTCTCTCTGGTTCTGAATGCCAAGTGCTTACAGTTAAACTGTTCATTCTCATTTCAGCTCTGAGGCAGTAGTTCCACAAACACATCAATATCATATACTTACAGTGCAAAATACAATATCTTAATGGATAAACAAGCGAGATGCATGTTTTGTGACCATTTTCAGTGTCAACCGAAGCATAAACAATCGTAGTTATTTCTCGGATGAACGTATTGTTTTGAAACTGCTTTACACCTCGCAGAGAAGTACTTTCTGAAATATTGTCGATCTCTAATGAGAAATAACTAGGCAAACGCGTTATGTGTTTCCGCGTTGATGGATGAACTTATCTTTGGATTGGTTATTATATATATATATATATATATATATATATATATATATATATATATATATATATATATATATATATATATATATACACCTTGAGATCCAAACCATTACATCACTGCCATCTTATTTTCCATTATCAATTCATATGATAATAAAGAAGGCTTTGTTTTAATCGTTTACAATCAAGTGGTGACACTTGTTGCTTTGATTTAATTAATAGTATTGGTAGGCTATTCTAATGAATGAAATTGAACATAATAAAAATCGCATTTTTTAATTTTTTACTCCGGAACGTCACATCCGATTATTTTAAAAGTCCGTAATAATGTGTATTATTATGTTGTTCGAGTTCTGTGAAAATTTGAAAAATTTCGGAGAACATTCACTTCGTCATTTTTTCCGCCTGGCTTATTCATACGAGTTTTTTGAAAACTTCGAAATGATTTATCTCAAGAATTGATGAACCGATTTTGCCTCAAAACTATACAGCATCAAGTCAGATAGGGGTTCATGTGTGTGCCAAGTTTCATCATGATCTGAATTTCTGTTTGACCTGTAGAGCGCGAAAAAAAAACACATTCGATTTTTCAAGTACATTGAAATTGAGTCCTCGCTACGCTCATCCAACAAAATGTTCACAATTGATAATTACCCTGATGAGAACTTTCTGCCTCACGGTGGCTGGGGGCGCCTGAACACAGCAGATCTTCTACTTTCATATCGCATATGTGTGGTTCATTACGCTGCACTGACAGTTGGAAGAACTTGTTTTTGATATTGTTATTTCATCTTCGAGAGGTTCAATTACATTCTAAGAAATCCTCTTCACAATTTTTTTTTTTTTTTTGAATAATTAATTTTGTTTTTTTAAAAATATTTTTATTTCTTGTAAGAACGTCAAATATTCTCAATCTCATTAATTTTTCTCGGTTATTTTCTCAATTTTCATTATCAGTACAATTTTCTAAGTATTCTGTTATCATTGTTTATTCCAATTTTCAATTTTCCACTCACTTTTGTCACTTATTCATCTATATTTTATTTCTTCATATATTAATATCTATTGTATTTCATAACGAATATTATCTATATATGGTTCCATTCAACAAGTCGTTATCCTGGAAACCTCCTGACACTTGCAGATCTGTACCGTTATTAGCTCACATATTCCCTAATTGAGCAGTTATTATTCCTGCTAATCCAGGATAATATCCGAATAAAACTTGATAGTTTCCTGATAAAAGTTGCGGGAACAGATTGTGTCGTGGTCATCAGGGTACACTTGCTGTCCCATGAACTGGCTGATTGGAACAATCAGATATTCTGATTTAATTGTCGATGGCATCACGACCACAGAAACAGCTATGTCTACATCTTAGTCTGAACTTTACATTCAATATATATTCCCTGTTATCTTCAACCCACAGATAAGCCTTCCCAGGTTTTGTGGAAAAAAATTATTTTATTTATTGTATTGTTGTCATTATTCTCTTTTTTTCTTTCTGAGGTAATCTGCTATTTCTCTTTTGGTGCTATTTCAAAACCTTTATGTATTTATGAAATTGATTTTATCAAACATTCTGTTACGCAATATTCGTAAAAATGAGTATAATTTGGTTTATTCGTGAATTAAAAATAATTAAAAAAATCAACCCTCAACACAAGAACTACATGCATGAGTAGATTTTGATCCAATTCTGATTTAAATTTCAGAAAAAAATATCATCCCACGTCACAGCGAGTGTAAGCTTCGTTAAGAAAATTATGATACATAATTAAGAAAAACTTCTGTTTCTGAAGTTTTAGTGTTTCCGTCGGATTAAACTTGGAAAACTAGAAACTTCTGATTTCATTAGCACGCTGTTAGCGCACATTACAAGCAGAGTGATTCCCCTCCCTCCCCCTTCATTCAACTACATCCCCCCTCCTCTCCCCCTCCATGCAACTACATCCCCCCTCCTCTTCCCCTCCACGAGACTAAATCTTCATTATCAGCTCGATAGCTCCCTCAAGGGTCTCCTTAGACATTGTAGAACACTTTTAATGTCTACACAACATATAAACGATCACAGTGCCTTTCCGTCCAAACCTATTGTAGTAAAACTGCCTCACATCATTCAGAGAAGTATTGCAACCACATTAGAAATCGCAGGGCTCCTTATTGGGACAAGAGGGATTATCCCAAATTTTTTCGAAGAATCTTTAATAAGATTTTGTATATCTTCCATCATTAAAGATATAGTGGTGAGCGTATAGCAATTCAATTATTATTCTTAGGAATCATTTATACAGTCAAAATAAGCCTCAATCTTAAAATATTTCAGTCTTAAATCAG
The DNA here is from genome assembly GCA_964007535.1 of Brachyptera risi. Classification (NCBI taxonomy): domain Eukaryota; kingdom Metazoa; phylum Arthropoda; class Insecta; order Plecoptera; family Taeniopterygidae; genus Brachyptera; species Brachyptera risi. Next base: position 524,284 of record OZ023334.1, on the reverse strand, counting down.
CTTCAATATTTCAGTCTTAAATCAGCTTCAATATTCCAGTCCTGAATTAGCTTCATCTTCAGAATTGTATTTGTATGTTCCTATTATCCTTTCTGAATGTTGATTTGTTTGTTATTCTGTGTCGATAGGCAACCCGATGTACATGGACAGACCGCAGAGATCTCGATAAAGATTGTATTCATGAAATACTCTGGGTTCATATAATAAACATCACAATATATTAACTGTTGGCTGTGAGGTGAAATATATCCAGTTAGTCCAGTTTTATTATGAGACACTTCACCTATGATGTGACAACACTGTATATTAGAGATGTGTTTGGAATTATTTTGAGCAGCTATTGACTGGACCTCTGACATATTTATCAGAGGAGAAAACAACCCTGAATATGTTCACGACCAAATGTAATCGAATGAAAAGTTCACAGATCCTAGATAATTCCATGCTATTTAATTAAAATGAAATTATATTTGTGTGAATTTAATCAGTTTTAAGATAATAGGTCGATTAATTTCATCTCATCATTTGAATCTATTGATATATTTTCTTGATGCTGCTTGAATTCACAAAAGTAAGATGTAATGCTGATCAAATAGCATATAATTATCATCTTGAATTTGTATGATTTGTATTCAGTACAACTTATGGTTCTTGTATGAAGAACTGATAGTGGAGTTGAATGTAATTCATGTGCATGCACCTTGTACGCTCGAGATTGGTTGACGATGTTTCATAGCATTACTCATGAACACTCACCGACATCGACATTTTTATTTCATTTTTCTGATTTTTTATTTTTTGTATTGTCACGTGGAAAGAATGAGAAATACATAAAAACTCTCGAAAAAATCTACAAAGCCTTCAAAAGACTTGTCTGTAGAGTAATAGAATAGAATACCGAACTAACCAAACACAAACGACAAGTGGTGAACAATAAATATGGCAATATATTCTATCTACATTTTGTCAACTGACAAATTTATCAAATGAAAAATATGAAAAGGAATAAAATTATACTAGTTTACAGGAATACTGCTTACTAAGAACAGAAATATGAAGAACAAAATTGAAACAGAAATTTTAATACAGGGAAGACAAATTTAATACATAAAACGATTGAGATTCAAACATATCAACTCAAATTATTGAGCAACCATTATTTCATATTTTACTATAATATATTTAACCTATGTTCACCCTCACTGTTGCCAGGTAATGAGATGAAGAGCAATCCATCAATAATTAAAACAACTGAGAAAATAACAGAAAGTGTTCTGCATCAACATGGTGGACTCGCATGGCCAACTCTACGGAGAAAAAATAACCAGAAAAAGCTGTCACAAATCGAGGTTCTGAATGAAAATGCAGACCTATTTATCTTTTCTTCACCGCGGCGCGTTGGGAAGAAAACAGGCATTTGCCGCTTGCCATTCCCTCGGGACTTTCAAGGAGAAACTTGCGCACAACTTCTCGGCAAGAAAAGTCTGGAACACAATCTGGTTTCTCCTCAAGTCAACAAGGCGTGAATAGAGACGGCGGAAAACGAAACTAGATTACCAACTGTGGCCCGGTGAATGTTGCAATAACACATTTTACCAACATGATAATATTTTTCTCTATAATCTGGTTTTATTCGCTTTTTCCGTTTTCTTCATTTTTTGTGTCGAGATGAATAGTTTGTGGAATGTTTTTATTATAATAAAGCCACAGCCGTCTGGATTCGCAGACGTGAAATGAGTCTACAAGGCAGTGGGTATGAAAAGGTAAGATTTCTTCACTTGAATTCGAGAGAGAACAAATGATGGATAAGATATAATGGTTTGAAGAGTCGCCATGGTTAAGTTTGTATAGTACAACAAATGTGTATTGGGTTCAATAACCCACTTCACTGATGACTATGATCTATTGGCGTCGGGGAATGATATATGAGATGATTAAGAGATGAGATGAAAGGTTACTTCATCAGGTGTTTTTGGATGATGAGAAAGAGTCGGTCGTGGCCTATTGTTAAGGAACCATCCCAGTACTGACATGAACGACAGAGAAAGACCACAAAGCACCCTGTTAGGGGGAATCAAACCCCGGTCTCCTGAGTGACGGTTCAGTGTACTAACCACTCGGCCACACGTCCCAGTGTGAACTGGAGTTTTCATTGGAGGACAGAAGTTGGGCTTCAGCTATCCTCACTGGAAACATGGCTCATCATTGTCAATATAATACATTATACAAATCCATTACATGAAATACAAGAATTAACATCAATATAATATTTGAGAGAACGATGGAATAGACATTGAACGAGAAACAGAATATAGGTTAATTGAATCTGGGAACAGTTATAATTAGAATGAAATAGATAACAATAACAGATAATGGATCATAGATAATGATAATGTAAGGGTTGAAAGAAGAAGGGAATGAGTGAATCAATAATGATCATAATAAGTGGATGAGAAAACAGATGGAAAGAGAAATAATGGATCATAGATAATGATAATGTTGGGTTTGAAGGAAGGAGGGAATAAGTGAATCGATAAAGCTCATAATATGTGGATGAGAAAACAGATAGAAAGAGAAATAATGGATCACAATAAAGAAGAAGTAATGAAAATTCAATGGTGATGTGATAGTAATGATATAAATTATCGTAATAGTAATAGATATGGAATCCGAATTGTCTTTTCCACTCGGATAATTACAATTTCATTCGACATCTCAGAAGCCGGTCATTTGGAAGACACATACATTCATAACATGATGGTTATTGTTGCGTGGTATTACATAATAATAATAATGTCTTTATCACCCGGTTAGATCATACATGATGGGTTCGTCAATATAGTAATGGTTATGAATGATAAATACAACAGATAATGAGTACACGGATTTACATCTCTTCACATTTCATTACCGTATAACCAGTCAATGATTCATAAACTCATCAATACTATACAACCATTCCTGAATCAGAAAATCTTCAACACTCGTCTTAAACTCAATCCTGTTGGCGTCCTTGAAAATATATGTATGCCCGTTCCAATCTCGGCGGCCATATTGGGCATTCACAAATAGAATCCAAGCAAAACATACTATATCATCAATATGTGGGAAACTTCCTGGTTTGTAAAGCGGTGTGAAGCTACTGCCGAGACACAAATATCTACGCCTTGTTGACGTCGAGTCACGTATTTCGGTCATATGGCCAGGAGGACCTGCCAGAATGTCTACCGTGACGGGGATCGACCCCGGTCCCCTATACAAGAAGACAATTGAAGATATACAACTATTATCAACTATTTCATCAAAATATGGTGGTAATATCACCCTTGTGGTGCCCCGTCCAAACGATCCTACCTTTCATCCATAGCCTTAATTGGGGAATAATGATTTTGTATCAAGTTTCGATGTTATAAAAAAAAACTATTATTGAGAAGTGGGAATCACAGAGATGAACGGCAATAAAACAGCTGTTAAGTAGGCTTCTGTCAAGTGACGTCACTCATTGTTGAAAGAGACGGACAACAATGTCCACCAGTTGGAATTGACCAATCATAATATTTGGCAGTCCACCAGTTCGCTGTATTGCTATGGTAACTATTGTTTGTCATTTGTCACTTGACAGAAGCCTATACTGTCCTCGTTATGACGCATCCCTCATCTCTCAGCCGTGTCTGTACAGGTGGCTTATCATCCAGCAATCCATCCTCTTCACTCTCCCACTTACTCCATCTTCTCACTCTTTCTCTGTAATCATCATAACTCACAGTCTTAAGCTTGAGCAATACTTAAAACAAGAAAGTAACTGTAGAAATTTGTATAAAAGTTTGAGAAGAAAGTGTATTATTCAAGTGTTATCTTGACAGATGAGAGAATGGGATGACTAATGAGTGTCGACCAAGTGACAAACCAAGGTCACATGGGCTACTGGGATCAACTAAACTTTGAATCCGATCAAGGTCGCAACGTAAAATGTTGATTGTTTATTTCAACTATTCTAATGTTTCGGCTACTTGACTCAGGCCCAGTATTACCAAGGCTAGTTGGTATTTATCTGAGAGTTGGTGAAAACAAATAGCACAGGTAACCATGGTGATAACAAGTTTGAACTGTCAGATGAGGACTAACTGGGCTTGGTAATACCGGGCCTCAGACTAACAACTAATATATACGATACACGAACCAATGGCAAGCTTCAAAATGTTTTTTTTTTTTACTTTGTGGTGAGATTCCACTTTTGTATGTTTGTTGATCAGGTGACCTGGTGACCTGATCTATTCGAGCCTGTACCAAGGCTTCCGTTGTAGAAATACATTTCAACCCACACTTTGTTTTGTCTGTGATATTTCACTTTCTCATCGTTATTATTGTTAATGTACTTCAGCCGTATCGTCATATATTCATTTGTTTATACTGAAGAATCGGTCTTGAACTCAAGAATACTTATGATACAAAATATAAATCAATCGATTGAGATACGGAAATTAGCTCTGATAACATATTTCAACCAATGATGGAATAACATTTTTCTGTGAAAAGTTTTATTTCAAATATTTTGTTGTAAATTATCAATATAATAATGATGAGCCCACTTCAATTTTCCTGCTTCCTATTTTTACGTTATTATTATTATGTTATTATTATTGTTATGTTTTCATTTTCATATTTTATGTTCATGTTTATAATCTTGGATATTGATTTGCTACGTGTATTTTAGTACTCAATCATGATGCATGCTGTTTAAGATACCAATGAAATGAGCTTGAACTTGAAACAATGGAAGGAGAAACAGAATAAAGGTCAATTGAGTCCAAGAATAGTTGTAATCATATCACATATCGTATGGAACACAAGTAAATCAAGATATCTATGAATTAAAACCTTATCCAGCAGAATTAGTGAAACAGAAGCCGTTAAAAAGCACGGTGTAATCCTTTAATGAAACTCTGCTGTTCGAGATTTAATCTCTCGATTTATTTCATTATAAATTAAACGATAACGCCCGAACGAGAAACACACAGCGCACACGATAACGGCGAGACGTGGCGGACACGATCGACCGTCTCTTCGTATTACCAACATGGACGACAGAGAGTGTCGAGCCACTAGATACATATCAAATGAGCTCTAAAAGAAACGGGGCAGAATAGAGGTGAAGTTTTATTATTTCAAGAGAAGAAAATATTGTTTCTCCAGCAGTGCATAGGTCCAAAATTAAAATCATATTTTTAATATATTTTAATGAGTTATTTTTTTACGTCATGATTTTTTAATGAGATCAGAGTTTTGCTTCAAGCTAGATGGACTGATGGCGGGACGGAAACATGAAAAATCAACCCGTGAAAGAATAATGAAAAGTGAACTTTTTTCCGGAGAACTGAAATTTGCAACGTAAATGGATGACAAGATGGACTTGTTCGATCTTTGTAAGACCTCATTAATATATTGATATCAATTGAGTAATTATTATTCTCTATCAAATGGCGATGGTATGATGATATAAAATTGATCTTCTCAAAATAACTCTGTCGTTGACGCGCCGTTATCCCAAATATACATTCACGACCTCGAATGTGACTGATCGTGATATGACATTTGACGAAGTGTGAGAACAGCAAAAGAACAATTATTCCAACTTATTCCACTATCAGGGTGCAAATGTCTCAAGCTGGCCGTATTGTGGAACTTGATTGTGGAACTTGATTGTGGAACTTGATTGTGGAACTTGATTGTGGAACTTGATTGTGGAACTTGATTGTGGAACAAGGTGAGTCAGTGTGACTCAGACACATCGTACTTTCCTCGGTCTCTCTGCGCCGGTGACGTCATGCACAACATTGGTGACAGCTCGGGATAATCGCCACAAGACCCAGCCATCAGATTCCCATCAACACACATGCAGCTAGAGTCGGGTAACTGTTGCTATTAGCCCGACTCGGACCTCTCTCTCTCCGACACATCGTACTTTCCTCGGTCTCTCTGCGCCGGTGACGTCATGCACAACATTGGTGACAGCTCGGGATAATCGCCACAAGACCCCGCGATCAGATTCCCATCAACACACATGCAGCTAGAGTCGGGTAACTGTTGCTATTAGCACGACTCGGACCTCTCTCTCTCCGACACATCGTACTTTCCTCGGTCTCTCTGCGCCGGTGACGTCATGCACAACATTGGTGACAGCTCGGGATAATCGCCACAAGACCCCGCGATCAGATTCCCATCAACACACATGCAGCTAGAGTCGGGTAACTGTTGCTATTAGCACGACTCGGACCTCTCTCTCTGTTGCGTTAGTGAACACGGGGTACTGGTGAAGTTTACATCGACTCGAATTCAGAATATAATATTATGTCGTTGTGTTATGTCGGTGAGTCGTCATCAGCGTGAGACTATATATATATATATATATATATATATATATATATATATATATATATATATATATATATATATATATATATGAGGTTTTTAAAACTTATAAATGAATAAGAATAATAAAAATAACCCTAAAATAATGCCATTTATAAATATATATATATATATATATATATATATATATATATATATATATATATATATATATATATGTGTGTGTGTGTGTGTGTAGAGAGAGAGAGAGAGAGAGTACTACGATCTTCACACTTCGATACTCAAAGCCCTAGTATATTCATTCATTCATTTCGATCAAACTCAGTCTCAATCGATCAATTTCATGAATTCTTTGATCCGATGATGAGAACAGTTCATACAATTCACTGGAACGGATGAATATCGAGTGATGTGATTCTGTATCTAATTGGATGAGGTATTCAGTTCGTTTGTACTCCATCTCGTTCATTATTCGTTCTGTACGTTGCTGAAATATTCATACCGAGTGCCCTTAAGGGGGTCAATTATCCCCATGCAGAATTACCTCCCATTGTCTCGCTGTTTGTATTGAACCATTTAACTAAAGTTTAATGAAATTACAAATTACACTTTACACTTAATATCTGTATGCAAATTGTATCATCATTTTAATCCAACTTTTGTATTCTTGGGTTACATACAACTTTATTTCCATTATTTCCGTGTCTTACTTGATGAATACTAAATGAGTATTTGCATCTTAAGAGGCCACGAGAGTCGATTTATTGAAGTATCAGTTTTTAGATGAAGAAGAAGAGAAGAAGAAGAAGAAGAAGAAGAAGAAGAAGAAGAAGAAGAAGTTACGACAATATCTAGAGATAATAATATTTTTTCATGATCGATTTTTGATTTTTCAAATTTTATTTCAGTTTAATTTATTATTATTATCAATCTATTATTATTATTTTTGAGACAGTATCAGAGTTGATCGGTAATATCTTTGTAGCATCTTTGATCGGGATCAGAGTTGAACCCGATCAAAGCTATGACGTTTTGTGAATTCAGCCCCTAGTCTATTGGACCCAGCTAGCCCTATAGCACGTTATTCCAAGTGATTTCCGCTCAAGTCCAGGCTTCCCGCGCTTATGAACACTCAAACTTCACTTTCCATCTAGATAATCACTTCGTTTTGTTTTTCAATAACTCGCAGCTGATGCTAAGTCAAGTTGTCAGATTGCATCTCTCAATTCGAAACCTCTGGATCGATGTTAATCTCAATTCAACTGGTTGCTGACGGGATTTGAAGCTGGAATGAACTAATAGTTGCGAGTAGAACCTATGACTATCAATAACGTAACGGGATAAGCAACATGGCGGTTTCCTTTCGCACCATGCGTATATCAAAGGGATGCCGCCTCACAAATGTTATAATAATTTGCTGGTATTGTTGTATGTTGATCTAAACAAGTAATAGATGTGATGCAATCTGTGAATCCAGCTCTTTCCAACTACATTAAGCAATATTGAAATAAATTTCATTTGAATAGGCCAATCTGAATTTAAAATACGTCTGTAAAAGCATTTAGTCCCCTAATCAAGAGCCCTACTGCTATATTTATCATTTGATAACTGGATAATTACTCATCATCTACGAGAAAGATCAGGAACAATGCAAGTATACAACTATGTACTATACATTAAAATACGAGCCTAATACGTACGATTTGATTTGAAATTGTAAATCTCACAAATGTACACGAAAGCGCGCTGATTCCATCATGGTGAAAACGGCCTAATGTTAAAAGGATAGGACTTACGCCATGTTGCTCATCCCGTTACGTTATCGATAGTCATAGGAAGAACTGAGTTCAGTTTCTCTGAATGCATGACGCTGCTACATGGAGCTGGAACTTCCAGCGCGGTAACAATTAATAGAACAGATCTATTCGAGCGAACAGACTGTTGAGGTCTGGATATCGAAGCTGGAAAGCTCTCAGGGGGATGCATGGAAAGCGCGGAAGATAAATATGGAAAATCAATCATTGAAAGACAACTTGGAAAGTAGTTTTCGAATGGAAATTGAAGTGACATTTTGAATTAATGGTTTAACTTTGATTCAATTTAACTATTTCAGCGTGCGACATTTTTTTTCGAACATATAAAATCTGCTCAATCCCGCGAATACATTTCTGTACATATTTCAGATGGAACCGACTTTCAATCGATCCATCATCCACACAAACACCTCAAATCAATCGTTAATGATGACACATACACACACACACACACACACACACATATATATATATATATATATATATATATATATATATATATATATATATATATATATATATATATATATATATATGTATTTATATATATATATATATATATATATATATATATATATATATATATATATATATATATATATATATATATGTATTTATATATATATATATATATATATATATATATATATATATATATATATATATATATATATATACATATATATATATATATATATATATATATATATATATATATATATATATATATATATATATATATATACATATATATATATATATATATATATATGTATTTATATATATATATATATATATATATATATATATATATATATATATATATATATATATATATATATATATGTATTTATATATATATATATATATATATATATATATATATATATATATATATATATATATATATATATATATATATATACATATATATATATATATGTGAATTCTTTCCAATACCAATCATCAAGCCTACTCAATTAGATACGGTATTTGAAACTTCACGGTGAAAGTTTTTTCAGTAAGAATTTTATTGTTTCATCTCAATTCTGTATCAATCTATTTGAAATCTTGTATTGTATCATCAATTTTTCTTTCATT
>OZ023334.1:232500-510000 GCA_964007535.1 Brachyptera risi | reverse complement strand
AGTTGATATGTTCCAGCTCATCCATCAACGCGGAAACACATAACGCGTTTGCCTAGTTTAGATGTGTCAGTTTCTCTCAGCCTCAGTGGAGTAACAGTTTGATTGTGTCTAGTTTGGGAAGTGAATGAACTGACTCTTGCCACGTCATAACCTGCCACGATCATGAATAAAATGACGTGAAAATGCCACGTATTTTTCCGAGCTGAAATTCATTCCACAAAGGAAACTCGTACGATAATTAGAAAAGTCAGCCGAGTGAAAAGTTACAACTTTTAAAAATATGAAGTTTTAAGTGGAGTAAAAAACAGGGGAAATTCATTTTGACAAAATGTTACTGTAGTTGAGAAATAATATACCACTCGGTTCATAATTATGACATAAAATTAATGAACAAAAATGAACCATTTAATTATCATCAGTGGAAATTGTATTCTTCAAAGCGAAGAGCAAATCGAAAGCCAGTGGAGGGTGATATTCATCTAGTTTTTATTTCACTCCATTAAGAGCACAACTTGGTGCAGAGTTCGTCCAGGTGTGAGGGAGGAAGGAGATGGATAGGGATGAGTATACGTCATAACGGGAAGAACCGGCAGAAACTTAAGAGGGCATTGACAGCCTTAAACCTACAAAGGTAAATATGCACTTTCTCTGTCCCTAGGGGCAAAATGAGGTACCTTTTTCACTCTTTTAAATGTAAGCTAGCGTAAATTTAATATGACAGCTACAGTAATTCGCCTGAATGTACACATCGTGAATGGTCATATACGACATCAAAAACGTACTGGAATTAGCTCTGTCTTATATTTACGATAAGACAGCTATTCGAGAGAGTAAAGTCTACCTGAATTCACCCGCGCTAATCTCAGAAACCATGAAAGTTATATGAACAAATGTTTCACAGTAGTTACATACAACCTTTGTTGGCCCATGAACCTGCCTCTCCCCCCCCCTTCTCCTCCTCCCCCCCACTATCAGCACAAATTCTGAAACTTTGTCCAGAGTTTGTGCCGGGCCTCTATATTTCAGGCCGAGAGTTTCAGAATTTGTGCTGGGTAATTTTCCGAGAGAATCAATTTTCAAACCATGAGAGGCCAAGTTTGTCGCATTGAAATTTGAAAGTTGGCGAAAAAATTAAGTCCGCCTCTGAAATAATACTTGACGGTCACAGAAGCGCTCAACTCCCGGGAAGGTGTTTCTCAGAGCCGGGGAATGATTTTTTTTCTCAAACTTGTAAACTTCTTCAACATCGACAAAATTAGTGATGTTTTTTTGCGGATATCTTTTGATGGGCATGACGAATTTGAACGATACTTCTAACAATGATAGATGTTATTGATTCAGATGCAAATCTGGAAACGGAATTGCGCTCTGATATTTTGCTCAACCGCGACGCCGGGAAACGACGCCGACGCCACCGCCAGCTTCCCGGTCGAGATCGTGGATAATGTATTTTTTCGTAACAAATTTATTTCTTATCTTAACAAGACCTTTCAGGATATTCAAACTTTGTGGAAATCTAACCAACTGATCGACCGTAATCGTGTTTTCAAGTTTCCACAAAAATCGATTTTTGTTAAAGAAATCGATTTTCGAGAAAGTGTCGAAAATTTAGTCATGACCAAAGATTCATGTTTTCACTATTTTCAAGAATAACTTCCGAGTGATTCAACTAGAATTGGCCTCATGTGACTGAAACATGGGTCCGGTTTCTGCCCATATCTTCCGGAGTTCGTATCAGGATGTTGATGTGATTTTTTCTGGATGTAACACATTTCGTCAAATTCGAATCTGGACACAGCATTTCGCCAAGAAATTCCAATCGATCGCAACATCGCCGAGAAAGTGTCGCCTGTATCGGCCGAAGAGAGGTTTTTCACGGCGATATTGCGGTCAATCAAAAGTTTTTAGCGGATTTTTGTGTACAAATTTGGATTCAGCGGACTGTATTACATCAATATATTCACGTCGGAATCCCTGATACGAATTCCGGAAGATATGGGCAAAAAGCCATCCCATGCTTTCACTCCTTACAAGCACTACGTACTACTTACCCACTCGGGATATTAAAAAAAAAAAATTACAGCCTCACTAAAAAAAATGAACGAGAAAAATTAGAAAAAACGAAAAGTATTTTCAAATTCCGACAATTTTGGACGGGGATGTTCTTGATGCGAGCACCAGAAAATTCTCAATTTTGGGGGGCGAGAAATTGAAAACAAAATAAGAGAACACGATCACGATCGAGCAGGTAGTTATATTTTCAAGAAATGGACACATTATGAAAGGTCTTGTTGAGAAGGTGGAGAAATTTGATGCGCGAGAACACATAATTCTCGATCTCGACCGGGAAGGTGACGTCGGCGTCGTTTTATGACGTCGTGGTCGAGCAAGATACCGGAGCGCAATGCCGTCTTCAGATTTGTACTCTGATTGTTGACATCTATCGTTGGTGGAAATTTCGTCAAAATCCATCCTGCAAATCAAAAGATATTGGGAAAAAACACGACTTTTTTTCATGTTGAAAGTTTACAATTTTGAAAAAAATCTTTTTCCGCCTCTGAGAAATACCTTCCCATCAGTTGAGCACTTCTGTGACCGGTCAAAGTTTTGGTAGAGGCGGACTTTTGTGCAGTCTTGAAAATTTCTTCAACTTTAGCGGAAATCGATTTTTGAGAAAATTTCAAAACACGATCTCGATCGATTGGGTCAATATATTTCCACAAAGAGGACATATTCTGAAAGGTATTGTTGAGACAGTGGATAATTTGATACGTAAGAAAACATTATTCACTATCTCCACCGGGAAAGTGGCGGCGTCGTTCCCCGGTGTCGCGGTCGATCTGAGAAATGCAGCGCAATGCCGTTCTCCGTCTTGCACCTGAATCATTTACATCCATCGTTGGTGGAACTTTCGTTGAAATTCAATATGCTCATCAAGAGATATTAATAAAAAAAACTGATTTTCGATGTTGAAAAAGTTTACAATTTTCAAAAAAAAATCTTGTCCCGGCGCTGAAGAAGACCTTTCTGAGAGTTGAGCACTTTTCTTGGTAGCAAGTACTGGTAGAGGCGACCTTCTGCGTCGACTACGACCATTCCGAAATATTTGATTTTTTCTTATCATTCTCCGCCTCTGAAAAAAAACTTGCCGGAAGTTGGGCACTCCTGTTGTGGGCATTTTCAGTGGAGGCGGACTTTTTTCATGACGGATTTCCCACAACTTTCACGAGAATCGATTTTTGTGAAGAAAAGTTGAAACCACGATCACGGTCGAGCGGGTAGTCAGCAGTTCTATTCTTACAGAGTGAACATATTATGAGAGATCTAATTAGGATAATGAAGAAATTTGATACGCGAGGACAAAACATTCACGATCTTGACCGGTTAGTTGGCGGCAGCGTCGGCGTCGTTTTTCGGCGTCGCGGTCGTCAATTGAGGTACAAAACATGATGTTATTTCCCGATTCGGACTTTGATTGACCGTATCCATCGTTGGTGAAAGTTTCGTCAAAATTCATGCTGCCGATCAAAAGATATTATCAAAAACACGACTTTTTTTCGAAGTTGAAAAAGTTCACAAACTTTAAAAAAAAATTCCCGGCTCTGAGAAAAATCTTCCCGCGAGTTGAGCACTTCTGTGGCCGGCTAGTTTTGTAGAGGCGGACTTTTGTGCAGTCTTGAAGATGTCTTCAACTCTTGCCAATATATATTCTTGTGAAAACTCTCAGACACGATCACGGTCGATCAAGACGTTATATTTCCACAGAGTCGACATATCCTGAGAGGCTTAGTTGAGAGAGTGGATAAATTTGATACGCGAGAGATTATTATACACGATCTCGACCAGGAAGGTGGCGGTGGCGTCGGCGTCGTTTCCTTGCGTCACGATCGATTGAGGTATTGATACGTGATGCCATTTCCAGATTCGAACTTGGATCAATGACGTCTATCGTTGGTAGGAGTTTCATAAAAATCCATTCTGCCGATCAAAAAATATTATCAAAAAACACAACATTTTTTCGAAGTGGAAAAAGTTTACAATTTTGAAAAAAAAATCCCGTCTCAGAAAAACACCTTCCCGGGAGTTGAGCACTTCTGTGACCGACAAGTTTTGGTAGAGGCGGACTTTTGTGCAGTCTTGAAAATTTCTTCAACTCTCGCTAAAATCGATTATTGTGAAAAGTTTAAAACACGATCACGGTCCATCAGGTGGTTATATTTCCACAAAGAGGACCTATCCTGAAGGGTCTTGTCAAGGCAGTGAATAAATTTGATACGCGAATATCATTATCCACGGTCTCGACCAGGAAGGTGGCGGCAGCGTCGGCGTCGTTTACCAGCGTCGCGATTGAGCAAAGTACGGAGCGCAATTCCGTTCTCAGATTCGCATCTGAATATGAGTATGATCCATACAGAATGGTTGTTATTCACGCTGGGTGTTAACAGGTCTAGCTACTGGAAATACTCATTCGAGAGACTAGCCCTTGTCCAGATTATACTCCTTCCACTCCAAGATGGCGCCCTAAACAAGGGTCACCCTCACATCATGCTCTTCATAGCCAACACGTGTGCGGGAGAACTGATCCCAAACAAGGAGGTCAACATCTCACTCTCAGCGCTCCCACTTCGTCAGTTCGATTGCCACGTGATGAGACGTCAGAACGATCCTACCTGGTCACCTTCATACATCATTTAGAAAAATAAATTATTGTTGTTTTCAGTTTTTGAAGTTGGTTGGAAGACTCTTGAATTCATTCGGACTTAATTGGTGTTTTCTGCAGAATATTAATGTGTATATCTTTCCCACATTCTTCAAAGCAATTACTATTGATCCCACAGAAACCTTCCCAAACTCACTCATCCCTCACTCAGGACAAGCATACTGTTTTGACAATAATATTTTGTGAACATTTTGAGATTTGAGTGATTTTTTCAAAATTATTATATCATGACAAAAGGATTGTGAAATGTTTTAAATTAAGAATATTCGAATCAAGAGATGCAGTGATGAAGAACATGGTTCAAAATTGAGTTTGCTGTTACCAAAGTGCCATGATTAAGATTGATTTCATGAAGATATTGGTGACGTCACAACGCATTTTTCTCGCCACTGCACTGAGTAAAGAAAATGAAGAAAATGTAAGAGAAGTGGATGTGACCTGATACATGATACGCCACTGTTTTCACAACATTGCCAGTGTATTTGACATAAGAATCCACTCGGACATATAGACCGCGACGCCGTACACGCCACTGACATCTCGACACCACCGATCTACACGGTCGTATGATGGGAAGACGGTCAATCGTAGCCTTCAGTCATGTCACAAGCTGAATGTAGAGCAGTAAAACGTATATCATAACATTTGAAGCACCAAAGCATTCAAGTATCAGAGACACTCCATCGTTCTTTCAGATATTCCATCATATTTCAAGTGTTTTGGACTATCGATTGACCACCTAAACTATTGTCCTTAGAATACTGACTAGCTATATAATACGTGAGCTATAAAACAAAGCAATGAGGTTTATTTCAAGATGTGTGGGAAGGAGACACCAATCGTTAAAATATTTGATATCACAGAATCGTTAAATATAAGAGAATATATTTTCTCACTATTCTATCAGATTTTATATTTATACTTTTTCAGTAGTGATAGTGTTCATTCCTATTACAGTAGAACCTCGTTAGTGAGTTACTCTTCAGTAAATTTTTTCACCCCAGCAAGTTCTGTTTTTTGATTCCATCTATCTGCTCCCACATGGTGAATAGTTTCTTCAGTAGGTTTTTCACTTTAGTAAGTTTTTTCTCTCTGGTGCCCTGAAAAACGTACCGAAGAGATTCCACTGTACAAGGGAACATATGTTTTTTACAGCTATGTACATAAATCATAGAACCTATTGGAGAAATGGCCATGAAACTTGCACCATACTTTGACTGATATTGTATCTATTTAATCCCCTAGGTTCTTCTATAATATGGTTTTGTTAATAAATGTGTGTAATAAGTATGTTAATCAACCCACAGATGAGCCTTTCCAGGCTTTGTGGGAAATGGTTTCATTTTGATTTATTGAATTGTTGTCATTATTCTCATTATTTCTCAAGGTATTGTGCTATTTCTCCTCTGGTGTTATCTCAAAACCTTCACGAATATATGAAATTAGTTTGATAGAACAAATTGTTATGCAATATTTGTGAAAATAAGTATGATTTCTTTTTATGTGTGAATAATAAAAGAAGAGATGACAGTACTTGAAATAATTGTCGTTGAAATGAACGTCAAAATTTACTTACAGAAAAAAATTAACTATCCACTGAATATAAACATAATCTAAACTATCTTAGAGGATCATATGGATAACATAACACTGTGAGGTATGACATCCAGGAAATGTATTCAAATATATCGTCAGGTCTCGTCACAAAATTATCCCAGATTGTTCAAATTAAGATGTTAAATATTCATCCCCTGCCCCCCTAAATTCTGAAATCCTTGTCTGCTATGCCCAGATCATCTGATTCTCCCAGTCCCTCTCCTGTTTGTTCCCATTACTTCTTCCCGGTCATAGCTCTGTACACGTCACAGGATCCGTCTGTCCTCCTTCTCTGTTCCCTACTCGCCTATTCCAGCTTGCAAACAATCTCACTTACTGATTCATACACTCGTTTTAGATCCGCAAGGTCATTCGATTCAAATCAATTCAATGGACCATTTTCGAAAAGAATGAGACATCTAGCGGTGATCATTTGAGCTAGAACGGGATGTTAATACACGAATTCGAAAGTCCTTTGCTGCCAATGCTATTTAGCACGTTTGATTTATATTATTGTGCGTTACAGTGAACGTATTAAGTTATAATATGATAGCAGTTTCAACATTTATATGTTTACTATATAGTGAGAGATTTACACACTGTCAGAGTGAGTGGGATGAGAGATAATGCAAGTTTTTCATCCTGGTGTTTTGCCTTTACCCTGTGAATAAGCGGGCTGACTTTTTGAACAGTACTGAAACTCCCAGAATGCAATACCAGCTATCTCGGCTGCTAGAAGGCGGGACGCGCCTGCGCATTGAATTATGAAAATGGTATATTCAATTGTATTGTTAGTTGTGTATTGCGGTATGTGTATTGCGGACTAATACATTGTCTATGGCAGGTCTGATATTACAGCATTACATTGAATTAAAAGAGTGAGAGCAATTAGTCTTGACTCTCTTCCGTATTCCGTCTCTGTCCTGGCATTTGATTGGTCACATATCACTAATGACACTACACACAGTTAATTGAATGAAATCACTATTCCTGTAATCTCTCTTTCATTTTTCTTTGTTTGTTTTTTGTTTCGTAAGGAGGTAAAATCTTGCATGAGATCCCCGCCGTTTGAACTGCGGGGAGTGTCAGATTCTTACAGACCAAAGCCCCTCCTCGTTTTGTGGTGACACCGACAGCGAGGTCATTTCATCACCCTTTCTTTGTTGTCGTTGTTGTTGTTGTTGTTGTTTTCGATGATATCTCAGCAAGTCTGATTGGGTTTCAGTGATGAATCTGAAATATTTAGTGCACTTATAACTACATAAGATCAATCAAGTTCAAGCGTATAAGAAATGTAAGAACCTTGTCTACAACTCGACCATCATTCGATAGAATACTCGCAAGTGTGTCTCCCAAGGATAGCTGTTGCCTGAGGGGATTGTGCTCCCGACAATCCAGGAGTGTATAGTGAGAGCTAAACCGAAAGCCCACCGTAGACCACTATTCATTGATTCGGAAATTCCAACGGTATTTAGTCTATATATTTTCCAAGTTATTATAAATGTGAAAAAAAACATTCATAACTTCAAAACACCAAATCAAATTCACAATCATGACACTAGGAGAAATGGAGATCTATATTTGCAAAGATGCTCATTGAAACTTACTCAGGTTAACTCTGATCATTTGAAATTCAAACTATATAATGAATTGCCAGAAACTTCAGAGAATATGGAATCATTATCAAATTTTAAAATTAAATTAAAGAAACTTCTTATTGACAAAGCGTATTATTCTTTGGATGAGTATATGTCAACATGATGACGTGAACCAAGAAGGTGTTTGTATTTATATTCAGTCATTAGGTTTTGAAGGTTATAAATTTCAATAATAATATTTACAGCTTGGCAATTTTTAATTATACTGACATATCTTCATCAAGATGCATTGTACTATATATATTGTTCAATTATTCATATATGTCTCAACATTCTTCAATATTATAATGTGAACTTGTTTCCTGTTGATATTGTATGTGGATCCTTTTAGAGACAATAAAATAAAATGAATAAATAAAATATGTTTCATTGATAGAACCTCATTGCAAGTATCGCACTTGGGTGGGACTTTTTCCGGTGTGAATAGGGAATTCACAGAAGCGCGCCAGAACGCTTGTCCCGTTTAGCTCGATTCCTGTTTGATTCGATCCCTGGTGAGCTCGTTCCCAGTTGAACATGTCCAGCTTTTAACTGCTTCCCATGGATGAGTTTCCCTGGGAATCTGCTCGAAGTGTTAGTAGCCGTCTCTACGAGTGTAACACGTTCCATCACAAACGATGCCACTTCCTGCTGCAGATATGGACAGTTTCCTAGGCGACTGTGATCCGCGATATGCAGAAAAACTTCATCACATATTAATATGTTGTTGATGACATTTTGATGTTCACGTGCATAATACATATGGCTGATGGATGTGCATGGAGAGAGAGAGATGCGACATGTGCATGGAGAGAGAGAGAGAGAGAGATGCGACATGTGCAACTGACAGACAAATAGGGACACATTTTTCACTAACATATGTGATTTTATATACTTGATGGTGGTAAATTGGTGTTGTAAATAACAAGGTCTGTAGATAACTATTCCCGCTTTTTGTTCACGGAGAAAAAACATGGACACGAAATCACAATTAAACAAATGTTCAACCTAGAAACCGTCATGGAATAAATCTCTCTCTCTCTCTCTCCCTCTCCCTCTCTCCCTCCCTCCCACCCTTCCTCTCAATCTCTCTTTCTCTCTCTCTCTCTCTCTCTCTCTCTCTCTCTGACCTCTGGAATTTCTTTTATTCAAATGGGAATGTATATTCACATATGTTTCGAAATCAAACTTCATTCGACCAATGTATCAGAACACACCGAGACAGGTGGACCAGTGGCTAGCATGCTGAACCTATATCCAGAAGACTAGGGTTCGATTCTCACCATGGTCGATCATCCTGACAGAGGTTTTCCGTGGTTTTCCTCTGTCGCCAACCTCGGTAGCTCGGTCAGCTGAGACACTGCTTCAGAAACTGAAGACACCGTTGGGCATTGGTTTTTTTTTTTTTTTTTTTTTTTTTTTTTTTTTGTGAGGAGGGGAAATCTTGCATAAGACCCCCACAGGTTGAATTGTGGGGAGTGTCGGATTCTTACCGACTAAAACCCCTCCTCATTTGTGGGTGACCCCGACAACGTGGTCATTTCATCACCCATTTTCATTCTGATTGTTTCGGATATAATTACTCGAAATTAATGTTAATAAATTACTATGTGAGTTCGATCAAATTTTAAATTTTATCTATCAAATCAGTTTGATTTAGGAAAATGAATACTTTGTTGATAGCATTACTATCATCGGCCAAAACTTTGGAAATTGAGTCTTCAAATGCTAGTTGTTGTCTGATATTGTTATATTTGGTACATTTCAATAATATATGTTTTATGGTCAACACCTCATCACAAGTGTCGCAAATAGGTAGAATTTTTTCTGGTGTGAACAAAAAAGCATGCGTGAGCAGTGAATGCCCAATTCTCATACGTGCGAGAACTACTTCTTCTCTTCGGGACCCTCGAATCGAGGAATCCCAAAGTTCGATAGTAGGTTTGATTTCCCGAAGCTTGTTGTTTATTTCTCTGTTCCATTCTGATTGCCATTTATTTTTGAATAACAGTTTGAAATGGGATTTCAAATCAAAAAATGGAACGAGTGGTTCATCGACAAAATTTCTCGACGTAGCATCTTTAGCTGCCTTATCAGCGATCTCATTGCCCTGAATGCCCACATGACCAGGAATCCAACAAAACACTATTTTGACGTCCCGTAATGCCAGGTTGGTCAGTAGGTTCTGCGCCTTCTGTATCAAGTAGTTATCAGGAAATATTTTGGTGATGGCTTGTTAAGTACTGAGTGAATCTGAACAGATGAAAAAATTCTTCTCTTGGCGGCAAGATATGTGTTCCAGAGATTTGATAATGGCTATAATTTCGGAAGTGAAAACACTACACATTGAATTGAGTTTAAAACAGCATTGAATATTGGGAGACCAGAACGCACTCCCTACAGAATCGTTCAGTTTTGATCCATCCGTAAAGTAATGAACAAAGTTTTGGAAGTGTGAGCATATTTCATGAAATTTCTGACGATAAATGAGTGGACTGGTATCTTCTTTTCTGTGGATTGTTAGTTGAGTATTGACTTCGGGCCGTGGCACCATCCAGGGAGCAGTAATGCTGAATCTGGTTGGGTAAACAGCGGGTAGAATCAATTCAAAGTCAACTAAAAGACGAGACAAACGAATACCCGTAGGTGTGGTGGCGAAAGGTTTCGCATCATAGATGGGTTGAAATTTCGGTTTAAACATGTGTTCGTATGATGGATGATTTCGCATGGACTTCAATTTAGACGTATAAGCAGCGAGAAGATATTGACGACGGTGTGCAAGTGATGGTTCACCAGATTCACAATACAGACTTTCTACACGACTGGTACGGAGAGCTCCGATAGCCAGTCGAATGCCAGTATTATGAATAGTGTTCAGAGGTTTGAGATAGCTAACACGAGCAGAGTCGTACACCATACAGCCATAGTCCAATTTGGATCTAACAAGTGCTCTGTATAGCATCATCATTGTTGTTCGATCTGCTCCCCATGTAGTCCCACTCAAGTATCGTAATAAATTCAGAGATTTTTTCAAGCGTCCCTTCACAAGTTGTATATGAAGCAAATGAGTAAAATAAGTACATCTAGTTTGTTAACGAAGAAGACAGAAACAAATTTTGAAACAACTAGAAAGAATATTTTCAAAATTACTCTTGATTGAAAAATAAGGCTTATTTACCCTTAAGGTGAAGGGTGAAGGCTTTTTGTGAATTCTGCCCCGGGTGAAATGATTGTTGAGAAACCACCAATCAGGTGTCGTGGTTCGAAGACGTGCAGTCCGCGTGGAGCAAGACGTTCCCGCCCGGGGAATCACAGATACTAACGAGCATGATGATTGTTGAGAAACCACCAATCAGGTGTCGTGGTTCGAAGACGTGCAGTCCGCGTGGAGCAAGACGTTCCCGCCCGGGGAATCACAGATACTAACGAGCATGATGATTGTTGAGAAACCACCAATCAGGTGTCGTGGTTCGAAGACGTGCAGTCCGCGTGGAGCAAGACGTTCCCGCCCGGGGAATCACAGATACTAACGAGCATGATGATTGTTGAGAAACCACCAATCAGGTGTCGTGGTTCGAAGACGTGCAGTCCGCGTGGAGCAAGACGTTCCCGCCCGGGGAATCACAGATACTAACGAGCATGATGATTGTTGAGAAACCACCAATCAGGTGTCGTGGTTCGAAGACGTGCAGTCCGCGTGGAGCAAGACGTTCCCGCCCGGGGAATCACAGATACTAACGAGCATGATGATTGTTGAGAAACCACCAATCAGGTGTCGTGGTTCGAAGACGTGCAGTCCGCGTGGAGCAAGACGTTCCCGCCCGGGGAATCACAGATACTAACGAGCATGATGATTGAACCGTGCAAGATACCAGATCAACAGATACATCACAAGATGCAGATAATATCTGTGGGCAATACTAATGAGTCAGCTTTCATCATAACGAGGGTGTAAAGATCACTTGTATGTAACAGTAACACTCAATATTCCCACCTCACAGCGTACCGTTACATACAAATAACACGTAACATATTGTGAGTGTTTATTATGGATCGAGAGTATTTTATAAGACTTCTCTGAATGGTGTGAAGCAGTTTCACTACAATATGTTCAGACGGAAAGTCACTGCGACCGTTTATATGTGATGTTACCACTGAGAATGTTACACTATGTGTGAGTCCCCCTTAATCTCTCGGCTAATCCGACACATTCAATATTCAATATTCAATATTCAATATTGAATACAAACAGCGAGCTGTCCAGTGTGAATAGACTATCCAGTAATCAGCTGCTGACTGCTGACTCGATCGACCGTCTCGGCCCTCACACCGCACTGACGATCAGGAGTCTCGACCCGGCAATACAACATGCAATATGCATTTCACCAATTATAAACAGAGGCAATGCGGTGTGGTGATTAGGTCAAGGGTCAGACTGATTGACCTGGAGGTCACGAGGAAAACAACATAGGCGAGCGCAGAGTACACACCTGATTTTCTATCCTGAATCATCTACAGCGATCACAGAAAAACACTCTCTTGCAATGCAAAACTATCAAGCCAATTTA
This sequence comes from Brachyptera risi, assembly GCA_964007535.1. Taxonomy (NCBI): domain Eukaryota; kingdom Metazoa; phylum Arthropoda; class Insecta; order Plecoptera; family Taeniopterygidae; genus Brachyptera; species Brachyptera risi. Next base: position 497,479 of record OZ023334.1, on the reverse strand, counting down.
GTGACTGAATTTTTAAAATTCCTCAGCGCGTTTATAGAAGTTATAATTGATAGAAAGAAATGGATCCAAATATGGAGGTAGGCGGGGTCATGATAGAGCGGTAGTTATGAAGGGGGCTAGATTAGATGTCGGTAAATTCTCTTTCTTGAATAGGACAGGTAGGGACTGGAATGGGCTTTGTTAAAGTGTTAAACGTAACTTTATTGAGTCAAGTTAAAATATATAAACGTGATACATTGCTGTTTATACCCCATTAAGATTAGGGGTGAATCTCATCTTGTGCTGGGGTAATTGGCGTAAAGTAAATTTATACATGAATTGATTATAAAATAATGAAAAGTATATGAATGTGTAGTTGTTGAACTGTGATACCTGATTATATTCATTTTTCTTTTCTTTATTGGTCACATACACTGATACAGAAATAAAAACACAATTACAGCAAAAAACATCCTCAAAGCCCTTCAAAAAAGGCTTAACTGTGGGTTAAAATAGTGAATTATGAGTACAATTCAAATTCCGACGTATTTCTCAAACATTAAAAATAATAAAGTAGTTGAAGTAAAAGAAAGAAAAACATTGAGTGATTTGTTACATTCTACTTACGAAGTAAGTTTCTTTGATTACTATTGATTTCAATCAATCAAGTTACATCAAGTAACGAAAAGAGTAGACAGTTGTACAAGATTGTAAGGAAAAAATAATTACATAAAAACCAGTATTAAGAAAGAAACCAGAATTATATAATAGCATGAATTTATGTTCTCTGCTGAAAATTCGGTCTCCATTTCCATGGTTGTATTTTTTTTCCGGAAGAATGACTGTTTACAATTATTCAGTTGGTATTGTTTTCGTGACAATTAGTATATAACCGAGTCCGCTAAACAAAGAATATAGTAGAACCATCAGAAGCGAATCAATCATACCAACCACATAATGAGTGTGCATCAATTACAGGTCACAGTCGCACTTGCTGCCAACCTAACTGGGTCAAACTTGCCCACATGGCCCGTGATGATTACAGCTGAAGCATGTTTAATGCAGCCGCACCATCCTGTGATCACGTGGGTTTTATCGGGCAATCACTCGCAGTAGCTCTTTGTTAGTGTGTTTAGCTGGTCATCATTTCACCATCACTCCTCGTCATTCACACACACACACACACACACTTACACATGGACATGATGAGAACAGAAGAACAGGAATAATAAAACACATAATAACAGCAGAAGTAGTTTGAAAAAAGACGTGAAGTTTTTCCTCTTCCAACAAGTTTTTTACAATATCTACATATAAATCTTCATTAGACTATGTCATGGTATACATGATTACCTTTTGACACATGATAATAATCAAATACAAAATTAATGAAGTAGAAAAAACACATAATAATAATAAATCACACATGAATGATTCTATCAACGAGTGTGGTAAACTCATGTGTTAAACTTGAAATTATTTACAATTAGTAAATACTTTGAATACCATATGCCCAATATATATATTTGAATTTATTAAACTCAAAATATATGTTTTAGTATAAAGTTTTTGACAGGGTCAACACAATGTTAATTGTACAAACGACTGCTGATAAATACAAATATATATATATATTTATATATATATATATATATATATATATATATATATATATACATATATATATATATATTGCAATTTACTGAACATTTTATTTGTATCACCATGGAAAACTCGCTGCAATATTAGTGTTGCTCAATTGAGGCTAAGGATGAAGGTAGGATCGTTCGGACGGAGTGCCACAAAAGGGCGATCTTACCACTGTGGAGAATAATCAGAATAAGATAAATGTCCTGACAAACAATGAATCTCAGGGAACATTTGAAACATTCATACATTTGAGAAGGAAATATCTTCAACCTTCTACTATCTCGATGTTTCTTTTTCCCACCCTTGAATTATTATGTTATCTTGTCTCCCCTATTTCCTCGTATCCATCAAAATATCAGTGATTCTTTGTTTCTATTTTGTTTGCCTATATATTCTTTTTTCTTATCATATAAAATATACTTCGAATTCACAGTTGAATAATTCATCCCCTATTTCTCCTCTCCCTCACACCGTGCATATCGCCTTGATTCAGCTTCTGTTGGTATCATTGCTTTCTCAGGAAACAGAATGCTCTTTGATTATTTCATCCGACATCCTGAACCTTTGTACTCATTGGCTGGTCTCACTTCTTGCCCCTGGTGTGTTCCATTCACACCCGGAGACAAATCTGACGGCTGAGAGCGATATTCTACGTCTGAAGAATATCGTTCCGTGTCGGGACATCGTTTCCTCTCATAGTAGACACGATATTCAGCTTTGGAGGAAGAAAGAAACATTCATGTTTCATTCATGAGCAAATGAGGAAAACCACGTACGGTATATAATATTAGTTTATTGTCAATTTTGTTTTTATTTTATTGGGAAAATAAAAGTTAGAAACATTGAAATTAAACAAAATTAACATCGCTCATCCACAAAGCCTAGTGAAGGATTGACCAAAGACCTTAGTATCTAACTTCGTTTTTAGACCTTAGTATCTAACTTCGTTTTTAGATACTAAGGTCTTTGGATTGACTTTGGTGATAACATAATAAAATAACTCTATGAAACACACAAAAAATAAGTTGAGAAGTAGGAAAAAAGTGCAACCTAAAATTACGAAAGAAAGTGAGACATGTGCAAAGTTAATCAATTGAAGAAGGAAGTAAGCACACAATGAAATTACTGTAAGAAAATGCTTGCGCAAAAACCATAAATTCACACTTGCGCATTCAAGATGCGATAACATGAAGCTACCATAGCCATTATGGATATTATTATAGGGCGTTATGGAACTCCTTCTTGGAGAAAGAGCGGCTATTCCTACATTTTTCATGTCTTTTCAGAAACTATATGTGATCAATAAAAATCATTCATTCAAGAAATAGTATTCATAATCTCAAGAAAAATCTCCACAGCCATCTCTTCAGCGTTTCACAATCAACTCAAAATCTAATTCTTTTTTTTTTTCATTGTTACATATTAGATTTTTGCTTTCATCAGCCTAATTGTATAACTCATTTTCACTTTCGTCAATCATAATTCCAAATGTATAGTAAGCTGGACCTTCGTGTCCAGTCATCATGAAGATGAACAGCCGTCATAGATAATGATTTTCTCTCTCTCTTGGTATTATTTTATCATTTCTGAAAAAAGTTGATATGTTTCTATTAGGCTTATATGTGGTAAAGAGAGAAGAGAGTCGTGGAAGAGATTGGAGTGAGAAGGGTGGAGAGACGACAGGGAAGTATGGAAGGAGCACAACATCACCCTAGATATTCACACTTCCATCAACTTCGTATATACCAGTGTACGACAAAAAAAAAACGGAGAGCCGGACGAGCGTATACTGGAATAAAGTCAACTCAGTATTGTGACATGGGTTTGGCTACGAACCCTAACCATATTTCATTGAAAAGTACCCCAAAGTCCATGTCACACGACCGAGTCTATTTGAATCCAGTATACGTTTTTCGTCGTCCCCCAAGAAAACCAACTCAAGTATTTTCAACACTTCATAATAAATACATCCGTTTTGTGAACAATTATTTCCGCTTGTCGTTATTTCCCGCCGTGAAGCCTACTTCCTTCCCTCGTGCAGCTCAGTGCAGTGTTGTTCATCACGTGATCTACGTGTCAGCAGTATGCACGTGAACTACGTGTCAGCAGTATGCACTCAGGTACGTGTCAGCAGTATGCGGGGACCTGATTTACAGATGCTGTCCGCAAGAAATACGCTCGAGTCTGGCGTTTAAGTGGCGCTTGGCGTATAAATACCGTCGTATACCATCTTATTGTGTGATTTATATTCATAAATAACTTCGATCTACTCAAAGAAGCTTGCAGTTGTTTGAATCTTGATTTATCATCAGGCTGTATATTATGTCACATCTCATCACATCTCACTCGTCGAAAGATGAGAAATGATCATCACTTTATATTCCCAGCTTGAAACCACTTGTGGAATATCCTAGATATTCAACTGTTGTTGTTGTTGTTTGCTGGAAACAGGTTGTTTATGATTTCACTGCACCCTCTTCTCACTTCTGCTGTTGTCTTCAGCTTCTGAAAGAGTTATATAGAGAGTTCTCAGTCCTTTTATATGAATCACTCAGAGGGAAAATGGGATTAAGATACTTTTTACGAAACAATCAAATTTCTGAGAAATTTTGGTGAACAAATCATACTGATTATTCCAGAGTTTCACATAAATCAGATGAGCCGTTTTGAAGATTTAAATCAATCAGTTTTCTTCATATCATTTGTAGCTACGAGCGGTAAAACTATTAGGGATCAACTAGCAACATCAACTGAATTGTCAGGCGATTGAATTTATTTATTTATTTACCAATTCAATTATTCCTTCATCCCTCTTCCGAGTAGATCGGAATGATTATCAGTTCACAATAATCAACTAACTGACCCATAAATGTGGCTTATAACATCATATGATATTAAGTGAAACTATTAATAAATAACAATAATGATAATGATAATGATAATAATATTTGAAATAACAATACCAAATGGATAGGTAGTCAACAGGTATTCAGGAAGGTAGTGAGTCAATAGCTTCAAAATCATAATGTGTGTGTATTCCTTCTCAGTACGTATCATATAAAACCTCACTCATCTTATAACGCATCTACCGTGTTTTCCTGGTTATCCATTACAATGTGGACTTTCTTCTCAGGTCGTCCATCTTCTTCACCGACAGCATTCTCCGTCTGGATGGTTATTATCCATAATAACGATCTGTAATCACAACACGCGAGTGATCCTGGTCCCCGTGATGTGTTCCCTCAGGAGATCCCAGGGGTTCCCGGGGGATACGGCTGAGGAGGTCTGCCAGCCGTCAACGCTTTGTCTGCAGGCTTCAGAGACGTCCGAGCGGCATTGCCAGACGAGGCATGCATGTGAGACCGTCTTGATCGTACATTCAATCTTTCATTCATCCATCCATTCATTCAATCTTTCATTCATTCATTCATTCAATCATTCATTCATTCATCTATCCATTCATTCATTCAATCCTTCATTCATCTATCCATTCATTCAATATTTCATTCATTCAATCTTTCAATAATCCATCCGTTCATTCAATCTTTCATTCATCTATCCATTCATTCATTCATCTATCCATTCATTCAATCTCTCATTCATCTATCCATCCATTCATCCATTCAATCTTTCATTCATTTATCCATTCATTTCTCATTCATTCATGCATTCGTTTCTTAAAGGTCGTCACAACCCTGAAACTTGATCTTATCGAATGATGACGATAATATTCATGGACCTGATTTCAGAGAAAACTAGAAATCACATCTCAATTCCTGAAACTGTAATTAATTTAAATGTCCTTCAGGACTCATCCTTTTTTCCGAGTCGTGACGTAGACATAACTCGAATCTGTTTATGTTCTTATACACTATTGGTGATGCCTACGTCAAGACTTGTGGTCCATGGGGGACAGAAAAAGTATTTGGAATTTTTTCAAATGAAAAGATCATTTCTAGATTTCTCTTAAATTGAGGAATAAATATCGTCTTTATTCAGTGAAATCTAGTTCCAGGTTTTTAATGTTCTTCAATGTATTCTAATTCATTCATTCATGTATTCATTCTTCCAATCCTTCAACTATTCATGTATTCATTATTGTCCTCCATTGATGTATTGCTATCGAGCAGAGCGACGCTCTACACTGATGACTGTATTGTACTTCGGTGAAGATGACGTGGATCACAAGTCAAGCAATGAGAGGTTACCATGGCAACCAGTAGAGTTGGCTCCAAACTGATAATAACACTCAACTTGTGATGTGGGTTCGAAATTTGAAAAGCTCAACAACTTTCTACCACTTACTATACACACCGAAAACTCGCTGTCAAACTTTTAACCAGGATCCATTCTTCATCCCGAGCCTCTCCTGTCTTCCTTGCTCAACTTATCCCCCCTCCCCGTCCCCCTCCCCCGACCACTCCACTACACCTGTTAACAAGATGTCGGGCAGGAGGGTTGCGAGCGACCGTCCCCCCCGCCCCACAGCACTGGCGGCCGGGGGGCTCGAGCCCTCCCACTCCTGGGCACGGCCTACTGGATCGAGGTGTCTCGTTCATCATCTGACGTGTGGACATGGCGCCCATACATATCGGCCGGGGGAAACCAGCGTGAAGCTGCTGTTCAGGGATGAGTGCGAGGAGAAATATACACACGTTGTTTCCCAATCAAGGCTGAGGATGAGTTCGTGAGACCATCTCTTGGTTGTTTCAACTCTTCGAGGTGGTCCAGTCAACAATATAAATGATCAGTATAGATTGATTCAATTGAAAAGAATGAACTTTGACATCAGGACTGCGCTGTCTGTGACCATGATTTATCACCAAATAATAAAGTATTTCAGTTTCTAGAAGTCTGAAACACATTTTTAAGTTCTACTTTGATGATAGGTTCAGAGTTATAAATGATCACCCTTTAAGTACCAGATCAAGACTCTTAAGCAACTTCAAAATTCCTTATCACAATAATAAAATGGACAAAGACGACTTGAATACTTCGTACCGGTTATATTCAATGTAATGCCAGTAAATTCAAGAGATATGGACAAATATGAGGCAATTGAATCAGAGATTAGGAGGTGGTTATTTAACTAACTGTAAATTGTGTGGTATAAAATGTGTTTCATGGTATTTGCATTATTTTGAATTTTTCACTTATTGTTCGTTATATTTATATGCATTATTAACTCTCACTGTTCAACTCCACCCTGTTCATTCTCTAACATATATTATTTAGTTTGTAATTATTCGACCTTGTTATGTTTCTTCTACTTCAACCATCGCATTACACAATATTCTTTCCATTATCTTCTTGTATTTAATCCACAGTCAAGCTCCTCAGGGCTTTGTGGACATCACGTGACTGTTCAGTTATTCATATTTATGTCTATGTTTTTTTGTTCAATGAAAAAAATTGAGAGTTTGAGTCCAGCAAGACACTTATCGATAATAATAGAAATTGTTCCACAACACATTTCCCAGCCACTGAAATCATCGACAATTCATAAAAATAATAATCATTACAATGTGTTGTTCGATTAATTTCATGTAATTCAGAACATTGACTTGACCGAATAGAAATAAAAAGTGATGATTCGCTCGAGAGTATACTGACGGTTCCGACCGACCGTCTCCCGTATTCCATGCAAATAACGACCGAGGGTTTCAGCCCTCAACACTCAGAAACAGACCAACCAACCAATAAATCCTTCAAGGACTTCTGTTTTGATCCTCGATTGAAAACAAAACACTCCATTGGATCAACATTTTCGATATTTATTCAAACATTCATTCTTTTTCAACACATATTTCTACACATGCAAAAAAACAAGTCATTCAAATAAATGAATTCAAAAGAATTGAGAAATAGAACAGTAGAAGAAAAACTGACCAATCAGCAATCAGTATTTGTTGTCCAGTTGAAACTGGTTCTATTACCAACATGACACTCTGAATGATTGATGCTTCCAACAGGCAATATGCTTGATTCACGCTTTGTTCTGTTGGCAGCACTGCGTGGGACTTGATTGACAATTATCAATTCTCTTTAATCAATTCACAGTTCGATTGAACACATGCGCGTGACGTCAGGAGTGGCCACAGTGGGGTCGAATGAAGCGGGCTTGACCTGATCCTTGTTAGAGCCACTCGTTTCCACACGACGACACTCTAGCGCCAGGGCAAGTCTAGACAGGGCAAGTGCGAGAACCCGCCTGAAATCAGCCGGAGTCACTGGTATCTTAACGCGACCCTAGTCTATAGAGGGCACAAACTTCCCGCCAGGGGTATTACACAGATATAAATCTTCAACACTGCAACATACATCACAAGAGTCACAAGAGACGATATATGTCAAGAATACTAATCAGTCAGATTGTATGTAACAGTAACACTCTGTTGGCAGCTACAGCAACAGTTGTACGCACACCGACACGGGTGGTGGTGCCGGGCCTGTCGGAGCTGGCGCGACCTCTAGACTGCAACCCGAGCCTGTCAGGGCTGGCGCGACAGCTGTATTGCGGGCTGCGTTATGCATAGTTTGAAACAAAAAAAAACACACACACAAAGCCCTTCAAAAAAGGCCTAACTGTGGGCTAAAATAGTGACATATGAGTGCAAATCAAATTCGGACGTATTTCTCAAAAATAGAAAGTAATAAAGTAGTTGGAGTGAAAAAGAAAGAGCAAAACATTGGATGATTTGTTACGTTCTAGCTATGAAGTGTGAAGTTTTATTGATTACCATTGATTTTAAGCAATCTAGTTACATCAGATGGCGAGAAAAATTATAGAATAAGATAGTAAAAGTACGACAAATAAGTTTATAAAAATACCTGATCAAGAATATCCTAGAAAAGCAGCTTCTTATTTGTATGTGGGCCAAACTTACTTTGTTTCATCCTAATACTGAACTTTTATCTTGAATCAAATTCAAATTCGAATCCAAATTGTTTTATTTTGGTATAAAATCAAAAACAGAGTATCACAGAATTGTCAAGTCATAATATATCAATATAAAAACCGAATATGTAAAAAATGTTTTGAAATATAATTAGTTATAATAGAATGCATCACATTATAAATCACAAGATTAGTAATCAAAATTAAAATTGCACTCGAAGTTATTGAAGTTATTGATGCACTTGATCAGTTATGAATCACTGTTCCCTATTATGATTGGTATTCTATTAAACGATCCCATTCTTTCAATTAAACGAGAATCATCTTGAAATGTGTTCACAGTTCGTCTCATTATTGCTTCTGAGATTGTATTTTTGCATTTAACAGCTATATTTTGAACTTCTACATCTTGTAATTGAGAGCCAGATGATTCGAGATCTTGAAAGTGAAACAGACAATTCCTTGTCCAACAGTTGATCAAGGTGATGTTATACACATGTTCTTTATTGACGCTTCTTTTCTTACGTTCGTTGGAACATGAATACCACCTGCTAGCATCGTTAACATATGGAGTGATAGTAAGAGATCACAGATTAAATATTATTTTTATAGAAAAAGTAGAGGAAAAATATATCATAAATGAGACTGAAATTAATCATTTCGCAATTCTATCATTGTCATCATGGATGCAACTTGTTGATTTCCATTCGGAAATTTCAAACTCAATATTTGAAAATTTCGAATATAGAAGTGACATTTTCTTGAGAATAATTTCAAGATTCAAATCATAGATTCGAACATGACCGAAGCATGTATCAAAATTATATGAATACTGAGTGGGACATTTCATTTCAATTATACAGAATTGAGAAAAATTAGAAACTATACCCAATGCTAGCTATTCCTATGGAGATTTTTCGATTTTTCCGAAAAAAACCCATTGAACAGATTTCTCAAAATCAATCTCAACCTATTCTGGTATGACACTAATGTTAGTATGATAAATAGAATGAATTTGTATGATAAATAAACTCAAATATATAAAACAGCTGAGATGTCAATCATATCATATGAAGAGCATGGTTACCAATGGTAGGTATTGTGTTTGTTGATGACACAAAGAAGGTCATTCCACTTGCTTCAATCACTACTCAATAATATAATACCCACATGAAGTCATGTCAGTGCAGTGGATCGCCCTGGCCGAACGATCCTACCCCATCAGGGCCTCTGATGTGAAGACGTTGGCTATGGGGGATAGCCACAGCATGAAATACATTTTTGGTACCCATTTTTTTTTCTCTTTTATTTCTTTTTGAACTATTGTTTACGGTTATTCTAAGAATTTGCGACCGCAGCTCATGTAGTTTTGTATATTTTTCAAGATTCCAGAGGAACTTAGACGGTAATGCGTACTGTGCCTATGCATATTTGGTATTGAAGCTGACGTTTTTCTAAGAAACACGTTTTTTCTGACCTGTAACAACATAACTCAAAAACTACTGATCTGATTTGAAAAAAAATTGTTTCAAAATGTGTATTTTAATTGTCATCATCTTTGTAAAGCAAAACTATGAGAATAATCAGTACATATGAATATCCAGATGTGAATGTGTGGCCTCAAAATCATATATAATCTGTATTAGATATGAAATTATTGATTGAATAAATAAAAATCGCAATAGATTTGTTCTTGAAGTTCACAAGATAACAGTGTGTATGACAAACAATTTACACTAAAGTTCAACAAGATGGAAGCATTTTCTAAATATAAACCTTGTGAACTGTGGCTGCATATTTTGTATTTTTCAAAAACAGCATTACTCAAATTATATAAAAATTATTATTCTAATTTTTTTTTTTTTTTGTCAATTATGTGTGAGCAATATGATGATGAATATAGTGTGCAAGTTTCAATGAGTTATGGTGGTTGGCTGAGCAATAAATAATTCCTACATTCAGTCTTAATCATCTCTTTAGTGACATGAACGGGCAGTCACCGGGAAGAAACCGGGAAGAAAATGTTCCTCGGGGAGAAAACACGGACTGTAACTGCAAGCGTCCAGGATTAAAGAGTTATGAGATCAATTTCCAATATCAATTCACCGCGGAATCTCATTTCTTTTCTCATGAAACAGTCTTCGTCTATGAGTAGATAGAAACGGGGTCATGGAAAAAGAAGAACGAGGTAAAGTAAAAGGAAGGAAAGAATATTAAAACACTCGGAATACAGAGCTTTCATCCTATTGGATGTTATTTCAATCGAGTATAAAGCTATATACTTTCAGCTATACGATTATTTGACACTTAGTTTAAGGATGAATCTTCACCCAGAAATTGTCCAGTGATCTAGAATTGAAGAGAAGGAACTCAATCGATATGAAATGGTGACGTAAGAACATGAAAAGAGATGGCGAGAAAAGATAGAGTTACATACGCTATAATATGAGCGGTAAAAGATCTTTATTCATAGAAATGGATGCTATTTCATTTCATTTATTTTATTTTCCTTTCCTTATAACTTACCTATCACAATAGACAAGAGAATACATAGAACACAGATTACAACAGATTACAACAATAAGAATGAAATTACCAACAACACCTGATGAAAAGGAAAATATATTACTGAGTGCAAGAAAGAAGAGATCTTGTGTTTGCACTCAGATTATAGGAACTGAAATTAATTTTTTTTTTTAACATCGAAACTTGATACAAAATCATTGCTCCCCAATTAAGGCTGTGAATGAAAGATAGGATCGTTTGGACGGGGCACCACAAGGGCGATCTTACCACCTCATTTTAATGATCTGAAACTAATGAACTTCAACACCAGGACTGTGCTGTTGGTGACCATAACTTTCCGCCGCAGATAAAAGTCTTTCAGTTTCCGAAAGTTCGGAAACTATATTATATAACTATATTATATCATAACCATACTGTATATTATAACTATATTATGTATTATGATACAAGGCCTTATTCCATGAATATGTGATGAATTGGACTGGAGATTATTGAAATGGTATAAGAAGTATGATTCTCATACACATCTGCTATAATCTCTCCGAACAGATGCATTGCCCTTCAGATACCTCCCATATCATACATAGCCTCTATGAGGAACAGTAATCCCATATCAAGCTTAGAAGCTAAGAACAAAAATCTCAACTATTTCTCCCATACTTGTGTCCCTCCTCATCACACAGGAGGACCGGCACGAGTCGTTCCACCTCAACAACCAATCACAGCCGTGTATTTCCGGCTGGTGAGCGCTGATTGGACGGACACGGCACGGCAGAGAGAGAGAGAGAGAGAGAGAGAGAGAGAGAGAGAGAGAGAGAGAGAGAGAGAGAGAGAGAGAGAGAGAGAGAGAGATGGAAATAGTCTTTGTGTCGCCAAAATTGAACCAAATTGAAAATGTTGTGAATTTAATATTGAAAAATCAAAGTTCGACTCTTGGTTTACGGCGCTGGAAATCTTTTGAGGTGTAATTCAATATAATGAGATTGGAGAAAAGATTGTGTATTCAAATTTCCGAGATGAAAGGGAAATAATACAAAGGAGTATGAAATTGACACGAAATAATGCGTAAACAGAAACAAAGAGAGTTTGTTCACAGCGTGAGAAATCTTCAATATCGTGATATTAGCAGAGATGAGAGAAGAAATGCAGGCAAAGGAGATTCCGAGATGAGAACAAAGAATCGATACGTCGGTGAAACTTGACTGTCAACAGTTTGATTTAGCAGTGGGGTCTGAATTGTTCGTTTCCTTCGGGGGGGGGGGGGTCAGATCACCCTTCAGTTCAGTACGGTACTTCATTAATTGACTGTTTATCCCTCATCCACATATAATGGTCAAGTCACTTTTTCTGATGATTTTTTTTCATTATTGGTCAAATACACTGATACAGAAATAAAAACACGATTACAATAAAAAAACATCCACAAAGCCCTTCAAAAAAAGCCTAACTGTGAGTTAAAATAGTGAATTATGAGTACACCCTCAAATTCTCAAACATTCTCAAACATTGAATAATTTCAATTCCAACAGTAGGCCTACAGATCAAGAGGGTGAAATAGTTTTCAACAACTGAGAGTAAAAGTATAACAGATACAATGCTGATAGATTCAATACGTTAGAAACGGTCTTTTTAGATCTAAATCAACTCATTTCCCATGATTATTGTGGAAAGTTCACAGCTGATTTGTTGTTAGGGCCAGATTCACAAGGAATTTCATGTTGGAACATTTTAGCGCTTGACCCGTTCCAAGTTAAGACAGAGATATCACGTTCTAGATTTATCACGGTTTTATCCTTATTCCCTATTCACAAAGAATTTCAAGAGAATTTTACCGTGGCGTTATCTTTGGCCCCAACTGTCCGTGCCGTTGCCGTGTAACGTCATTGTTTTCGACTGTCAACCAATGTGAGCAAAGAGCGGGGTGTCAATTAGTTTGTTATAACGCGATATAAACATCAATTACTTGTTCCCTACAGCTAGATAATATTTAAAATACAAATTAATGCATACAATGTTGTATATACTTTTGCGTTTGTTTTTTTCTAATTCTTGTGAATCTTTTTGTTGTTGATCATCAAGAAGGCTTTGCATTTTGTTTCGCGCTAATTCTCTCAGCTGTTAGTTGAGATTCCCAAATGTGAGGTCAAGATTGAATATTATGTTCAATTATCGTAATTTGGATCGTTTCTTTACTCCCAACCTCTCTAGATTTTCATTTCCAATCTTCTAAATATGTACTAATTGAATTTAAGTGAGCGAAATCTCCAAAATCACCGAAACCAATTGCGAGGTGAGTGTTTTATCTCCTCTAAAACCAGTCGGGACCGGTGACAACTTTATCACCAACTATTCTTGAAACTTTTGCTCAAACTTTTTCGTGAATACGAGTTATAACCAAGTCTGGTGATAACTCCTAGAACTATTTTAACTTGGAACCGGGTTAAGAGATAAAAGTCTTTGTGAATCTGGGCCCTTAATGTTTGACCATCAGGCGATATGACTTGAATAGTTCCGACTGATACCGTCTTGAAGGTATTGGAAACATCTATGTTCACTCCGTATTAGAATTGACGACTAGTGATTGACCCGCCCACAAACGTCACAAAACAGAACATCCAATCAAATGAGCTTTGTTATGTGGGAAATTTCACATTTACCCATCTGAGTATCTCTAAATGCCCACATGAAGTATAGATCAAGGTGGCCTGCCGATAAGCCACGCCTATCACTAGTGGTCAATTGCGGTATCTCGTGTACGTTCCATGTATGTTTCATTGTATTGTATTGTATTGTATTGTATTGTATTGTTTAATATTGTAATAATATATTATAATATTGTATCCATAGCCTTAATTGGGGAACAATGATTTTGTATCAAGTTTCGATGTTATAAAAAAAAAAAAATATATATATATATATATTATATTGTATTGTATTATATTATATTGTATTGTATTGTATTGTATTGTATTGTATTGTATTGTATAATATTGTATTATATTGTATTATATTGTATTATATTGTATTGTATTATATTGTATAGTATTGTATTGTGTTGAATTGTATTGTATTGTATTGTATAATGTTGTAATAATATATTATAATATTATGATATATTATAATATTGTATCCATATCCTCAATTGGGGAACAATGATTTTGTATCAAGTTTCGATGTTATTAAAAAAATAAAATAAAATAAAAATATTATATCATATTGTATTGTATTGTATTGTATTGTATTGTATTGTATTGTATTGTATTGTATTGTATTGTATTGTATTGTATTGTATTTATTGTATTGTATTGTATTGTCTGTGCAGTGTATGTATGCATGTATGTTTCGGTAAATCGTTCAAATGTTACCATCAACATGAAACTGATATCCGCTATTCCGGCTGCCGAAGTTATTGTTAATTGTACCTCAATTAATAATTATCATAATCAACACATTTCTATTGCTGATGGAGCGTGGTGGGAACAACAACACATGCAGGTTCACTGCGAGGCATCAGGTTTATTTCCACTCGTGTTGTGTGCTCTTTCAAATCAAACAAACGCTCGAGCCTATCATCTACAGCACGTATTGCTGCCTCGACACGCCAGGGACCCGACAGAACATGTCGATGTAGTTGTCGGTACTGCGACACTTGGTGCCAGACGTTGTCGTTACTGCGACACCTGAAGCCATGACGTAGACTGTGACGACATGACTCCACTCGAGACCTGACAATAAACAAAACGATATGTAGTTTCAATTGTATGTAATATTTGTGTATATTCATGTACCGTGTTTCGTATCCGTCAACACGGACGGTCGGTGGTTTCGAGCGGTCAAGGCGGGGCGATGTTGAGTTGATTAGAGTTAACGTGTCCAAAGTGAAGTTTGTCAGTAGTTGTTATTCACGTCTCCAAGGCAACCGAACACACAGCTGAATCAGTGAGTAAACAAAACAACTCTACACTCTTTCAACGTTTCACATTATCATCCAATAATAACAGAAGATTACATTTCTTCGATACGTTTCTTCTCAATTATCGCTTCACCTGCATTCATAATATTGTCAGATCTCCGTAGTCTACAAATATAATATATATATATATATATATATATATATATATATATATATATATATATATATATATATATATATATATATATATATATATGTATATATATATATATATATATATATATATATATATATATATATATATTTATATATATATATATATATATATATATATATATATATATATATATATATATATATAAATTGAGTGAAACTAGGCTGTTTCTTCAATCGTGATATCACTTATTTATTTATTTGATAAATTGAATGAATAAATTAGATAATTCGATGAATTATTCGTTTTAAAAATATCATCACGATTGAAAAACAGCCCAGTTTCACTCAATTATTTTTTTTTTGTCAAGGATTTTTATTGTATAACAAAATATAATTGACATTGAATCGTGAGAGTTTAAGTGAAGTTATATATATTTATATATACCTATATATTTATATATATATATATATATATATATATATATATATATATATATATATATATATATATATATATATATATATATATACGGGATTTTATAGTTATGTCGAAAAAGATACGCCTCGACCGGGATATATTTATACATATTACATATTTACATATTCACATATCCCGGTCGAGGCGTATCTTTTTCGACATAACTATAAAATCCCAAATATCTCGATATTGGATCGTATCCAAGAAGTTTAATTATCATATATATATATATATATATATATATATATATATATATATATATATATATATATATATATATATATATATATATATATATATATTTATTTATATATATTTATATATATATATATATATATATATATATATATATATATATATATATATATATATATATATATATATATATATATATATATATATATATATATATATATATATATATATATATATATATATATATATATATATATATATATATATATATATATATATATATATATATATATATATATATATATATACAGAAATATATGTATATATATACATGAACATGTTGATCAGTCGGTTATGAGAAGTGAAACAGCAGATATCGAAGTGATGATGTCATCAAATAATGCAGGCTCAATAAGGATTCCATGAGTTGTATTCAAACAGATGAGCTAGTAACTGAATTATTCCCCATATAACATTGAGAACATCACCTCATAATGGAACATCATCGAATAAGAATGGAAATCCTGATTGAAGAGCGTAGCGAAGTCTCCATCCCACTCTTATAGGGCTTTGTCTGTGTGTTTTTTTTTTTTTTTTTTTTTTTTTTTTTTTTTTTTTTGTTGTAAGCACTCCACAGGTCGCAAGGGTTGACTGATCAACATGAAACTTTTTTTGTACACGCAAACTCATCCAACTTAGAACTGTATAGTTTTTGGGATGAATCGGTCGGACCGATTTTGAGAATCATCATCTCAAAGTTTCTAAAAACCCCATAAGATTTGGCTAGGCGGAAAATGTTGAAAAATAAAATCTCTCCAAATGGGATGAAATTTTCTCTAAATGTGTATACATGAATTTTACACATTATTACGATTTTTTAAGAAATTCTGATCAGTCGTTTTGGAGAAAAAAAATAAAATGACTGATAATATTCATAAAATATATCATAAAAATTATGACAGAATTAAGTCGTCGAGATTCACTGCTTTCTAGATTCAAGAGTTGACCAACAATGAAGTATTGTTTTATATGCGTCAAGGTGTGTAGAATACCAGAGTCAATGAAGTGGCAAGAGTAGAACTTCTTTAACGACTTTTAAAGCTTATTCAGATATCAAGGTGTGTAGAATACCAAAGTCGATAAAGTAGCAATGGTAAAACTATTTCAAGGACTTTCATACCTTATTCAGATATCTCGCTCATCTTACAACGCATATTTCGCGTTTGACTAGTAATAAGAATCTCTAATATCCGTATTCTCATCGAAGTCGACTATATCATTCGATATATCATCGATATATTCATATATCGATATATCGATATATATCATTCGATATATATACCATCGACTATATCGAAATCATTATACTTTCTTCTATACGAGTTGAATACAAACGATCCATCGAACAAACATCATGCACTGATAACAAGCAGGCCTGCACTTCCATTGACAATATAATCGACATTGTTGCATACAAATATTCTATCATTGTCATTCTGTGATTTTATTATATAGGCTTCTTTCACGTAACAAATGACAAACAACAGTTACCATAGCAACACAGCAAACTGGTGGACTACCAAACATTCTGATTGGTCAATTCAAATTGGTGGACATTGTTGTCTGTCTCTTGCAACAATGGGTGACGTCACTTGAGAGAAGCCTATAGACAGCGCAGTCCTGATGTCAAAGTTCATTGTTTTTTCATAATTATAATTAAAATGGGGTGGTAAGATCGCCCTTGTGGTGTCCCGTCCAAACGATCCTATCTTTCATCCATAGCCTTGATTGGGGAACAATGATTTTGTATCAAGTTTGGATGTTATTAAAAGAAGAAGATGTTTCTGTCAATCTGAAGCGTGGGACCTTATCTGCAATGAAGATACGTGTGTGCGCCACCAGCCTATCCCCCCCCCTCCCCCCGCCGCTATCTCCCGGCATGGATTAGGTGCACTGATAGCAGGCCTGGCAGCACCGCGCGATAAGACATTCCACCTGACTTGGACGCCACTCGCACTCGGACCAGTACCAGTCACTCGTGTATTAGCAATCTGCAAGCTAGTTGTTCTTATTTCCTGCATAATCTAAATATACTCTCCGCTGAGCAGTTCTACATTAGTAATGATCAACAGACTCTTATTATAGTTTGGAAATATGTCAATATTGGTCTATCTATATATATAGTTCAACATGGTGAGTAATTGAATAAATGAATAAATATAAATAAAAATGGCGAATTGGGGTTATGTATAACAACAGATGGGTCTATACATTTGTACTCGTGAAGCTTGATCGGCGCGGGTTCGAGTCCCGCACAAGGCATGGGTTTTGTTTTCGTCTAGGATACGCTGTTTCGTACCCCCAAATGACCCAGCTGTGGTGGGGTATATTCAATTTGGGTCAAGGTGTGTAGAGTTTTCGATTATACCTCATATAGATGTGTCGCTCATCTCACAACGCATGAGCTGCGTTTGGCGCGTTGAACATAGTACATTGTTGACCGTTATTCTCAAACTTTCATCAGCCATATTGCATTAGCTAGCCCATTCTCGAGGTACTTTCAGTTCAGAATAATGTGTATCAATTGAATTCCAGATAATTCCCAGAATGCGTTGCTGAAATCCGCGTGGATCTACGATGTACCAGAGTACAGAGGAAATCCTCGCGTGCGTCCGACGCCAAGAAGAAGACTGCACGACCGACATTCCACTGCCTTCCCTCACCAACAATCCGGCGCCACGGCCACCACTATACAGCTGCGGCATCTCCACCATCACAGCCAGCAGCGAGCTCGTCTGCCATTGGTCGGGGCCGGCTCAGTGCGACCTGGCAGCCCACGTGACCGCCGTCCACCCTCAACACTGGGTCCAAGCCCCGCCCCCACAGCCCACAGTCTACACCTGCGGCATCTCCACCATCACAGCCAGCAGCGAGCTCGTCTGCCATTGGTCGGGGCCGGCACAGTGCGACCTGGCAGCCCACGTGACCGCCGTCCACCCCCAGCACTGGGTCCAAGCCCCTCACACGCAGCTCCAGTGGCGAGTCAACTTCCGGTTCACGAACTTCCAGCTGAAGTTGTTGTCTAGTTTCGGGGCGTTGTTCTGGTGTTTCCTGGGCCACTGGTCGGACGGGCTGGTGTACGGGCACGTGTGCCACGCGGGGGGCGGGGCGGCGGGGCAGGGGTTCAGGTTCGAGATGAGGATAGGGGGGCGGGACGGGGGGAGGACGTTGAGGCTGGGGGATAGGATCGGGCACGTGGACCAGATCTACAGGCCAGTGTTGTGCAAGGACACCATCAGCTGCTACGTCGTGGACGGCTGTGTGACAGGCTCAGTGGAAATAATCAAACTCGATCAGACTCTGACGTCATAATGATGTGTATTATAATGATAAAACAAATATGATCAATGATGAATGTGAGGGATGTTCAATGTCACTACTTTAAATTACCATATTCACAGTTTAGTGACTAATTAGTAACTGAATCACCAGCGGTACCATATCACCTCACCGAGACCTATTACCCCTGCAGCCGATAGCGACATGTGCTCGTTCCAACCTCAGCGGCCATATTGAACATTAAAAAATGGTATCTAAGCAAGGCATTCTATATTATCACTCATACAATATGTCTAATATGTGGGAAACTCTCTGGTCTGCAAAGCGGTGTGAAGCTACTGCCGAGACACAGATATGTACGCCTTCTAAAAGGGGGGGTAAGGAGCAAATCTTAATTTTCACCATTGGTCCGTCTCATTATGTCATGACATGAAACGCCCTTCGAAAATAAATAACTATTCCAAATGTTAACAAAAAAATATTATTAAAAAATAAGCTGTGTGAGAAGGCCCAATCAATATTCGCTGAATATGATTTTATTTTGTTTAGGCCCGGTATTACCAAGTCCAGTTAGTCTTTATCTGACAGTTCAAACTTGTTATCACCATGGTTACCTGTGGTATTTGTTTTCACCAACTCTCAGATAAATACTAACTAGCCTTGGTAATACTGGGCCTTAGTAATGTACAAACCTCTGTCATTCAAGTTCCTGACAATAATGGTAAATGAACCAATTGATGTCCTCTTCCCCCCTTCAGACACCTGCCATCAAACTTTCATAGCAGAAATACGAACTGACAGCTCAAGGTTATTGCTGGGACATTGGCAAAAACAAATCTGCAACAATGAAGCCACACGTCATGCGAGTTAATCAATTGAAATTATATGGCGGTAATAAGGAGCTATGTTATGCATATCAAACGAAAGATGACATTCGAGCTCAGATATTTTGTAGGAACACTTTTTCTCTACCTACCTTAGTTCTTCTACTTTCTCAGCTCAAAGAAGCGTTACATGTTATTTTCTATATGAGAGAGATTTTAGTTAGGCCCGTTCAAAAATTATTGACTTTTCACGTTTTTTTTCCTCCCATGTGAAATGGGGTAAGAATTTTACAAGGGCGTTTTATGTCAAAACATAATGAGACGGGCCAATGGTGAGAATTAGGTTTCGCACCTCACCCCCCTTTAAGGTGTGGGGGGAGGGGGGGGGTAAGGTGAGAACCTTATCTCACCATTGGTCCGACTCATTATGGTAAAAGCAGCTCTGACTGGCAGCTTGAAGTTGCCATCACCATGGTTACCCATGCTATACTTGTTTTCACCGACGCTATAACTGGACTCGGCAATACCGGTTATTGAACACAATATAATTAGTTATCTCCTTGGGTGAATGCTAGGATGGTTCTGACCGTAGAGACCACGACCGCTTCCTTCACACCGTCTCACCTACAAGACTCTCGTCTCATTCGTCCGACGCCAATAGATCTCGGCTGTATTCACGGCTCGTCGGTGAGCCCCACAACAGAAACAAGTTAGTTCCTGTGTAAGATCGCTCGATGTGGCTGCCTATCCGAAAGATACTACCTTGCCACCTTTAGCCTTGATTTAGAACAATTTCCTGGACTTAATCCATTTATGGTAGCGTATATATATATATATATATATATATATATATATATATATATATATATATATATATATATATATATATATATATATATATATATATATATATATATATATATAAATATAATGCATATGCATATTCATACACCTACGTAGAAGGAAGTCAAGATAAGGTTTTCTTTTGTTTCAATATCTCTCAAATATGTAATAACTGAATTGCAAATACTTGAGACTCATCAACAGCAGTTCCAGCCGGTTGATAACAACATTGCCATTCCCTATGTAGATCAGACAGAACGTATCTGGGTGATTATTAGAATGAATGTGAATATATCCGACAATAGTCTCTTGGAGTGTGGAATATTTCCATTGTTATCTCTGACCAATCAGCTTGCGTCGAGTCGAGAAAAATAGGTCAATTAATTAGAGTAATTATTACAATTGTAGCAGGAAATCGTCAATTTAGAATCAATTTGGATGATACAAGAAATCACTAAGCCGGTAAAGTGGGGTGACTTTGACCCACTGGTTTGACTTTGTCTTTTTATTGGAGGAAGTTTCAAAATGTTACAAATGAGAAAGTTTTGATTTTATCGTATCTATTTTGATACTTATTTTCATTTTGATATGTATCTATTAGGATACCAAAAAAAATGGATAGATAAAATTGAAACTTTTTCATTTGTAGCAGTTTGAAACTTTTTCCAACGAAAGTATACAAAGTCATCCCACTTTACGATACCCTATTTGTACATTATTTGCTGTTCCAGCGAATATTTTCAGTATGTATTTTTTCCCTAAACAAAACAAAGAGAATGTTCGAAGTGAAGAAGTGATCAATATATTCCCGAGTTGATGTGAGGACTGTAACGGTGAATATATCAGTCAAAAGTTGTGAGAATCTTGTGGAGCTGTTTCAGTGGGCTAAGATATACACTGAGTGTCGGTCGGGTGTCTCGAGCTCACATCTCGACACGTTTCGAGATTGTTTTTGTCAAAAATGTTTCAACCGATTCGGCCTCAGTTCCAGGTTTGATAAACCCACGTGTTTGGAAAAAGCTTTATGTCGAACAGTCAAACCGTGCGACCCATGCAGTGCCCTTGAACAATCACAAATAAACAAACAAACAAATTAGACTCCGTAAGAGTAGAACGAATCCCCTCACCATCGCTCTTCTAATAATTATCATTAGCATTGGTATTATATTTCCTATTATTCTCATTGGACATAATTTTAGTGAAGAATAAGAGGATAATAAATCGGAACTGGAAGATATGGTGGAAACAATGACCCAATCAAATTGGTTATCTGAATCCAAAATATCAAAATATACAAACCTTTTTTCATTATTTCACCTTTCATTTTCATTCTCTACTATTATAGTCTGGGTTTGCTGGCCATGAATGACGCACAACAACAACAAGAAGAATGTGGGCCTGGTCGCCAATAGTCCTTGCCCTTTGTCGCGTCGGACAATGGGCTGATAGCGCCTATCTGGCGCGATAACGCGATTAGACAGCAACAGGTGGGTTGGTCACGCGGTTAGTCACCTGTTACACACGCTCAGTGCTATTCATACACAGCCACGAGCTCTCTCCTACAGTCCATCACAATCACAACAAGTCAGTAGTCAGCGTGACTTCTCTCAAACATTCGAGTCACAGATCAGCAAATCTAGTCTCAACTCATTCTATGCATTTATCATTTCAGTTTGGTGCGTTTCGTTTTTTGTTTATACAACGAAATATCGATTTTTATTCTAGATAAAGTGTATTTGTTTTCCACAAAACCGTTACTTTTTCTTTTCTATTTTCTTTCTCAAAGGAAAATTCTGCCTTACTTCATTCGTATCAACTGTTCAAATGTAAGTACGAAGTTGAAAAACTTATTTTCTGTTTTTTAGATAAGTAGCTATATTCAATCTCAGTTTCTGTTCATATGTTACACACAAATAGATTTGTTTCGTGAATTTCGAAAATGTTGTCATCTTTTGTTATGTACCAGATTCCTATATTGTACTCGAGAATATCATCATATATATCATCATGAGATTAGATCGTTATGATCATTAGATGAGGCTATATCATTATCGAACCTATTATTCATGTACCTCTAGATCTGTGAGATGCCTCTGACGAACCATCCCATGCAGCTTATCATGAATAGCTCCACGAACAACGCACCACTGAGGCATGTGCTTGTCAAAATAGCCTGTAATATGATTAGTTAACATGAAGATTAAAGCTGTGTCCTGGTAATTCAACGACATGGCGACATTGTTGCATTTATGTGGCCTGTTAGCTGGAACAATGGCTTGTGAGGGTAGATTACAGTGGATCGTGAAGCTTCAGTCAAACTACAGCGAATAGTAAACAAACGAATAGTTAATTTCATCTTCAGGGAACAAACTGACCATTTGGCTGAAGTCGGCTGGCAGAATTATTTGTCCAACTCAAAATAGAATATATTTATTATATCCTTAATTGATATGAAAACAGATATTGGACAAGTCGGAAATTACAAATATCATATCAATAATTACAACTAAAAATGCATAAACAGACAAAATTGAAGAATAGTCATTTCTGGAAGGTTTTATTCTTTATTTTTTTTTCATTCAGATGACTGTTCAGAATAAAGTACCAGTATATGAATAGTCAATATTAAAATAAAATTTAAAATACACTCAATAACGCAGTAAAAAAAATAAACATTGTCAACTTAAAATCGTCTGATTTCCGCTAAATGCCATATTGTATATACATTTTCATCTAGCATAAAATCAGTAGTTCATGAGCAATCGCAGATGTGTTTACAACCTCTCTTGAATTCTTCTAAACAATAAATGCATTTCTGTCGAATAAAATTTTTTAATGTCCGCTTGAATAAATTTGTTGTACCAGTATGTCATGTGGATTTGTCAGTGATTAACTCGTTAAAGTCCTTAAGGTATCCCCAGTCACCATAGGGCAACAAGTTCCCACCAGGGTCGTTGTTTGTGAAAATATTATCAAATAACTTGATACAAAAACATAGTTTCCCAATTGAGGCTATGGATGAAAGATAGGATCGTTTGGACGGGGCACAACAAGGGCGATCTTACCACCCCATTTTAGTTATTCAAACCCATTCAACTTTAGCATCAGGACTGCGCTGTATGTGACCGTAATTTGATGACAAATTGAAAGAATTCAAACGAAGAAATTTGAAGAAATTGTAAGAATTTAAAGTGATGACTAATGAGATTGCAGTGGCGCAGTCAGGCGGATGGAGGAGGGCCTGAACGCCTCGCTGCTGAAGCAGCTGGAGTGCCCGGTGTGCTTCGAGAGCTGCACGCCGCCGATCTACATGTGCCGCAACGGACACAACCTGTGCGCCAAGTGCCGCGACCTGGTGCGCGAGTGTGTGACCTGTCGCGCCCTGGGCCAGCCCAACATCCGCAACCTGTTCGCCGAGCACATGAGCACCCAGGTCAGCTGGCCACAATATCTATCCACCTTGCATTCAGGGTAGCCTTGGTTGGCCGCTTCACTCATTCGAAAACACGTTCCATTTACTGAGTACTTTCATGAGAAATATTTGTTGTTTCGTAGAAACGGCTGACAGGTTGACACACTTGATGACAGCTGTTATTAGCTGAGCTGACGTGAACGTGGAGTTAGTTCCTTTTATCACTACTACCTACGCCATGATCGATAGTTACTTAAAATGTGGCCCGTGAATAGGAACATATTTTTAACATGGGATGGATAGGAAGTGAGGACACCATCTCCTGGCGGCAAACCAACGCAACCCTCGATGCATCTTGGACCAGGTCATGGATATGTATACTACCTTACCGAGATACGTTATTCCTGCAGCCGATAGCGACATATGCTCGTTCCAATCTCGCCGGCCATATTGGACATCTACTAACAGAACCTGACCAACGCATTCTATACTATTACTAATATATGTCCAATATGTGGGAAACTTCCTGGTTTACGAAGCGGTGTGAAGCTACTGCCGAGACACAGATATGTACGCCTTGTTAACGTTGAGTAACGTATCTCGGTGATATATACCTGTGACCAGACAGAGTGTATACTGGAATAGAGTCGACTCGGTTGTGTGACATGGGTTTGAGTGTCCTACCTTACCTGAACGCTAACCACATGCTACAACCATCCATTCATAGGCACCCCGAAGCCCATGTCACACGACTGAGTCGCCTTCATTCCGGTATACGCTCTTTGGCGTCCCTGTTCAAACGTTCGAGGGTGGACAAAATTACCTGACCGATAACCTATCGCTAAAAGCTTGCATATAATATTTTACAATCCCAAAAAAGTAGCACAGGCAGTATTCGATCTCAGTCCCCTTGCATTGACAGCAGATGGCATGAACAAACCGCCACAGGTGGTTGAATGTATTGGTCTTGCTATTGGTGGAGTGGAGAGATCGGGTATTGTCGGGAGTACTCGTAACTGGACTTCGGGTCTGTTCTCATTTCATTAATTTTCCATCCAGAAGACTTCACAATCAATGTAGCAGTATGAACTGTCCGAAACACTGTCAGATTTAAGTCATATGATTTCCATATATGCCATAATATAGATTTCAATTGACTACTACTGATTGACCCGCCCACAAACGTCACAAAAAAAAACGTCCAATCAAATGGGCTGTTTGTTAAGTGGGTAATTTGAAATTACCTATACTAATTACATATCTATATTATAGTATATATTATATACTATATTATGATATTTCTAAATGCCCACATGGAGTATAGATCAAGGTGGCCTACCGATAAGCCTCGCCTATCACCAGTGGTCAATTCTGAAATCAGTTGATGGGAAAGTATCGGTAAAAGAACAATTAAGCATGTGTTTACAACCATTTTTGGATTCATCCAAACCACAGAAGGATAGAAGTGTATAACTGTAGCTCCGCCTCTACCGTTGAGCTTGTGACAGCAGGTGCGGCTGCCGTGCCCGAACCAGGACGAGGGGTGCGGGGAGTGTCTGACGTCAGCAGAGATGGGGCTTCACCTGAGCACGTGCAGGGAGCAGTTCAGCTACGAGTGCCGACTGCCGGGCGCTCTCAAGGCACCGGTACCAGGAGAACAGAAGGCGGCCAGGAGGTTGACTTTCAAGAATAAAGTGGCGCCGCTCAAGAAGGGGCTCTCTGATCCCCAGGTGGGTCGCTAGTAGAGGTTAGAGAGGCTAGATATTTGGGAAAGAGAGTGGCCAACTTGGTGACCGCTTTCTATTGGCTACTGAAATATCTCTCGCATGGACGCCATTTCTGGTCCAGTATTCAGTTCAGATGTTTGAGAACGTGTGGTAGACTGCATTACATCGGATAGGAAACAACTTCAGTTGAAAGTTCTGGCTTCTTGTTGAATAACTGTCGAGTTCACGACACTTTTGGACAAAATAATTGGACAAAAAATGGCGTCCTGCTCTGGAGTTGGCCACTCTCTTCCCCAGTATCTAGCCTGTCCAGTAGAGGTTATCTCGATCAGGGCGGGGGTGTCAGATGGGAGATTATTAACTCTTATTGTTCATTTCCAGATCCCGCTGTCCCGCACGGAATCGTTCCGCGAGAAAGAGGCCCACCCCCCTCGACCGCCCCCCAGCTGGTGCGGCTGGCGGGGCAACCGGTCCGCCCTCGAGGAGCACGTGCTCTCCTCCCACCCCGGCTGCTTCACCCGCGAAGACTCCCTCGAACTATCGTGTTCCCTGCTCACCTCGACCGGCCGAGTCGAAGACAACACCAAACTCTACCTTACCGACGGCCAATACTTCTGGTGTGTCTTACATTACCACCGCGAGAGAGCACTGATGCAAGGACATGCCACGTATATCGGTGGGAGTAAAGCGGCGTCAAGGTTCAGGTTCGAACTGAGATTGTGTTCAGAAAACGGGGAGAGTAGCCTGTGTTTTGTCAGTGGCGTGCGGATACTGGAGGATCCGTTCCATGTGGTAAATGCGAAACGTTGTTTGTCGATCAATGAGGACACGATTCGACAGTTCTCGGTGAATAGTGAAGTGAAATGTCGGATGAAGATTGTCAAGACGATCACGTCGGACGGTTGACGACAGGTCGAAACGTCGGACTAGTGGACAATGAGCGGGAGTATTAATCACGGAGGGTAACAGTTTATTGGTGATTTCTTCTGAATGAAATGAGACATCAAGCTTATATTGCACGAGAAACAGAGATGTTTAACACTTTCAAGATGGTATATGAGCTTCTTTCTCATTGACATCGAAACTTGATACAGAATCATTTACTCCTCGATTAAAGCTATGGATAAAAGGTAGGATCGTTTGAAAGGGGCACCACGAGGGTGATCTCCGAAGAAAAATGTATGGAAAGATAACTCGTTCAACAGAGAATGAGAACTGTGATAATAATTTTAGGGAGAGAAAACAATTCAAACCTTCACATTTTGGAGAGGAAAACTTGTGACTTATCATAATCTTGATCGTCGTTTTACTCCTCTTGAATTCTTCTTTTCCTTTCATCTTCTTCGTTCTTGTATTTACTAGGCAAACGCGTTATGTGTTTCCGCATTGATTGATGAGCTGGAAGCTGGAACATATCAACTTATATCTTTGGATTGGTTATTTATATAGCCTATATATACACCTTGAGATCCAAACCATTATGCCACTGCCATCTTATTTCCTGATTAATTTCTATGATAGGAAAGTAGGCTTTGTTTTAATCGTTTCCAATTGATGGTGACACCTGTTGCTTGGATTCAATTGGTTTCTTAATAGCTTTGAGTGATTTGAAAAAATTGAATTATATATGTTTGTACATCAAAACGGCTGATGTGATTGGACTGAAAGTTCGGAATAATGTGTATAATTATAATATTAAAATACCATGAGAATTTGAATTCTCTCGAAGGAAATATTTTTGACGAATTTTTTCCCCGGAGTTATTCTTGAGGGATTTTTGAAAATTTTGAAATGATGTTTCTCAGAAGTGGTCCAACCGATTGCGCCTTTAAATCATACAGTATCGAGTTAGATGAGGACACTTGTTTATACCAAGTTTCAACTGATTTTCAATTCTCGTTTGACCTGTGGAGCGCAAAAGAAAAAAAAAGCAGTTTTTTAGGTTACAGTGAAATTGAGTCTTCGCTTCGCTCATCCAATTACAAAATAGATCATTTTGTTCGGATTTTTTCTCTTTTAATAATTCTACCCCAATTTGAGATAGTGAAACTTGAACTAATAATCATCACATATCTGTATGATTGTCACAGGTAAACATCCGAGAAGACGCGTGTTTCTGACATGCCTAAGACTTTTCTAACGCTTCACAATATATGGTCTGGAAGATCGATATTCTCCAATATTAGTGATTTGATCACCTCTCTTCTCTCCCAAGTTCCCGCCTGATCCTCTTAGGGCACAACACGTGATCAGATTAGAAATAATTGGAAAATATTTCCAGGACCCTCCCCCCCCCCCCCCCTCCTCCCTCACCGATCCCATTAGAAACCGAAACTTTGGGGCTTCTTGGGAATAATGCGATCGCAGGTTGAAACTTTCGGGGTTCATTATTATCAGGGATTTTAAACTCGCGTGTTCGGAAACTTCTTCCTGGATTCTTTTCATAATTCCAGACACAGAGCCAATCTCTCCCAATTAACATGGCATTCACGGCACTTGAACAAATTAATTCCGAAGCGAATTTTCAAGAATTCAATAAGATCATGGATTAATAATAATTTTTTTTTTAAAGGCGTTTTATTTACATGTTATATTAGTACATTATGATAAGAACGTAGACCCACAAAGTCACATAAAATTGACTTGTCTGTGGGTCTACACACTGTTAACATATTACATATATCATGCTCATTTGAAATAAACATCTGGGAAGCTAAGCGGAATAAGAATTTAATAATAATAATAATAATAATATATTTATTTCATCAATTATCATACATATGGTACCATACATTAAGGTTAGGTGGAAGTGCAGAAACTCATGTATCTGAACCTCGCCATTTCATTTTTGTAAATAATCATCTCATTTTTTTTTCTTTAATTTTTATATGTAGATTGTTATTTCTGTGTTTCTTTTGTTAACTACTCAAAAATGAATAAAGACTTATTATTATTATTATTATCATCATTATTATTATTATTATTATATAATATATAATGATGTAATTACACGCATGAGTGTGATCGAAAGATCAGACAAGCTTAGAAACATGTAAGAAGTGATAACAAAGGTGAAATAATAAATACATTAGTTCTTAAAATAAAGCTCCACATAGTCAAGCAAAGAAATTGATTGAAACAGAAGTTGCATGTGCAATTTTTACCATTATCAAACTCATCCAGACTGTATAGAAGCCATGATTGAGGAGATACTCTTCAACATTTATTTTATAAACGCTTCTATTATTGCCTTCATTTTTAAGATGTTGAGGCATATTATTATGTATATTATTATGCCTGCATTTACTGGATCCAGATCTGAAATTATTAATCGTCTTTTAGATTGACAAAGAAACGAGCCATGTCTGGTATAACAATGGTGGAAGTCACTGTTTTTTTTAAACAGCATTGAATTAAGGCGTTTCCATGGTTATCATGAAGGAGGCCGTGATGATGCAATCATCGTCCAATCAAGGCAGAGGATATAGAGTTATGAGACTCGTCAGCTGTTTCTCGGGGCGGTCTCGCCAACCAATGGATGATGATTATTCTTGTATTGGTTTGGAAAAAATGTACAGAGCTTTGAAGTTTTCCACTCTTTTATTCCTGTTCCAGTTTCAATACGGTTTCAATATGGTACGAAAATATTTTTTCATTTTTTTTTTCATTTCGAATTTTGAATCAATTTTTCATTGTTATAACAATGGGATGTTTTCAACAGAGATTCCTTCGGCTCTGTTTGTTAACCAGAGTATAACTCTGGTTAAAAAACAGTTATCTGTATCTGGTTAAGATATCCAGTAATCTGGTTAACATAACTCGTATAACCCAGCTTTTTGTTGGGGTCGTTAAGCGAACAATAATCATCATCATTTTGTATAGCTTTTGGTACGGTTTATTTATGCAGTTGTTGGTAATGGGCTGCACCGGATGAGGCCTCATGTGGCATTAAAACATACTCTTATTAGATGAGTTGCTTGGCGGCTGCAAGGTAGGGTCGTTCGGACGAGGCCCCACAGGGCGACCTGTCAACCTGTAGGCTTGTCTTGACTGTAAAACAATTCACTGATAATGTATTATAGTATCATCTGCCAAGAAGAATGCCACTTATCTCGGGCAGTGTTTAGCTGAGCAAAGCTTGGCTCCAGTTCTGTGTTCAGCCTCAATGAACCTGTAACAGATGTTCCCAGATTATTGTCTTGTCAGTCCTGGGCAAAAACAATGAGGTCATCTCTATAGCAACAAAATTAATAAAAAGCTCGAATCCACTGAATAAACCTAACATCCTCTGGAATTTCTTCATGGTCTATTATTAAACTTTTAAAAAGATTGTATAGTACTTTCTGGAACATTAATCATTAAACATGTTCATTCATTATTACTTTGAAAACCTGAATGACTAACAGATTAATATACTATTATCATTTCCTTGGTTGTGGTAGGAGTTCCAGGTATTGGAGCCTCGACGGAACGATCCTACCTTTTCATCCTCAGTTTTATTCGGGACGCAATCCCTTTAGTATCAAATTTCACATAACTTTGTTCCATGAAAGGCAACTTGCCTTTGACCTACGAGAGTTAATATTGAGGAAATAGGCCTATATGCCTGAGGGAACAAAATTCGATTACCGTGTGAAAGATCTACATTATTAAATAGCCTTTGATCATCATGTACCGTATAATGGAGTTATTACAATACAAAATGGCGAGGATCAGTCACATGACAGGTTTCACCAGCTTATGATGGATAAAGAAAAATTGGAGGAGTTGGATAATTAGAAAATGTTTTTCATTCTAGATTTCCCACTTCTAAGCTCACCCCACAACGCATAATTATAAATTGTATTTGTATTTATTTATTCATGGTAATTTACAAAGTTATTTACAAATAATAATTCACAAATGATATTATAATAGTAATGAATGGAACAAATATTAAAAAAAAAATACATGATAGAATAATTTTAGTTAGGCCATCCATCCATTCTGGCTGGTTTCACATCGAATTCAGTATAGGGATATTAACACAGAACGAGAGAAATGTATCAGGGTAACATAAGTTACTTGGAAGTTATACAGAATCAGTTTAGAACCCATAGCGACTTGTCGCTGATTGGTTGATACATTTGAAAATAGAACTGTTGTGACGTGTTGCCTGACACTCGCCAGGCAGTTTGAAGCCGACCCAATCGTGTTCTAAATATGGTTTCTTGTCGCTGATTGGTTGACACATTTTGAAAATAGAACCGATGCGTCGTATTTATTACCTGACAGCCACCAGGCAATTTGACGGCGACCCGATCGTGTTCGAGATTTGTGTTGGCTTGAAGCCTTGTATCGGGATCTTGCATACCTCTTCATGGTTCATACTCGCCTGATACTTTTCACCAAATCCCATGTTAAATTTCGTATGCTTCCATAAACCTAAGATGGAATAATGAATGATAGATACCAAAGATGAGAATTTTACTTTCACTAAAAGAAGTGTGAGAAGTCCAAATAAGAAGAATATTTAATGATATATGATAAAATATAGTATAATTTAATATATATATATATATATATATATATATATATATATATATATATATATATATATATATATATATATATAAAAATAATAAATATTGAATATATATATATATATACATATATATATATATATATATATATATATATATATATATATATATATATATACATATATATATATATATATATATATATATATATATATATATATATATATATATATATATATATATTGAATATGAATTATATATTTTAAGAAATACATGACAGAATAATTCCAGTCAGGCCATCATCCCATTTTGGCTGGTTTTCCATCGAAATCAGTATAGGGATATTAACACAGGACGAAAGAAATGTATCAGGGTGACATGAGTTAGTTGGAAATTAAACAGAATCAGTTTAGAACCCATAGCGACTTGTCGCTGATTGGTCGACACATTTGAAAATAGAACTGTTGTGACGTGTTGCCTGACAGCCACCAGGCAGTTTGAAGCCGACCCGCTCGTGTTCTAAATATGGTTTCTTGTCGCTGATTGGTTGACACATTTTGAAAATAGAACTGGAATGGCGTATTTATCACCTAACAGCCGCCAGGCAGTTTGAAGGCGACCCGATCGTGTTCCATATTTGTGTCGGCTTGAAGCCTTGAATCGGGATCTTGCATACCTCTTCATGGTTCATACTCGCCTGATACTTTTCACCGAATCCCATGTTAAATTTCGTATGTTTCCAAGAACTCACAATGAAATAATGAATGAATGATAGATATCAAGGTGAGAATTGTACTTCCACTGAAGGGAGTGTGAGAAATCAGAATATGATATATATATATATATATATATATATATATATATATATATATATATATATATATATATATATATATATATATATATATATATATATATATATATATATATATATATGTATATATATATATATATATATATATATATATATATATATATATATATATATATATATATATATACACTTCAAATCATATACACCGACTGAATAACTTGTACGACAAATTTATTGTTTTCATTTTTTATTTATATTTTGTTCAATGATACACTCTCAGTTAATGATGAGTGATATGGCGAAAAGATGAGATGAAAGATTATTAAAGGAGTTGATATAAATATATAAATATGTAAATATTTGAATATATGAATATATAATGAATATATAAATATACCGATACATAAATTAATATAAAGGAGTCGGTCGTTGCCTTTTGTTGATGAACCATCCTAGTATTGACCTGACCGGCAGAGGGAAACCACGATAGACCCATGTCAGGATGGTCGACCATGACGGAAATCAAACCCGGTCTCCTGAAAGACGGACCGTTCAGCATGAAAGCCATCAGATCTTTAGGCCTAGAGTAGGTAATCCTTTTGAGACACATCATGAGATACATCTTGTATTTGTATCATTCATGTTCAATTGTTTATGACTATTATACCCTAGGCCTACTCAGTCATTGTGCTGTGCTTCATTCGTATTGTATTGAAAGCAAAGTGAATATCATTATTATGATTTTACGAGCAATAGAGAAAACCTTCATCCTACTCTTATAATCTATGTTACGGAATGGAATTGTATTTTGGGGAAGCGCTGCCAAGAAGGACGTGGACAAACTTTTCAGATTACAAAAATATGCACTAAGAATTCTGTCGAGTAGGAAAAGATATGAAAGTTGTAAAGGTATTTTTAAGAGTTTTAATATTTTAACATTAACCGGCATTTACATCTTAGAGATTGTGACTTTTGTGAAATCCAATTTTAATTTATTTGAAAAAGAGATTAGCCACTCGCATAACACTCGTGGGAAAAATGACCCCCAAATTGATTATCATCGAACTGTTCTTTATGAAACTGGACTCAACCATAATGGTGTTAGATTTTACAATAATTTACCAAAAGACTTGCGGAGCATCAACAACATACATACTTTTAAATCTAAAGTAAAAAGTCATCTCATTGAGAAAGAATTTTATTATATAACAGATTTTTATGTAAGATTCGGTAACACGACTTAATTCTGAAAATTGTACCATGAAAATGAAAATGACGAAACATAACATGTAACATGTATACTGTCAATAAATATTATTATTATTATTATTATAGAGCTTTGTCTGTGCGAGTGTTTTCTGTTTGTTTGTAAGCACTGCGCAGGTCGCACGGTTTGACTGATCGTCATGAAACTTTTTCTCTACATGCAGACTTACTCAACTTAGGACAGGGTAGATTTTAGGTTGAATCATTTGGATTACTTATGAGAAACACCATCTCAACGTTCATAAAAACCCAAACAAAATTGGCCGAGCAAGAAAATTTGAGAAATAAAATCTTTTAATAAATTCAAATTTGCCTCAAATGTGAACATACAAAAGATACTATAGCAAATTTGTATGCAATTCGGACCAACTCTTTGAAGAAAGTGATGTGATAAAATATGTATTTCATCTATTTATCAATTATTCATCAATGAACAACGGAACTAAGGTCCCACAATTGCCATGAAATAATGGGAAGGAAGTGGTCATGAACAACTTATTGTAGGATCCATTCCGGCATTAGCCTGGACCACAGAGGTAAACCATGAAAAACCCCTGTGAAGATGGATGGTGGGGGAGATCGAACCGGCTCCGATATGCCCCTTTACCTCCGGGATCATAGGAAACGAGCGGGTTAACCACTGCGCTGCCGGTGCCGGTAAACCCAAATAGCTGGAAATGATAGCAAAATTATGTTGCCAAGATTCACGACATTCTAGGTTCGACATTTGCCTCAGGAAGTATATTTTATATGCATCCAGGTGTGTCGAGCTTTCATTTATTCGTTTATTCATTTTAATTATTTATTTATTTTATTTATTCATTCTATTTTATTCCATTTTAATTTCATTATTTATTTTATTTATCTGATCATACTTCATATAGATAACTCGCTCATCTTATGCTGCATTTGCCTAGTTATATTCAAGTTACTGACAGAATCAGACAGAAAGTATTGAATTTAATAGTTTGACAGAAGAGTTTAGGTTGGTAACATTGCTACACATGCTTTTTTACTAATCGTGACAACGTTGGCGAACTTGTAAAGTGGTGTAAACAGCTGATTAACTGAGACAAGTTAACAACATAGCTTAGCTACTCTTGACAAGGCGAGCAAAATCATTGTATTCATGTAAATGTGTGAATTAAAGTGTCTTTCCGATGGTGTAATTGATTATTAGTGAAAGAGTAATGTGCTGCCGTGATTACGTCAACGAGCCATTCGCATGTACAGTGCTGGGCAAGACTGAAGCTGAAGGTACAAGGAAGTTGGCATGGCTGACATAACCTAGAATAAAATTAAGGACATGATGAGCAAAGTGAAAACTTAATTTCACCTAACTCGAAAAAAATATGTTCATTTTTTTCGCGCTCTTCAGGTCAAACAGACATGCATATTATACACAAGTGGCATGTACACAAGTGTCCGTAGGCCCATCTAATTCGATACCACAGGTATATAGTTTTGAGGCGCAATCGGTTGCACCACTTCTGAGAAAAAACATTATTATTTGCAAAGAATATCTTTAAAAATCCCACAACAATAACCCGTAGGAGAAAATTCGTAATTTAAATATTTCCTACAAAAGAATGCAAATTTTCACGGTCTGACCCTTATATATACGGTAATAATGATACACATTATTCCGAACTTGCACTTCAGCACTTGAATCGGTTCAGCCGTTCTGATGTAAAAAAATATATAGGCCCACTGTAATGTTTTCATATCACTACCGGTACAAGCTGTTAGGCCCAATATGGGCCTAGGCCTACCAATCAAGCTCAAGCAACAAGTGTCACCAATTGAAAACGAAACAAAAACGATTGAAACAACGATTAAAATAATGGGAGATAATTCATTTTGTTAGAACTTTACAAAATCAGTGTACATTTGAAATGGGACAATATTGTCGACCATCATACAATAATATTTTTGTGTGTTTAACCTTGGCATTATGACCTTGCGTAAGACTAGACTATCTAAGATGACTTAACCTAGAAATCTATAATGATTATTGTTTGCTGAACGACTCCACCAGCAGCTAGGTTACTTGTGGCATTGAGTTTGTACGTAGTTATAAGAGAGTACCTCCAATGTTAAAGTTCTATAAGAGAAACCGTGATCAGCCGGCCCGAGCTTCACCCCAAAAGCAGGGTGTTTTGTCCAGGTGGT
Source organism: Brachyptera risi (assembly GCA_964007535.1). NCBI lineage: Eukaryota > Metazoa > Arthropoda > Insecta > Plecoptera > Taeniopterygidae > Brachyptera > Brachyptera risi. Next base: position 461,765 of record OZ023334.1, on the reverse strand, counting down.
GCTAGTGTCGGCGTTACTAGTCAACCGGCGACACTAGCACCACCTGGACAAAACACCCTGTTTTTTGGGCGAAGCTCGAACTGTCAGAATTATAGAGCCTCCCATAAGAATGTACAGTCTTTCTAACGTAGTTATTATAAAGTCAATGCTTGTGGCAATGCTTGTAAGTACGATTGTGTGAGTGGTAGGTGAATTGTATCAGCCACAACTCGTGTAGATGTTGGCCTCATTTTGGACTTGAGGTAAATTTACTGATTAACGTACCACGCCATTTTTTTTTTAATTTTTCAATTTTTTCTTCATTTTTATTAAAGTATATAAGCTCCGTTCCACCTGCCGGCGGTATACGCGAGGTTTGTACACTAACCTGACCCTAACCTAACCTACTGTCCACCTTTGTCGTCTTAGTCAGATCACAAAGCATCAACTTCAAGTGAGTAAAAAAATATTAAAACAAACAAAACACAAAAAGTCCAAACACTACATCATACATACAAACAAGATCTATCAGAAAACACCTCAAACAAGAATATCGGAAAAAAATTAGCGATGGTACGTTGAACGATAAGATTACCGGACTTAATTTTGAGGTAATTTATAGTGAGCCGTGTTGATCTGTGTAGACCTAGAGTTATGTTGGGTGATGTTCAGGGTTACTGGGTTAGGCTGGGTAAGGTTTGAATCGTGAAATAAAATTACATTATTGATGTACGGTACAAACCTTTCACCCTAATTAACTCTAATCATCACCAAAAATCTAAAACTCCAATAAAGATGACAAGCATAACAGATCGCAACCTTGCTGAGACGGACGGACGTCAATTTCAGTAAAAAAATGAACTTTAATAAGTGATTGAAGTAGGGCCTGGCCATTGACACTGTAATAACAAACTCAATAACCTAGCTACTAAGATCATTCATCTCACCAATATCTGTATCCCACAATAGGCCTACGTGTTCAGTATTTATATTGAAAACATTTATATCGTAGCCTATATATGTGCATTGACGAGTGATGACTGTTGGCTATAATATTGACCGTTAGCTGAGCCCACTGAGTACATAGATATTCTCATGGGATAGAGCGGCAAAGCCCCGATAAAACGGTCTATAGATTCTGGTATTGTTACGACTGGTAATAATAATTTAGTATCTTTTTGTTGATCACATAGATGATATAAAACAACATCTTTACTAATATAGTAAGCCTAGGTAATTACAACAAGAAATAGCTAATAACTCTCCTTGTACGCATTGAAAACAAATAAGAATAGAGAACAAAGATAACCCGCTAGGTGCGTGACCAATCATGCGAAATGCCGTCTGCTAGAGCATTGTTGCGAGTAAATACTGCTAGGAGCATGCTATCAGTGACCTTGTGAGCACTGACATACATCCATGTCTATCTAGAGACTACTTGATCTGTGCTGGAACGGTTCAATCGAATGTAGGACTACAACACACGTGCTTGTTTGCAGGTAACCGATGGTCTGTACTTGCTTGATACATTCGGCTCCAATACCCGTGGCGGAGTTATTGACGTCAACTCGTTGCTTTAGTCAACTGTCAGGTGCTTACCGCTGCACCACTTTATGGTAGGACTAAATTAGGTGCATTCATTTCTGCTCTCAATGAACTTTTTAAATGCTTCCATCAATTTTATTTTATATAATAATAATAGTAATAAAATATACTTTATCTTCAAGTGGAAACAAATGACATGATGATACATGATGAAAGTAGACAAGCTATAAAAGGGCGATATTCAGCTTGTGATCAGACCGAGGTGGATTCACAGTGGCTGTTTTATATCGGAGTGAATGCTAATAATGAAGTTATGACGTAGATCTATTGGATGTAGGCCTATCACCATCGAATGTACCTTTTTCTCAGAGGAAAACCACGAAAAACGTGGCTCTTAATTGTGCATGGGAGTCAATTGAGCAAAATTATGTTGTTGTTTTTTTGTGATAACTTTTGAACGGTAGATGTCAAAATTCTAGGGAAACACAGATATAAGGAAACCCCTCAACATGGTTCAAGTAGAAACAATTCATCTGGATAATTTTGTGTTATTTGGTACCAAATTCAGATTTTATGACTTTTGGGTAATGTTGGTGTTTTCCTGTAGTTAGTGGTTTGAAGTGTTTTCTGGACTAACCTTAAGTTTATAATTGTTACGTTTTGTGTGTTTTCTGATGTCACGTATACTCAGCCATGTTTTGGGACGACGTATCTAGTGGTTTAGGTTAGGCAGGTCAGGTTGGTGTACTCACCTCGTGTAACCGCCGGCAGGCAAAACGGGGCTAATATACACAGTTTTGAATGTTTTGATAGTAATTTGTGTTGCCAGGTGTGGTTTTTGAAAAACTGTAATGTTTATTTATTCAAAAACACAATTTTTACGAATTTTTTTACAAAATTAGGGATGGTACCGAGTAACACAAATTTACTTTCATCTGATACTCCATAATTGTCGACGGCATGACAGCTAGAAGATAGGCCTATATTTGTTTAACTGTATACACTTGACAAGTATGCGATAAGAGTTCAATAGCTATAACTTATTTCATCTTGAAGGTATTGAACAGCTGCATGTCTTGGAATTTTTATGTCTCCTTCCATTCGGAAGTCATCACCAAAAGACTGATATTTAACTCAATTTACTCCCACGCTCTCTCAAGGTGGATGGTGGCGGGGATCGAAGCAAGGTCCTCCCAGTCACATGGAGCAAGCAATCTACCGCTGTGCTACCTGTGCCGGACATAGCGTAACACACGATGCACTTGCATAGTTCATACATCGTGCTGTGAGGCTGAACTGCTCAATCTTACTGGAGGTAAGCTGTTGGTTGTCTTATGACTGTCACCAAAGTCACCAAGCTGACGATCAACCAAACCATATGACCACTGACATCTGTCATAAGTAGCACTAGATTAGTGGAATAATTTCCTAGTTGACCGCGCACACACCTGTGGCGCTGCATGACACATGTGGACAGACGGATACAAGATGTCAGCTATGTAATCTGAAGTGGAGTTATTATCGCCCACTATAATAAATATGTAATCTCTGAATAATGAGGAAGGTACACAACAACATCTGGATAGTTTAGGTGCATATGCTCAGTAACAGAACAAAACTGTGGGCCAATTTAATTTTAAAGAACATCACCCTTATGGTGCCCTGTACTCCACCACAAGATTATTGTCAGTGAGGAAAGAGCATAATTTCACCCTTCAGACCTTCAACATCACCCTTGTCGTGCCCTGTACTCCACCACGTGATTACCGTCATTGAGAAAAGAGCACATTTCCACCCTCCAGACCCTCAACATCACCCTTGTGGTGCCCTGTACTCCACCACGTGATTATCGTCAGTGAGGAAAGAGCATAATTTCACCCTTCAGACCTTCAACATCACCCTTGTCGTGCCCTGTACTCCACCACGTGATTACCGTCATTGAGAAAAGAGCATAATTTCACCCTCCAAACCCTCAACATCACCCTTGTGGTGCCCTGTACTCCACCACGTGATTATCGTCAGTGAGGAAAGAGCATAATTTCACCCTTCAGACCTTCAACATCACCCTTGTCGTGCCCTGTACTCCACCACGTGATTACCGTCATTGAGAAAAGAGCATAATTTCACCCTCCAAACCCTCAACATCACCCATGTGGTGCCCTGTACTCCACCACGTGATTATCGTCAGTGAGGTAAGAGCATAATTTCACCCTTCAGACCTTCAACATCACCCTTGTCGTGCCCTGTACTCCACCACGTGATTACCGTCATTGAGAAAAGAGCACATTTCCACCCTCCAGACCCTCAACATCACCCTTGTGGTGCCCTGTACTCCACCACGTGATTATCGTCATTGAAAAAGAGCACATTTCCACCCTCCAGACCTTCAACATCACCCTTGTCGTGCCCTGTACTCCACCACGTGATTACCGTCATTGAGAAAAGAGCACATTTCCACCCTCCAGACCCTCAACATCACCCTTGTGGTGCCCTGTACTCCACCACGTGATTATCGTCATTGAGAAAAGAGCACATTTCCACCCTCCAGACCTTCAACATCACCCTTGTGGTGCCCTTTACTCCACCACGTGATTATCGTCATTGAAAAAGAGCACATTTCCACCCTCCAGACCTTCAACATCACCCTTGTCGTGCCCTGTACTCCACCACGTGATTACCGTCATTGAGAAAAGAGCACATTTCCACCCTCCAGACCCTCAACATCACCCTTGTGGTGCCCTGTACTCCACCACGTGATTATCGTCATTGAGAAAAGAGCACATTTCCACCCTCCAGACCTTCAACATCACCCTTGTGGTGCCCTTTACTCCACCACGTGATTACCGTCATTGAGAAAAGAGCACATTTCCACCCTCCAGACCTTCAACATCACCCTTGTGGTGCCCTGTACTCCACCACGTGATTATCGTCATTGAGAAAAGAGCACATTTCCACCCTCCAGACCCTCAACATCACCCTTGTGGTGCCCTGTACTCCACCACGTGATTATCGTCATTGAGAAAAGAGCACATTTCCACCCTCCAGACCTTCAACATCACCCTTGTGGTGCCCTGTACTCCACCACGTGATTACCGTCATTGAGAAAAGAGCACATTTCCACCCTCCAGACCCTCAACATCACCCTTGTGGTGCCCTGTACTCCACCACGTGATTATCGTCATTGAGAAAAGAGCACATTTCCACCCTCCAGACCTTCAACATCACCCTTGTGGTGCCCTGTACTCCACCACGTGATTACCGTCATTGAGAAAAGAGCACATTTCCACCCTCCAGACCTTCAACATCACCCTTGTGGTGCCCTGTACTCCACCACGTGATTATCGTCATTGAGAAAAGAGCACATTTCCACCCTCCAGACCCTCAACATCACCCTTGTGGTGCCCTGTACTCCACCACGTGATTATCGTCAGTGAAAAACAGCATATTTTCACCCTCCAGACCTTCAACATCACCCTTGTGGTGCCCTGTACAAACCACGTGATTACCGTCAGTGAGGAAAGAACACATTTCCACCCTCCAGACCTTCAACATCACCCTTGTGGTGCCCTGTACTCCACCACGTGATTATCGTCATTGAAAAAGAGCACATTTCCACCCTCCAGACCTTCAACATCACCCTTGTCGTGCCCTGTACTCCACCACGTGATTATCGTCATTGAAAAAGAGTATATTTTCACCCTCCAGACCTTCAACATCAGCCCTGTACAAACCACGTGATTACCGTCAGTGAGGAAAGAGCACATTTTCACCCTCCAGACCTTCAACATCACCCTTGTGGTGCCCTGTACTCCACCACGTGATTATCGTCATTGAAAAAGAGCACATTTCCACCCTCCAGACCTTCAACATCACCCTTGTCGTGCCCTGAACTCCACCACCTGATTATAGGCATTGAGAAAAGAGCATAATTTTACCCTCCAGACCTTCAACATCACCCTTGTCGTGCCCTGTACCCCACCACGTGTTTACCGTCATTGAGAAAAGAGCATAATTTCACCCTCCAAACCCTCAACATCACCCATGTGGTGCCCTGTACAACACCACGTGATTATCGTCCTCGCGAATGAAGCATAATTTCACGCTTCAGACCCTCAACATCACCCTTGTGGTGCCCTGTACAAACCACGTGATTATCGTCATTGAGAAAAGAGCACATTTTCACCCTCCAGGCCCTCAACATCACCCTTGTGGAGCCCTGTACAACACCACGTGATCAACGTCATTGAGAAAAAAGCATATTTTCACCCTCCAGACCCTCAACATCACCCTTGTGGTGCCCTGAACAGCACCACGTGATTACCGTCATTGAGAATAGAGCATAATTTCACCCTCCAGACCCTCAACATCACCCTTGTGGTGCCCTGTACAACACCACGTGATTATAGGCATTGAGAATAGAGCATAATTTCACCCTCCAGACCCTCAACATCACCCTTGTGGTGCCCTGTACAGGAGCACCTGATTATAGCCATTGAGAAAAGTGCCTAATTTCACCCTCCAGACCCACAACATCACCCATGTGGTGCCCTGTACAGCACCACGTGATTATAGGCATAGAGAATAGAGCATAATTTCACCCTCCAGACCCTCAACATCACCCTTGTGGTGCCCTGTACAGGAGCACCTGAATATAGGCATTGAGAATAGAGCATAATTTCACCCTCCAGACCCTCAACATCACCCTTGTGGTGCCCTGTACAGGAGCACCTGATTATAGGCATTGAGAAAAGAGCATAATTTCACCCTCCAGACCCACAACATCACCCTTGTGGTGCCCTGTACAGGACCACGTGATTATAGGCATTGAGAATAGAGCATAATTTCACCCTCCAGACCCACAACATCACCCTTGTGGTGCCCTGTACAGCACCACGTGATTATAAGCATTGAGATAAGAGCATAATTTCACCCTTCAGACCCTCAACATCACCCTTGTGGTGCCCTGTACAGGAGCACCTGATAATAGGCATTGAGAATAGAGCATGATTTCACCCCCCAGACCCTCAACATCACCCTTGTGGTGCCCTGTACAACACCACGTGATTATAGGCATTGAGAATAGAGCATAATTTCACCCTTCAGACCCTCAACATCACCCTTGTGGTGCCCTGTACAGCACCACGTGATTATAGGCATTGAGAATAGAGCATAATTTCACCCTCCAGACCCTCAACATCACCCTTGTGGTGCCCTGTACAGGAGCACTTGATCATAGGCATTGAGAAAAGAGCATAATTTCACCCTCCAGACTCTCAACATCACCCTTGTGGTGCCCTGTACAGCACCACGTGATCATAGGCATTGAGAAAAGAGCATAATTTCACCCTCCAGACCCTCAACATCACCCTTGTGGTGCCCTGTACAGCACCACGTGATTATAGGCATTAAGAAAAGAGCATAATTTCACCCTCCAGAACCTCAACATCACCCTTGTGGTGCCCTGTACAGGAGCACGTGATTATAGGCATTGAGAAAAGAGCATAATTTCACCCTCCAGACCCTCAACATCACCCTTGTGGTGCCCTGTACAGGAGCACCTGATTATAGGCATTGAGGATAGAGCATAATTTCAACCTCCAGACCCTCAACATCACCCTTGTGGTGCCCTGTACAGGAGCACCTGATTATAGGCATTGAGAAAAGAGCATAATTTCACCCTCCAGACCCACAACATCACCCTTGTGGTGCCCTGTACAGGACCACGTGATTATAGGCATTGAGAATAGAGCATAATTTCACCCTCCAGACCCACAACATCACCCTTGTGGTGCCCTGTACAGCACCACGTGATTATAAGCATTGAGATAAGAGCATAATTTCACCCTTCAGACCCTCAACATCACCCTTGTGGTGCCCTGTACAGGAGCACCTGATTATAGGCATTGAGAATAGAGCATAATTTCACCCTCCAGACCCTCAACATCACCTTTGTGGTGCACTGTACAACACCACGTGATTATAGGCATTGAGAATAGAGCATAATTTCACCCTTCAGACCCTCAACATCACCCTTGTGGTGCCCTGTACAGCACCACGTGATTATAGGCATTGAGAATAGAGCATAATTTCACCCTCCAGACCCTCAACATCACCCTTGTGGTGCCCTGTACAGGAGCACGTGATTATAGGCATTGAGAAAAGAGCATAATTTCACCCTCCAGACCCTCAACATCACCCTTGTGGTGCCCTGTACAGCACCACGTGATCATAGGCATTGAGAAAAGAGCATAATTTCACCCTCCAGACCCTCAACATCACCCTTGTGGTGCCCTGTACAGCAGCACGTGACCATGGGCATTGCGGAAAGAGCATAATTTTACCCTCCAGACCCTCAACATCACCCTTGTGGTGCCCTGTACAGCACCACGTGATTATAGGCATTAAGAAAAGAGAATAATTTCACCCTCCAGACCCTCAACATCACCCTTGTGGTGCCCCGTACAACACCACGTGATTATAGGCATTGAGAAAAGAGCATAATTTCGACTTTCCAGACCCTCAATATCACCCTTGTGGTGCCCTGTACAACACCAGGTGATTATAGGCATTGAGAAAAGAACATAATTCCACCCTCCAGACCCTCAACATCACCCTTGTGGTGCCCTGTACAGCAGCACGTGATTATAGGCATTGAGAAAAGAACATAATTTCACCCTCCAGACCCTCAACATCACCCTTGTGGTGCCCCGTACAACACCACGTGATTATAGGCATTGAGAAAAGAGCATAATTTCGACTTTCCAGACCCTCAATATCACCCTTGTGGTGCCCTGTACAACACCAGGTGATTATAGGCATTGAGAAAAGAACATAATTTCACCCTCCAGACCCTCAACATCACCCTTGTGGTGCCCTGTACAGCACCACGTGATTATAGGCATTAAGAAAAGAGAATAATTTCACCCTCCAGACCCTCAACATCACCCTTGTGGTGCCCCGTACAACACCACGTGATTATAGGCATTGAGAAAAGAGCATAATTTCGACTTTCCAGACCCTCAATATCACCCTTGTGGTGCCCTGTACAACACCAGGTGATTATAGGCATTGAGAAAAGAACATAATTTCACCCTCCAGACCCTCAACATCACCCTTGTGGTGCCCTGTACAACACCACGTGATTATAGGCATTGAGAAAAGAGCATAATTTCGACTTTCCAGACCCTCAACATCACCCTTGTGGTGCCCTGTACAGCAGCACGTGATTATAGGCATTGAGAAAAGAACATAATTTCACCCTCCAGACCCTCAACATCACCCTTGTGGTGCTCTGTACAGGAGCACGTGATTATAGGCATTGAGAAAAGAGCATAATTTTACCCTCCAGACCCACAACATCACCCTTGTGGTGCCCTGTACAGCACCACGTGATTATAGGCATTGAGAAAAGAACATAATTTCACCCTCCAGACCCTCAACATCACCCTTGTGGTGCGCTGTACAGCACCACGTGATCATAGGCATTGAGAAAAGAACATAATTTCACCCTCCAGACCCTCAACATCACCCTTGTGGTGCCCTGTACAGCACCACGTGATTATAGGCATTGAGAAAAGAACATAATTTCACCCTCCAGACCCTCAACATCACCCTTGTGATGCCCTGTACAGGAGCACGTGATTATAGGCATTGAGAAAAGAGCATAATTTCACCCTCCAGACCCTCAACATCACCCTTGTGGTACCCTGTACTCCACCACGTGATTATAGGCATTGAGAAAAGGGCATAATTTCACCCTCCAGACCCTCAACATCACCCTTGTGGTGCCCTGTACAGCAGCACGTGATTATAGGCATTGAGAAAAGAACATAATTTCACCCTCCAGACCCTCAACATGACCCTTGTGGTGCCCTGTACAGGAGCACGTGATTATAGGCATTGAGAAAAGAGCATAATTTCACCCTCCAGACCCTCAACATCACCCTTGTGGTGCCCTGTACAACACCACGTGATTATAGGCATTGAGAAAAGGGCATAATTTCACCCTCCAGACCCTCAACATCACCCTTGTGGTGCCCTGTACAGCAGCACGTGATTATAGGCATTGAGAAAAGAACATAATTTCACCCTCCAGACCCTCAACATCACCCTTGTGGTGCCCTGTACAGCACCACGTGATTATAGGCATTGAGAAAAGAGCATAATTTCACCCTTCAGACCCTCAACATCACACTCATGGTGCCCTGTACAGCACCACGTGATCATAGGCATTGAGAAAAGAGTATAATTTCACCCTCCAGACCCTCAACATCACACTTATGGTGCCCTGTACAGCACCACGTGATCTTAGGCATTGAGAAAAGAGCATAATTTCACCCTCCAGACCCTCAACATCACCCTTGTGGTGCCCTGTACAGCAGCACGTGATCTTAGGCATTGAGAAAAGAGCATAATTTCACCCTCCAGACCCTCAACATCACCCTTGTGGTGCCCTGTACAGCACCACGTGATTATAGGCATTGAGAAAAGAGCATGATTTCACCCTCCAGACCCTCAACATCACCCTTGTGGTGCCCTGTACAGCACCACGTGATTATAGGCATTGAGAAAAGAGCATAATTTCACCCTCCAGACCCTCAACATCACCCTTGTGGTGCCCTGTACAGCACCACGTGATTATAGGCATTGAGAATAGAGCATAATTTCACCCTCCAGACCCTCAACATCACCCTTGTGGTGCCCTGTACAGCACCACGTGATTATAGGCATTGAGAAAAGAGCATAATTTCACCCTTCAGACCCTCAACATCACACTCATGGTGCCCTGTACAGCACCACGTGATCATAGGCATTGAGAAAAGAGTATAATTTCACCCTCCAGACCCTCAACATCACACTTATGGTGCCCTGTACAGCACCACGTGATCTTAGGCATTGAGAAAAGAGCATAATTTCACCCTCCAGACCCTCAACATCACCCTTGTGGTGCCCTGTACAGCAGCACGTGATCTTAGGCATTGAGAAAAGAGCATAATTTCACCCTCCAGACCCTCAACATCACCCTTGTGGTGCCCTGTACAGCACCACGTGATTATAGGCATTGAGAAAAGAGCATGATTTCACCCTCCAGACCCTCAACATCACCCTTGTGGTGCCCTGTACAGCACCACGTGATTATAGGCATTGAGAAAAGAGCATAATTTCACCCTCCAGACCCTCAACATCACCCTTGTGGTGCCCTGTACAGCACCACGTGATTATAGGCATTGAGAATAGAGCATAATTTCACCCTCCAGACCCTCAACATCACCCTTGTGGTGCCCTGTACAGCACCACGTGATTATAGGCATTGAGAAAAGAGCATGATTTCACCCTCCAGACCCACAACATCACCCTTGTGGTGCCCTGTACAACACCACGTGATCATAGGCATTGAGAAAAGAGCATAACTTCACCCTTCAGACCCTCAACATCACCCTTGTGGTGCCCTGTACAGGAGCACGTGATTATAGGCATTGAGAAAAGAGCATAATTTCGAGTTTCCAGACCCTCAACATCACCCTCGTGGTGCCCTGTACAACACCACGTGATTATAGGCATTGAGAAAAGAGCATAATTTCACCCTTCAGACCCTCAACATCACCCTTGTGGTGCCCTGTACAGCACCACGTGATTATAGGCATTGAGAAAAGAGCATGATTTCACCCTCCAGACCCTCAACATCACCCTTGTGGTGCCCTGTACAGCACCACGTGATTATAGGCATTGAGAATAGAGCATAATTTCACCCTTCAGACCCTCATCATCACCCTTGTGATGCCCTGGACAACACCACGTGATTATAGACATTGAGAAAAGAGCATAATTTCACCCTCCAGACCCTCAACATCACCCTTGTGGTGCCCTGTACAGCACCACGTGATTATAGGCATTGAGAAAAGAGCATGATTTCACCCTCCAGACCCTCAACATCACCCTTGTAGTGCCCTGTACAACACCACGTGATTATAGGCATTGAGAATAGAGCATAATTTCACCCTTCAGACCCTCAACATCACCCTCGTGGTGCCCTGTACAGCAGCACGTGATTATAGGCATTGAGAAAAGAGCATAATTTCACCCTCCAGACCCTCAACTTCACCCTTGTGGGGCCCTGTACAGCAGCACGTGACCATGGGCATTGAGAAAAGAGCATAATTTCACCCTCCAGACCCTCAACATCACCCTTGTGGTGCCCTGTACAGCACCACGTGATTATAGGCATTGAGAAAAGAGCATGATTTCACCCTCCAGACCCTCAACATCACCCTTGTAGTGCCCTGTACAACACCACGTGATTATAGGCATTGAGAATAGAGCATAATTTCACCCTCCAGACCCTCAACATCACCCTTGTGGTGCACTGTACTGGAGCACGTGATTATAGGCATTGAGAAAAGAGCATAATTTCACCCTCCAGACCCTCAACATCACCCTTGTGGTGCCCTGTACAGGAGCACGTGATTATAGGCATTGAGAAAAGAGCATAATTTCACCCTCCAGACCCTCAACATCACCCTTGTGGTGCCCTGTACAGCACCACGTGATTATAGGCATTGAGAATAGAGCATAATTTCACCCTTCAGACCCTCAACATCACCCTTGTGGTGTCCTGTACAGGAGCACGTGATTATAGGCATTGAGAATAGAGCATAATTTCACCCTCCAGACCCTCAACATCACCCTTGTGGTGCCCTGTACAACACCACGTGATTATAGGCATTGAGAATAGAGCATAATTTCACCCTCCAGACCCTCAACATCACCCTTGTGGTACCGTGTACAACACCACGTGATTATAGGCATTGAGAATAGAGCATAATTCCACTCTCCAGACCCACAACATCACCCTTGTGGTGCCCTGTACAACACCACGTGATTATAGGCATTGAGAATTGAGCATAATTTCACCCTCCAGACCCTCAACATCACCCTTGTGGAGCCCTGTACAGCAGCACGTGATTATAGGCATTGAGAATAGAGCATAATTTCACCCTCCAGACCCTCAACATCACCCTTGTGGAGCCCTGTACAACACCACGTGATTATAGGCATTGAGAATAGAGCATAATTTCACCCTCCAGGCCCTCAACATCACCCTTGTGGTGCCCTGTACAGCACCACGTGATCATAGGCATTGAGAAAAGAGCATAATTTCACCCTCCAGACCCTCAACATCACCCTTGTGGAGCCCTGTACAGCAGCACGTGATTATAGGCATTGAGAATAGAGCATAATTTCACCCTTCAGACCCTCAACATCACCCTTGTGGTGTCCTGTACAGGAGCACGTGATTATAGGCATTGAGAATAGAGCATAATTTCACCCTCCAGACCCTCAACATCACCCTTGTGGTGCCCTGTACAACACCACGTGATTATAGGCATTGAGAATAGAGCATAATTTCACCCTCCAGACCCTCAACATCACCCTTGTGGTGCCCTGTACAGCACCACGTGATTATAGGCATTGAGAAAAGAGCATGATTTCACCCTCCAGACCCTCAACATCACCCTTGTGGTGCCCTGTACAGCACCACGTGATTATAGGCATTGAGAAAAGAGCATAATTTTCACCCTCCAGACCCTCAACATCACCCTTGTGGTGCCCTGTACAGCACCACGTGATTATAGGCATTGAGAATAGAGCATAATTTCACCCTCCAGACCCTCAACATCACCCTTGTGGTGCTCTGTACAACACCACGTGATTATAGGCATTGAGAAAAGAGCATAATTTCACCCTCCAGACCCTCAACATCACCCTTGTGGTGCCCTGTACAGCACCACGTGATTAAAGGCATTGAGAAAAGAGCATAATTTCACCCTCCGGACCCTCAACATCACACTTATGGTGCCCTGTACAGCACCACGTGATCATAGGCATTGAGAAAAGAGCATAATTTCACCCTCCAGACCCTCAACATCACCCTTGTGGTGCCCTGTACAACACCACGTGATTATAGGCATTGAGAACAGAGCATAATTCCACCCTCCGGACCCTCAACATCACACTTATGGTGCCCTGTACAGCACCACGTGATCATAGGCATTGAGAAAAGAGCATAATTTCGAGTTTCCAGACCCTCAACATCACCCTTGTGGTGCCCTGTACAGGAGCACTTGATTATAGGCATTGAGAAAAGAGCATAATTTCACCCTTCAGACCCTCAACATCACACTTGTGGTGCCCTGTACAACACCACGTGATCATAGGCATTGAGAATAGAGCATAATTTCACCCTCCAGACCCTCAACATCACACATATGGTGCCCTGTACAACACCACGTGATTATAGGCATTGAGAATAGAGCATAATTTCACTCTCCAGACCCTCAACATCACCCTTGTGGTGCCTTGTACAGCACCACGTGATTATAGGCATTGAGAATAGAGCATAATTGCACCCTCCAGACCCTCAACATCACCCTTGTGGTGCCCTGTACAGCAGCACGTGATTATAGGCATTGAGAATAGAGCATAATTTCACCCTCCAGACCCCCAACATCACCCTTGTGGTGCCCTGTACAGGAGCACGTGATTATAGGCATTGAGAGAAAAGCATAATTTCACCCTCCAGACCCTCAACATCACCCTTGTGGTGCTCTGAACAACACCACGTGATTATAGGCATTGAGAATAGAGCATAATTTCACCCTCCAGACCCTCAACATCACCCTTGTGGTGCCCTGTACAACACCACGTGATTATAGGCATTGAGAATAGAGCATAATTTCACTCTCCAGACCCTCAACATCACCCTTGTGGTGCCTTGTACAGCACCACGTGATTATAGGCATTGAGAATAGAGCATAATTTCACCCTCCAGACCCTCAACATCACCCTTGTGGTGCCCTGTACAGCAGCACGTGATTATAGGCATTGAGAAAAGAGCATAATTTCACCCTCCAGACCCTCAACATCACCCTTGTGGTGCCCTGTACAACACCACGTGATTATAGGCATTGAGAATAGAGCATAATTCCACCCTCCAGACCCTCAACATCACACTTATGGTGCCCTGTACAGCACCACGTGATCATAGGCATTGAGAAAAGAGCATAATTTCGAGTTTCCAGACCCTCAACATCACCCTTGTGGTGCCCTGTACAGGAGCACTTGATTATAGGCATTGAGAAAAGAGCATAATTTCACCCTTCAGACCCTCAACATCACCCTTGTGGTGCCCTGTACAACACCACGTGATCATAGGCATTGAGAATAGAGCATAATTTCACCCTCCAGACCCTCAACATCACACTTATGGTGCCCTGTACAACACCACGTGATTATAGGCATTGAGAAAAGAGCATAATTTCACCCTTCAGACCCTCAACATCACCCTTGTGGTGCCCTGAACAACAGCACGTGATTATAGGCATTGAGAAAAGAGCATAATTTCACCCTCCAGACCCTCAACATCACCCTTGTGGTGCCCTGTACAGGAGCACGTGATTATAGGCATTGAGAAAAGAGCATAATTTCACTCTCCAGACCCTCAACATCACCCTTGTGGTGCCCTGTACAACAGCACGTGATTATAGGCATTGAGAAAAGAGCATAATTTCACTCTCCAGACCCTCAACATCACCCTTGGGGTGCCCTGTATAACACCACGTGATTATAGGCATTGAGAAAAGAGCATAATTTCACCCTTCAGACCCTCAACATCACCCTTGTGGTGCCCTGTACAGCAGCACGTGATTATAGGCATTGAGAATAGAGCATGATTTCACCCTCCAGACTCTCAACATCACCCTTGTGGTGCCCTGTACAGCACCACGTGATTATAGGCATCGAGAAAAAAGCATAATTTCACCCTCCAGACCCTCAACATCACCCTTGTGGTGCCCTGTACAGGAGCACGTGATTATAGGCATTGAGAAAAGAGCATAATTTTGAGTTTCCAGACCCTCAACATCACCCTTGTGGTGCCCTGTACAGCACCACTTGATTATAGGCATTGAGAATAGAGCATAATTTCACCCTTCAGACCCTCAACATCACCCTTGTGGTGCCCTGTACAACAGCACGTGATTATAGGCATTGAGAAAAGAGCATAATTTCGAGTTTCCAGACCCTCAACATCACCCTTGTGGTGCCCCGTACAACACCACGTGATTATAGGCATTGAGAATGGAGCATAATTTCACTCTCCAGACCCTCAACATCACCCTTGTGGTGCCCTGTACAACAGCACGTGATTATAGGCATTGAGAAAAGAGCATGATTTCACCCTCCAGACCCTCAACATCACCCTTGTGGTGCCCTGTACAACACCAGGTGATTATAGGCATTGAGAAAAGAGCATAATTTCACCCTCCAGACCCTCATCATCACCCTTGTGGTGCCCTGTACAGCACCACGTGATTATAGGCATTGAGAATAGAGCATAATTTCACCCTCCAGACCCTCAACATCACCCTTGTGGTGCCCTGTACAGCACCACGTGATTATAGGCATTGAGAAAAGAGCATAATTTCACCCTCCAGACCCTCATCATCACCCTTGTGGTGCCCTGTACAGCACCACGTGATTATAGGCATTGAGAATAGAGCATAATTTCACCCTTCAGACCCTCAACATCACCCTTGTGGTGCCCTGTACAACAGCACGTGATTATAGGCATTGAGAAAAGAGCATAATTTCGAGTTTCCAGACCCTCAACATCACCCTTGTGGTGCCCCGTACAACACCACGTGATTATAGGCATTGAGAATGGAGCATAATTTCACTCTCCAGACCCTCAACATCACCCTTGTGGTGCCCTGTACAACACCACGTGATTATAGGCATTGAGAATGGAGCATAATTTCACCCTCCGGACCCTCAACATCACCCTTGTGGTGCCCTGTACAACACCAGGTGATTATAGGCATTGAGAAAAGAGCATAATTTCACCCTCCAGACCCTCATCATCACCCTTGTGGTGCCCTGTACAGCACCACGTGATTATAGGCATTGAGAATAGAGCATAATTTCACCCTCCAGACCCTCAACATCACCCTTGTGGTGCCCTGTACAGCACCACGTGATTATAGGCATTGAGAAAAGAGCATAATTTCACCCTCCAGACCCTCATCATCACCCTTGTGGTGCCCTGTACAGCACCACGTGATTATAGGCATTGAGAAAAGAGCATAATTTCACCCTCCAGACCCTCATCATCACCCTTGTGGTGCCCTGTACAGCACCACGTGATTATAGGCATTGAGAAAAGAGCATAATTTCACCCTCCAGACCCTCAACATCACCCTTGTGATACCCTGTACAGCAGCACCTGATTATAGGCATTGAGAAAAGAGCATAATTTCACCCTCCAGACCCTCATCATCACCCTTGTGGTGCCCTGTACAGCAGCACGTGATTATAGGCATTGAGAATAGAGCATAATTTCACCCTTCAGACCCTCAACATCACCCTTGTGGTACCCTGTACAGGAGCACGTGATTATAGGCATTGAGAAAAGAGCATAATTTCACCCTTCACACCCTCAACATCACCCTTGTGGTGCCCTGTACAACAGCACGTGATCATGGGCATTGAGAAAAGAGCATAATTTCACCCTCCAGACCCTCAACATCACCCTTGTGGTGCCCTGTACAGCAGCACGTGATTATAGGCATTGAGAAAAGAGCATAATTTCACCCTTCAGACCCTCAACATCACCCTTGTGGTGCCCCGTACAACACCACGTGATTATAGGCATTGAGAATAGAGCATAATTTCACCCTCCAGACCCTCAACATCACCCTTGTGGTGCCCTGTACAGCAGCACGTGATTATAGGCATTGAGAAAAGAGCATAATTTCACCCTCCAGACCCTCAACATCACCCTTGTGGTGCCCTGTACAACACCACGTGATTATAGGCATTGAGAATAGAGCATAATTTCACCCTCCAGACCCTCAACATCACCCTTGTGGTGCCCTGTACAGCAGCACGTGATTATAGGCATTGAGAAAAGAGCATAATTTCACCCTCCAGACCCTCAACATCACCCTTGTGGTGCCCTGTACAGCAGCACGTGATTATAGGCATTGAGAAAAGAGCATAATTTCACCCTCCAGACCCTCAACATCACCCTTGTGGTGCCCTGTACAGCACCACGTGATTATAGGCATTGAGAAAAGAGCATAATTTCACCCTCCAGACCCTCAACATCACCCTTGTGGTGCCCTGTACAGCAGCACGTGATTATAGGCATTGAGAAAAGAGCATAATTTCACCCTTCAGACCCTCAACATCACCCTTGTGGTGCCCTGTACAGCACCACTTGATTATAGGCATTGAGAAAAGAGCATAATTTCACCCTCCAGACCCTCAACATCACCCTTGTGGTGCCCTGTACATCAGCACGTGATTATAGGCATTGAGAAAAGAACATAATTTAACCCTCCAGACCCTCAACATCACCCTTGTGGTGCCCTGTACAGGAGCACGTGATTATAGGCATTGAGAAAAGAGCATAATTTCACCCTCCAGACCCTCAACATCACCCTTGTGGTGCCCTGTACATCAGCACGTGATTATAGGCATTGAGAAAAGAACATAATTTAACCCTCCAGACCCTCAACATCACCCTTGTGGTGCCCTGTACAGGAGCACGTGATTATAGGCATTGAGAATAGAGCATAATTTCGAGTTTCCAGACCCTCAACATCACCCTTGTGGTGCCCTGTACAACACCACGTGATTATAGGCATTGAGAAAAGAGCATAATTTCGAGTCTCCAGACCCTCAACATCACCCTTGTGGTGCCCTGTACAGGAGCACGTGATTATAGGCATTGAGAAAAGAGCATAATTCCACCCTCCAGACCCTCAACATCACCCTTGTGATGCCCTGTACAACACCACTTGATTATGGGCATTGAGAAAAGAGCATAATTTCACCCTCCAGACCCTCAACATCAGCCTCGTGGTGCACTGTACAACACCACGTGATCATAGGCATTCAGAAAAGAGCATAATTTCGAGTTTCCAGACCCTCAACATCACCCTTGTGGTGCCCTGTACAACACCACGTGATTATGGGCATTGAGAAAAGAGCATAATTTCACCCTCCAGACCCTCAACATCACCCTTGTGGTGCCCTGTACAGGAGCACGTGATTATAGGCATTGAGAAAAGAGCATAATTTTACCCTTCAGACCCTCAACATCACCCTTGTGATGCCCTGTACAACACCACGTGATTATAGGCATTGAGAATAGAGCATAATTTCACCCTTCAGACCCTCAACATCACCCTTGTGGTGCCCTGTACAACACCACGTGATTATAGGCATTGAGAAAAGAGCATAATTTCACCCTCCAGACCCTCAACATCACCCTTGTGGTGCCCTGTACAACACCACGTGATTATAGGCATCGAGAAAAGAGCATAATTTCACCCTTCAGACCCTCAACATCACCCTTGTGGTGCCCTGTACAGGAGCACGTGATTATAGGCATTAAGAAAAGAGCATAATTTCACCCTTCAGACCCTCAACATCACCCTTGTTGCGCCCTGTACAACACCACGTGATTATAGGCATTCAGAAAAGAGCATAATTTTACCCTCCAGACCCTCAACATCACCCTTGTGGTGCCCTGTACAGCACCACGTGATTATAGACATTGAGAAAAGAGCATAATTTCACCCTTCAGACCCTCAACATCACCCTTGTGGTGCCCTGTACAGGAGCACGTGATTATAGGCATTGAGAAAAGAGCATAATTTCACCCTTCAGACCCTCAACATCACCCTTGTGATGCCATGTACAACACCACGTGATTATAGGCATTGAGAAAAGAGCATAATTTCACCCTTCAGACCCTCAACATCACCCTTGTGGTGCCCTGTACAGGAGCACGTGATCATAGGCATTAAGAAAAGAGCATAATTTCACCCTCCAGACCCTCAACATCACCCTTGTGGTGCCCTGTACAGCATCACGTGATTATAGGCATTGAGAAAAGAGCATAATTTCGAGGTTCCAGACCCTCAACATCACCCTTGTGGTGCCCTGTACAACACCACGTGATTATGGGCATTGAGAAAAGAGCATAATTTCACCCTCCAGACCCTCAACATCACCCTTGTGGTGCCCTGTACAGGAGCACGTGATTATAGGCATTGAGAAAAGAGCATAATTTTACCCTTCAGACCCTCAACATCACCCTTGTGATGCCCTGTACAACACCACGTGATTATAGGCATTGAGAATAGAGCATAATTTCACCCTTCAGACCCTCAACATCACCCTTGTGGTGCCCTGTACAACACCACGTGATTATAGGCATTGAGAAAAGAGCATAATTTCACCCTCCAGACCCTCAACATCACCCTTGTGGTGCCCTGTACAACACCATGTGATTATAGGCATTGAGAATGGAGCATAATTTCACCCTCCAGACCCTCAACATCACCCTTTGTGGTGCCCTGTACAGCACCACGTGATTATAGGTATTGTAAAAGAGCATATTTTCACCCTTCAGACCCTCAACATCACCCTTGTGATGCCCTGTACAACACCACTTGATTATAGGCATTGAGAAAAGAGCATAATTTCACCCTCCAGACCCTCAACATCACCCTTGTGGTGCCCTGTACAGTACCACGTGATTATTGGCATTGAGAAAAGAGCATATTTTCACCCTTCAGACCCTCAACATCACCCTTGTGATGCCCTGTACAACACCACGTGATTATAGGCATTGAGAAAAGAGCATAATTTCACCCTTCAGACCCTCAACATCACCCTTGTGGTGCCCTGTACAGGAGCACGTGATTATAGGCATTGAGAAAAGAGCATAATTTCACCCTCCAGACCCTCAACATCACCCTTGTGGTGCCCTGTACAGCACCACGTGATTATAGGCATCGAGAAAAAAGCATATTTTCACCCTTCAGACCCTCAACATCACCCTTGTGGTGCCCTGTACAGCAGTACGTGATTAAAGGCATTGAGAAAAGAGCATAATTTCACCCTTCAGACCCTCAACATCACCCTTGTGATGCCCTGTACAGGAGCACGTGATTATAGGCATTGAGAAAAGAGCATAATTTCACCCTTCAGACCCTCAACATCACCCTTGTGGTGCCCTGAACAACACCACGTGATTATAGGCATTGAGAAAAGAGCATAATTTCACCCTTCAGACCCACAACATCACCCTTGTGATACCCTGTACAGGAGCACGTGATTGAAGGCATTGAGAAAAGAGCATAAGTTCACCCTCCAGACCCACAACATCACCCTTGTGGTGCCCTGTACAGGAGCACGTGATTATAGGCATTGAGAAAAGAGCATAATTTTACCCTCCAGACCCTCAACATCACCCTTGTGGTGCCCTGTACAGCATCACGTGATTATAGGCATTGAGAAAAGAGCATAATTTCGAGGTTCCAGACCCTCAACATCACCCTTGTGGTGCCCTGTACAACACCACGTGATTATAGGCATTGAGAAAAGAGCATAATTTCACCCTCCAGACCCTCAACATCACCCTTGTGGTGCCCTGTACAGTACCACGTGATTATAGGCATTGAGAAAAGAGCATAATTTCACCCTCCAGACCCTCAACATCACCCTTGTGATGCCCTGTACAGGAGCACGTGATTATAGGCATTGAGAAAAGAGCATAATTTCACCCTCCAGTCCCTCAACATCACCCTTGTGGTGCCCTGCACAGTACCACGTGATTATTGGCATTGAGAAAAGAGCATATTTTCACCCTTCAGACCCTCAACATCACCCTTGTGATGCCCTGTACAACACCACGTGATTATAGGCATTGAGAAAAGAGCATAATTTCACCCTTCAGACCCTCAACATCACCCTTGTGGTGCCCTGTACAGGAGCACGTGATTATAGGCATTGAGAAAAGAGCATAATTTCACCCTCCAGACCCTCAACATCACCCTTGTGGTGCCCTGTACAGCACCACGTGATTATAGGCATCGAGAAAAAAGCATATTTTCACCCTTCAGACCCTCAACATCACCCTTGTGGTGCCCTGTACAGCAGTACGTGATTAAAGGCATTGAGAAAAGAGCATAATTTCACCCTTCAGACCCTCAACATCACCCTTGTGATGCCCTGTACAGGAGCACGTGATTATAGGCATTGAGAATAGAGCATAATTTCACCCTCCAGACCCTCAACATCACCCTTGTGGTGCCCTGTACAACACCACGTGATTATAGGCATTGAGAAAAGAGCATAATTTCACCATCCAGATCCTCAACATCACCCTTGTGGTGCCCTGTACAGGAGCACGTGATTATAGGCATTGAGAAAAGAGCATAATTTCACCCTTCAGTCCCTCAACATCACCCTTGTGGTGCCCTGTACAGGAGCACGTGATTCTAGGCATTGAGAAAAGAGCATAATTTCACCCTTCAGACCCTCAACATCACCCTTGTGATACCCTGTACAGGAGCACGTGATTGAAGGCATTGAGAAAAGAGCATAATTTCACCCTCCAGACCCTCAACATCACCCTTGTGGTGCCCTGTACAGCACCACGTGATTATAGGCATTGAGAAAAGAGCATAACTTCACCCTCCAGACCCTCAACATCACCCTTGTGGTGCCCTGTACAGGAGCACGTGATTATAGGCATTGAGAAAAGAGCATAATTTTACCCTCCAGACCCTCAACATCACCCTTGTGGTGCCCTGTACAGCATCACGTGATTATAGGCATTGAGAAAAGAGCATAATTTCGAGGTTCCAGACCCTCAACATCACCCTTGTGGTGCCCTGTACAACACCACGTGATTATAGGCATTGAGAATAGAGCATAATTTCACCCTCCAGACCCTCAACATCACCCTTGTGGTGCCCTGTACAACACCACGTGATTATAGGCATTGAGAATAGAGCAAAATTTCACCCTCCAGACCCTCAACATCACCCTTGTGGTGCCCTGTACAACACCACGTGATTATAGGCATTGAGAAAAGAGCATAATTTCACCCTTTAGACCCACAACACCACCCTTGTGGTGCCCTGTACAGGAGCACGTGATTATAGGCATTGAGAAAAGAGCATAATTTGACTCTTCAGAACCCTCAACATCACACTTGTAATGCCCTGTACAACACCACGTGATTATAGGCATTGAGAATAGAGCATAATTTCACCCTCCAGACCCTCAACATCACCCTTGTGGTGCCCTGTACGAGGGCACGTGATTAAAGGCATTGAGAAAAGAGCATAATTCCACCCTCCAGACCCTCAACATCACCCTTGTGGTGCCCTGAACAGGAACACGTGATTATGGGCATTGAGAAAAGAGCATAATTTCACCCTCCAGACCCTCAACATCACCCTTGTGGTGCCCTGTACAGGAGCACGTGATTATAGGCATTGAGAAAAGAGCATAATTTCACCCTCCAGACCCTCAACATCACCCTTGTCGTGCCCTGTACAGGCCCACGTGATTATAGGCATTGAGAAAAGAGCATAATTTCACCCTCCAGACCCTCAACATCACCCTTGTGGTGCCCTGTACAGCACCACGTGATTATAGGCATTGAGAATAGAGCATAATTTCACCCTCCAGACCCTCAACATCACCCTTGTGGTGCCCTGTACAGCACCACGTGATTATGGGCATTGAGAATAGAGCATAATTTCACCCTCCAGACCCTCAACATCACCCTTGTGGTGCCCTGTACAGCACCACGTGATTATAGGCATTGAGAAAAGAGCATAATTTCACCCTCCAGACCCTCAACATCACCCTTGTGGTGCCCTGTACAGCACCACGTGATTATAGGCATTGAGAAAAAAGAATAATTTCTCCCTCCAGACCCACAACATCACCCTTGTGGTGCCCTGTACAACACCACGTGATTATAGGCATTGAGAAAAGAGCACATTTTCACCCTCCAGGCCCTCAACATCACCCTTGTGGTGCCCTGTACAACACCACGTGATCAACGTCATTGAGAAAAAAGCATATTTTCACCCTCCAGACCCTCAACATCACCCTTGTGGTGCCCTGAACAGCACCACGTGATTATCGTCATTGAGAAAAGAGCACATTTCCACCCTCCAGACCTTCAACATCACCCTTGTGGTGCCCTGTACTCCACCACGTGATTACCGTCATTGAGAAAAGAGCACATTCCCACCCTCCAGACCTTCAACATCACCCTTGTGGTGCCCTGTACTCCACCACGTGATTATCGTCATTGAGAATAGAGCACATTTCCACCCTCCAGACCCTCAACATCACCCTTGTGGTGCCCTGTACTCCACCACGTGATTATCGTCAGTGAAAAACAGCATATTTTCACCCTTCAGACCTTCAACATCACCCTTGTGGTGCCTTGTACAACCACGTGATTACCGTCAGTGAGGAAAGAGCACATTTCCACCCTCCAGACCTTCAACATCACCCTTGTGGTGCCCTGTACTCCACCACGTGATTATCGTCATTGAAAAAGAGCACATTTCCACCCTCCAGACCTTCAACATCACCCTTGTCGTGCCCTGTACTCCACCACGTGATTACCGTCATTGAGAAAAGAGCACATTTCCACCCTCCAGACCCTCAACATCACCCTTGTGGTGCCCTGTACTCCACCACCTGATTATCGTCATTGAGAAAAGAGCACATTTCCACCCTCCAGACCTTCAACATCACCCTTGTGGTGCCCTGTACTCCCACCACGTGATTACCGTCATTGAGAAAAGAGCACATTCCCACCCTCCAGACCTTCAACATCACCCTTGTGGTGCCCTGTACTCCACCACGTGATTATCGTCATTGAGAAAAGAGCACATTTCCACCCCTCCAGACCCTCAACATCACCCTTGTGGTGCCCTGTACTCCACCACGTGATTATCGTCATTGAAAAAGAGCACATTTCCACCCTCCAGACCTTCAACATCACCCTTGTCGTGCCCTGTACTCCACCACGTGATTATCGTCATTGAAAAAGAGCATATTTTCACCCTCCAGACCTTCAACATCACCCTTGTGGTGCCCTGTACTCCACCACGTGATTATCGTCATTGAAAAAGAGCACATTTCCACCCTCCAGACCTTCAACATCACCCTTGTCGTGCCCTGTACTCCACCACGTGATTATCGTCATTGAAAAAGAGCATATTTTCACCCTCCAGACCTTCAACATCACCCTTGTGGTGCCCTGTACAAACCACGTGATTACCGTCAGTGAGGAAAGAGCACATTTCCACCCTCCAGACCTTCAACATCACCCTTGTGGTGCCCTGTACTCCACCACGTGATTATCGTCATTGAAAAAGAGCACATTTCCACCCTCCAGACCTTCAACATCACCCTTGTCGTGCCCTGTACTCCACCACTTGATTACCGTCATTGAGAAAAGAGCATAATTTCACCCTCCAAACCCTCAACATCACCCATGTGGTGCCCTGTACAACACCACGTGATTATCGTCCTCGCGAATGAAGCATAATTTCACGCTTCAGACCCTCAACATCACCCTTGTGGTGCCCTGTACAAACCACGTGATTATCGTCATTGAGAAAAGAGCACATTTTCACCCTCCAGGCCCTCAACATCACCCTTGTGGTGCCCTGTACAACACCACGTGATCAACGTCATTGAGAAAAAAGCATATTTTCACCCTCCAGACCCTCAACATCACCCTCGTGGTGCCCTGAACAGCACCACGTGATTACCGTCATTGAGAATAGAGCATAATTTCACCCTCCAGACCCTCAACATCACCCTTGTGGTGCCCTGTACAACACCACGTGATTATAGGCATTGAGAATAGAGCATAATTTCACCCTCCAGACCCTCAACATCACCCTTGTGGTGCCCTGTACAGGAGCACCTGATTATAGGCATTGAGAAAAGTGCATAATTTCACCCTCCAGACCCACAACATCACCCTTGTGGTGCCCTGTACAGCACCACGTGATTATAGGCATCGAGAATAGAGCATAATTTCACCCTCCAGACCCTCAACATCACCCTTGTGGTGCCCTGTACAGGAGCACCTGATTATAGGCATTGAGAATAGAGCATAATTTCACCCTCCAGACCCTCAACATCACCCTTGTGGTGCCCTGTACAGGAGCACCTGATTATAGGCATTGAGAAAAGAGCATAATTTCATCCTCCAGACCCACAACATCACCCTTGTGGTGCCCTGTACAGCACCACGTGATTATAGGCATTGAGAATAGAGCATAATTTCACCCTCCAGACCCACAACATCACCCTTGTGGTGCCCTGTACAGCACCACGTGATTATAGGCATTGAGAATAGAGCATAATTTCACCCTTCAGACCCTCAACATCACCCTTGTGGTGCCCTGTACAGAAGCACGTGATTATAGGCATTGAGAATAGAGCATAATTTCACCCTCCAGACCCTCAACATCACCCTTGTGGTGCCCTGTACAACACCACGTGATTATAGGCATTGAGAATAGAGCAAAATTTCACCCTCCAGACCCTCAACATCACCCTTGTGGTGCCCTGTACAACACCACGTGATTATAGGCATTGAGAAAAGAGCATAATTTCACCCTCCAGACCCTCAACATCACACTTGTAATGCCCTGTACAGGAGCACGTGATTATAGACATTGAGAAAAGAGCATAATTTGACTCTTCAGAACCCTCAACATCACACTTGTAATGCCCTGTACAACACCACGTGATTATAGGCATTGAGAATAGAGCATAATTTCACCCTCCAGACCCTCAACATCACCCTTGTGGTGCCCTGTACGAGGGCACGTGATTAAAGGCATTGAGAAAAGAGCATAATTCCACCCTCCAGACCCTCAACATCACCCTTGTGATGCCCTGTACAGGAGCACGTGATTATAGGCATTGAGAAAAGAGCATAATTTCACCCTTCAGACCCTCAACATCACCCTTGTGGTGCCCTGTACAGCACCACGTGATTATAAGCATTGAGAAAAGGGCATAATTTCACCCTCCAGACCCTCAACATCACCCTTGTGGTGCCCTGTACAGGAGCACGTGATTATAGGCATTGAGAAAAGAGCATAATTTCACCCTCCAGACCCTCAACATCACCCTTGTGGTGCCCTGTACAACACCACGTGATTATAGGCATTGAGAAAAGAGCATAATTTCACCCTTCAGACCCTCAACATCACCCTTGTGGTGCCCTGTACAGGAGCACGTGATTATAGGCATTGAGAAAAGAGCATAATTTCACCCTTCAGACCCTCAACATCACCCTTGTGGTGCCCTGTACAGCACCACGTGATTATAGGCATTGAGAAAAGGGCATAATTTCACCCTCCAGACCCTCAACATCACCCTTGTGGTGCCCTGTACAGCAGCACGTGATTATAGGCATTGAGAAAAGAGCATAATTTCACCCTTCAGACCCTCAACATCACCCTTGTGGTGCCCTGTACAACACCACGTGATTATAGGCATTGAGAAAAGAGCATAATTTCACCCTCCAGACCCTCAACATCACCCTTGTGGTGCCCTGTACAGGAGCACGTGATTATAGGCATTGAGAAAAGAGCATAATTTCACCCTCCAGACCCTCAACATCACCCTTGTGGTGCCCTGTACAACACCACGTGATTATAGGCATTGAGAAAAGAGCATAATTTCACCCTCCAGACCCTCAACATCACCCTTGTGGTGCCCTGTACAGCAGCACGTGATTATAGGCATTGAGAATAGAGCATAATTTCACCCTCCAGACCCTCAACATCACCCTTGTGGTGCCCTGTACAACACCACGTGATTATAGGCATTGAGAAAAGAGCATAATTTCACCCTCCAGACCCTCAACATCACCCTTGTGGTGCCCTGTACAGGAGCACGTGATTATAGGCATTGAGAAAAGAGCATAATTTCACCCTCCAGACCCTCAACATCACCCTTGTGGTGCCCTGTACAGGAGCACGTGATTATAGGCATTGAGAAAAGAGCATAATTTCACCCTCCAGACCCTCAACATCACCCTTGTGGTGCCCTGTACAGCAGCACGTGATTATAGGCATTGAGAATAGAGCATAATTTCACCCTCCAGACCCTCAACATCACCCTTGTGGTGCCCTGTACAGGAGCACGTGATTATAGGCATTGAGAAAAGAGCATAATTTCACCCTCCAGACCCTCAACATCACCCTTGTGGTGCCCTGTACAGCAGCACGTGATTATAGGCATTGAGAATAGAGCATAATTTCACCCTCCAGACCCTCAACATCACCCTTGTGGTGCCCTGTACAACACCACGTGATTATAGGCATTGAGAAAAGAGCATAATTGCACCCTCCAGACCCTCAACATCACCCTTGTGGTGCACTGTACTGGAGCACGTGATTATAGGCATTGAGAAAAGAGCATAATTTCACCCTCCAGACCCTCAACATCACCCTTGTGGTGCCCTGTACAGGAGCACGTGATTATAGGCATTGAGAAAAGAGCATAATTTCACCCTCCAGACCCTCAACATCACCCTTGTGGTGCCCTGTACAGCACCACGTGATCATAGGCATTGAGAAAAGAGCATAATTTCACCCTCCAGACCCTCAACATCACCCTTGTGGTGCCCTGTACAGGAGCACGTGATTATAGGCATTGAGAAAAGAGCATAATTTCACCCTCCAGACCCTCAACATCACCCTTGTGGTGCCCTGTACAGGAGCACGTGATTATAGGCATTGAGAAAAGAGCATAATTTGACTCTTCAGAACCCTCAACATCACACTTGTAATGCCCTGTACAACACCACGTGATTATAGGCATTGAGAATAGAGCATAATTTCACCCTCCAGACCCTCAACATCACCCTTGTGGTGCCCTGTACGAGGGCACGTGATTAAAGGCATTGAGAAAAGAGCATAATTCCACCCTCCAGACCCTCAACATCACCCTTGTGGTGCCCTGAACAGGAACACGTGATTATGGGCATTGAGAAAAGAGCATAATTTCACCCTCCAGACCCTCAACATCACCCTTGTGGTGCCCTGTACAGGAGCACGTGATTATAGGCATTGAGAAAAGAGCATAATTTCACCCTCCAGACCCTCAACATCACCCTTGTCGTGCCCTGTACAGCACCACGTGATTATAGGCATTGAGAAAAGAGCATAATTTCACCCTCCAGACCCTCAACATCACCCTTGTGGTGCCCTGTACAGCACCACGTGATTATAGGCATTGAGAATAGAGCATAATTTCACCCTCCAGACCCTCAACATCACCCTTGTGGTGCCCTGTACAGCACCACGTGATTATGGGCATTGAGAATAGAGCATAATTTCACCCTCCAGACCCTCAACATCACCCTTGTGGTGCCCTGTACAGCACCACGTGATTATAGGCATTGAGAAAAGATCATAATTTCACCCTCCAGACCCTCAACATCACCCTTGTGGTGCCCTGTACAGCACCACGTGATCATAGGCATTGAGAAAAGAGCATAATTTCTCCCTCCAGACCCACAACATCACCCTTGTGGTGCCCTGTACAACACCACGTGATTATTGGCATTGAGAATAGAGCATAATTTCACCCTCCAGAACCTCAACATCACCCTTGTGGTGCCCTGTACAACACCACGTGATTATAGGCATTGAGAATAGAGCATAACTTCACCCTCCAGACCCTCAACATCACCCTTGTGGTGCCCTGTACGAGGGCACGTGATTATAGGCATCGAGAAAAGAGCCTAATTTCACCCTCCAGACCCTCAACATCACCCTTGTGGTGCCCTGAACAGGAACACGTGATTATGGGCATTGAGAAAAGAGCATAATTTCACCCTCCAGACCCTCAACATCACCCTTGTGGTGCCCTGTACAGGAGCACGTGATTATAGGCATTGAGAAAAGGGCATAATTTCACCCTCCAGACCCTCAACATCACCCTTGTGGTGCCCTGTACAGGAGCACGTGATCATAGGCATTGATGAAAGAGCATAATTTCACCCTCCAGACCCTCAACATCACCCTTGTGGTGCCCTGTACAGGAGCACGTGATTATAGGCATTGAGAATAGAGCATAATTTCACCCTCCAGACCCTCAACATCACCCTTGTGGTGCCCTGTACAACACCACGTGACTATAGGCATTGAGAAAAGAGCATAATTTCACCCTCCAGACCCTCAACATCACACTTGTGGTGCCCTGTACAAGAGCACGTGATTATAGGCATTGAGAAAAGAGCATAATTTCACCCTCCAGACCCTCAACATCACCCTTGTACTGCCCTGTACAACACCACGAGATTATAGGCATTGAGAAAAGAGCATAATTTCACCCTCCAGACCCTCAACATCACCCTTGTGGTGCCCTGTACAACACCACGTGATTATAGGCATTGAGAAAAGAGCATAATTTCACTCTCCAGACCCTCAACATCACCCTTGTGGTGCCCTGTACAGCACCACGTGATTATAGGCATTGAGACAAGAGCATAATTTTACCCTCCAGACCCTCAACATCACCCTTGTGGTGCCCTGTACAGGAGCACGTGATTATAGGCATTGAGAAAAGAGCATAATTTCACCCTCCAGACCCTCAACATCACCCTTGTGGTGCCCTGTACAGCACCACGTGATTATAGGCATTGAGAAAAGAGCATAATTTCACCCTCCAGACCCTCAACATCACCCTTGTGGTGCACTGTACAGGAGCACGTGATTAAAGGCATTGAGAAAAGAGCATAATTTCACCCACCAGACCCACAACATCACCCTTGTGGTGCCCTGTACAACACCACGTGATTATAGGCATTGAGAATAGAGCATAATTTCACCCTCCAGACCCTCAGCATCACCCTTGTGGTGCCCTGTACAGCACCACGTGATAATAGGCATTGTGAATAGAGCATAATTTCACCCTCCAGACCCTCAACATCACCCTTGTGGTGCCCTGTACAGCACCACGTGATTATAGGCATTGAGAAAAGAGCATAATTTCACCCTCAAGACCCTCAACATCACCCTTGTGGTGCACTGTACAGGAGCACGTGATTATAGGCATTGAGAACAGAGCATAATTTCACCCTCCAGACCCTCAACATCACCCTTGTGGTGCCCTGTACAACACCATGTGATTATAGGCATTGAGAATAGAGCATAATTTCACCCTCCAGACCCTCAGCATCACCCTTGTGGTGCCCTGTACAGCACCACGTGATTATAGGCATTGAGAAGAGAGCATAATTTCACCCTCCAGACCCTCAACATCACCCTTGTGGTGCCCTGAACAGGAACACGTGATTATGGGCATTTCGAAAAGAGCATAATTTCACCCTCCAGACCCTCAACATCACCCTTGTGGTGCCCTGTACAGCACCACGTGATTATAGGCATTGAGAATAGAGCATAATTTCACCCTCCAGACCCTCAACATCACCCTTGTGGTGCCCTGTACAACACCACGTGATTATAGGCATTGAGAATAGAGCATAATTTCACCCTCCGGACACTCAACATCACCCTTGTAATGCCCTGTACAACACCACGTGATCATAGGCATTGAGAAAAGAGCATAATATCACCCTCCAGACCCTCAACATCACCCTTGCGGTGCCCTGTACGAGGGCACGTGATTATAGGCATTGAGAAAAGAGCATAATTTCACCCTCCGGACCCTCAACATCACCCTTGTG
Organism: Brachyptera risi; assembly: GCA_964007535.1. Lineage (NCBI taxonomy): Eukaryota > Metazoa > Arthropoda > Insecta > Plecoptera > Taeniopterygidae > Brachyptera > Brachyptera risi. The sequence goes on along the minus strand of OZ023334.1, from coordinate 430,621 downwards.
GTGCCCTGAACAGGAACACTTGATTATGGGCATTGAGAAAAGAGCATAATTTCACCCTCCAGACCCTCAACATCACCCTTGTGGTGCCCTGTACAGGAGCACGTGATTAGATGCATTGAGAATAGAGCATAATTTCACCCTTCAGACCCTCAACATCACCCTTGTGGTGCCCTGTACAGCACCACGTGATTAAAGGCATTGAGAAAAGAGCATAATTTCACCCTTCAGACCCTCAACATCACCCTTGTGGTGCCCTGTACAGCACCACGTGATCATAGGCATTGAGAAAAGAGCATAATTTCACCCTTCAGACCCTCAACATCACCCTTGTGGTGCCCTGTACAACACCACGTGATTAGATGCATTGAGAATAGAGCATAATTTCACCCTTCAGACCCTCAACATCACCCTTGTGGTGCCCTGTACAGGAGCACGTGATTATAGGCATTGAGAAAAGAGCATAATTTCACCCTCCAGACCCTCAACATCACCCATGTGTTGCCCTGTACAGCACCACGTGATAATAGGCATTGAGAAAAGAGCATAATTTCACCCTCCAGACCCTCAACATCACCCTTGTGGTGCCCTGTACAACACCCCGTGATTATAGGCATTGAGAATAGAGCATAATTTCACTCTCCAGACCCTCAACATCACCCTTGTGGTGCTCTGTACAGTGCACGTGATTATAGGCATTGAGAATAGAGCATAATTTCACTCTCCAGACCCTCAACATCACCCTTGTGGTGCCCTGTACAGCACCACGTGATTATAGGCATTGAGAAAAGAGCATAATTTCACCCTTCAGACCCACAACATCACCCTTGTGGTGCCCTGTACAACACCACGTGATTATAGGCATTGAGAATGGAGCATAATTTCACTCTCCAGACCATCAACATCACCCTTGTGGTGCCCTGTACAACACCCCGTGATTATAGGCATTGAGAATAGAGCATAATTTCACCCTCCAGACCCTCAACATCACACTTGGGGTGCCCTGTACAACACCACGTGATTATAGGCATTGAGAAAAGAGCATAATTTCACCCTCCAGACCCTCAACATCACCCTTGTGGTGCCCTGTACAGGAGCACGTGATTATAGGCATTGAGAATAGAGCATGATTTCACCCTCCAGGCCCTCAACATCACCCTTGTGATGCCCTGTACAACACCACTTGATTATGGGCATTGAGAAAAGAGCATAATTCCACCCTCCAGACCCTCAACATCACCCTTGTGGTGCCCTGTACAGGAGCACGTGATTATAGGCATTGAGAAAAGAGCATAATTTCACCCTCCAGACCCTCAACATCACCCTTGTGATACCCTGTACAGGAGCACGTGATTATAGGCATTGAGAAAAGAGCATAATTTCACCCTCCAGACCCTCAACATCACCCTTGTGGTGCCCTGTACAACACCACGTGATTATAGGCATTGAGAATAGAGCATAATTTCACCCTCCAGACCCTCAACATCACCCTTGTGGTGCCCTGTACACGAGCACGTGATTATAGGCATTAAGAAAAGAGCATAATTTCATCCTCCAGACCCTCAACATCACCCTTGTGGTGCCCTGTACAGCAGCACGTGATTATAGGCATTGAGAAAAGAGCATAATTTCACCCTTCAGACCCTCAACATCACCCTTGTGATGCCCTGTACAGCACCACGTGATTATAGGCATTGAGAAAAGAGCATAATTTCACCCTCCAGACCCTCAACATCACCCTTGTGATACCCTGTACAGGAGCACGTGATTATAGGCATTGAGAAAAGAGCATAATTTCACCCTCCAGACCCTCAACATCACCCTTGTGGTGCCCTGTACAACACCACGTGATTATAGGCATTGAGAATAGAGCATAATTTCACCCTCCAGACCCTCAACATCACCCTTGTGGTGCCCTGTACAGCACCACCTGATTATAGGCATTGAGAAAAGAGCATGATTTCACCCTCCAGACCCTCAACATCACCCTTGTGGTGCCCTGTACAGCAGCACCTGATTATAGGCATTGAGAAAAGAGCATAATTTCACCCTCCAGACCCTCAACATCACCCTTGTGGTGCCCTGTTCAGCACCACCTGATTATAGGCATTGAGAAAAGAGCATGATTTCACCCTCCAGACCCTCAACATCACCCTTGTGGTGCCCTGTACAGCACCACGTGATCATAGGCATTGAGAAAAGAGCATAATTTCACCCTCCAGACCCTCAACATCACCCTTGTGGTGCCCTGTACAGCAGCACGTGATTATAGGCATTGAGAATAGAGCCTAATTTCACCCTTCAGACCCTCAACATCACCCTTGTGGTACCCTGTACAGCACCACGTGATTATAGGCATTGAGAAAAGAGCATAATTTCACCCTCCAGACCCTCAACATCACCCTTGTGGTGCCCTGTACAACATCCCGTGATTATAGGCATTGAGAATAGAGCCTAATTTCACCCTCCAGACCCACAACATCACCCTTGTGGTGCCCTGTACAGGAGCACGTGATTATAGGCATTGAGAAAAGAGCATAATTTCACCCTCCAGACCCTCAACATCACCCTTGTGGTGCCCTGTACAACACCACGTGATTATCGGCATTGAGAATAGAGCATAATTTCACTCTCCAGACCCCCAACATCACCCTTGTGGTGCCCTGTACAACATCCCGTGATTATAGGCATTGAGAATAGAGCATAATTTCACCCTCCAGACCCTCAACATCACCCTTGTGGTGCCCTGTACAACACCACGTGATTATAGGCATTGAGAAAAGAGCATAATTTCACCCTCCAGACCCTCAACATCACCCTTGTGGTGCCCTGTACAGCAGCACGTGATTATAGGCATCGAGAAAAGAGCATAATTTCACCCTCCAGACCCTCAACATCACCCTTGTGGTGCCCTGTACAGGAGCACGTGATTATAGGCATTGAGAATAGAGCATAATTTCACCCTCCAGACCCTCAACATCACCCTTGTGGTGCCCTGTATAACACCACGTGATTATAGGCATTGAGAAAAGAGCATAATTTCACCCTCCAGACCCTCAACATCACCCTTGTGGTGCCCTGTACAACACCACGTGATTATAGGCATTGAGAAAAGAGCATAATTTCACCCTCCAGACCCTCAACATCACCCTTGTGGTGCCCTGTATAACACCACGTGATTATAGGCATTGAGAAAAGAGCATAATTTCACCCTCCAGACCCTCAACATCACCCTTGTGGTGCCCTGTACAACACCACGTGATTATAGGCATCGAGAAAAGAGCATAATTTCGAGTTTCCAGACCCTCAACATCACCCTTGTGGTGCCCTGTACAGCAGCACGTGATTATGGGCATTGAGAAAAGAGCATAATTTCACCCTCCAGACCCTCAACATCACCCTTGTGGTCCCCTGTACAGGAGCACGTGATTATAGGCATTGAGAAAAGAGCATAATTTCACCCTCCAGACCCTCAACATCACCCTTGTGGTGCCCTGTACAGCACCACGTGATTATAGGCATCGAGAAAAGAGCATAATTTCACCCTTCAGACCCTCAACATCACCCTTGTGGTGCCCTGTACAGCACCACGTGATCGTAGGCATTGAGAATAGAGCATAATTTCACTCTGCAGACCCTCAACATCACCCTTGTGGTGCCCTGTACAGGAGCACGTGATTATAGGCATTGAGAAAAGAGCATAATTTCACCCTCCAGACCCTCAACATCACCCTTGTGGTGCCCTGTACAACTCCACGTGATTATAGGCATTGAGAAAAGAGCATAATTTCACCCCTCAGACCCTCAACATCACCCTTGTGGTGCCCTGTACAGAAGCACGTGATTATAGGCATTGAGTAAAGAGCATAATTTCACCCTTCAGACCCTCAACATCACCCTTGTGGTGCCCTGTACAACAGCACGTGATCATAGGCATTGAGAATAGAGCATAATTTCACCCTCCAGACTCTCAACATCACCCTTGTGGTGACCTGTACAGCACCACGTGATTATAGGCATTGAGAAAAGAGCATAATATCACCCTCCAGACCCTCAACATCACCCTTGTGGTGCCCTGTACAACACCACGTGATTATAGGCATTGAGAATAGAGCATTATTCCACCCTCCAGACCCTCAACATCACACTTATGGTGCCCTGTACAGCACCACGTGATCATAGGCATTGAGAAAAGAGCATAATTTCACCCTCCAGACCCTCAACATCACCCTTGTGGTGCCCTGTACAGGAGCACGTGATTATCGTCATTGAGAAAAGAGCATAATTTCACCCTCCAGACCCTCAACATCACCCTTGTGGTGCCCTGAACAACACCACGTGATTATAGGCATTGAGAATAGAGCATAATTTCACCCTTCAGACCCTCAACATCACCCTTGTGGAGCCCTGTACAGCAGCACGTGATTATAGGCATTGAGAAAAGAGCATAATATCACCCTCCAGACCCTCAACATCACCCTTGTGGTGCCCTGTACAACACCACGTGATTATAGGCATTGAGAATAGAGCATAATTCCACCCTCCAGACCCTCAACATCACACTTATGGTGCCCTGTACTGCACCACGTGATCATAGGCATTGAGAAAAGAGCATAATTTCACCCTCCAGACCCTCAACATCACCCTTGTGGTGCCCTGTACAACACCATGTGATTATAGGCATTGAGAAAAGAGCATAATTTCACCCTCCAGACCCTCAACATCACCCTTGTGGTGCCCTGTACAACACCACGTGATTATAGGCATTGAGAAAAGAGCATAATTTCGAGTTTCCAGACCCTCAATATCACCCTTGTGGTGCCCTGTACAGCAGCACGTGATTATAGGCATTGAGAATAGAGCATAATTTCACCCTCCAGACCCTCAACATCACCCTTGTGGAGCCCTGTACAGCAGCACGTGATTATAAGCATTGAGAATAGAGCATAATTTCACCCTTCAGACCCTCAACATCACCCTTGTGGTGTCCTGTACAGGAGCACGTGATTATAGGCATTGAGAAAAGAGCATAATTTCACCCTCCAGACCCTCAACATCACCCTTGTGGAGCCCTGTACAACACCACGTGATTATAGGCATTGATAATAGAGCATGATCTCACCCTCCAGACCCTCAACATCACCCTTGTGGTGCCCTGTACAGGAGCACGTGATTATAGGCATTGAGAAAAGAGCATAATTTCACCCTCCAGACCCTCAACATCACCCTTGTGGTGCCCTGTACAACACCACGTGATTATAGGCATTGAGAAAAGAGCATAATTTCACCCTCCAGACCCTCAACATCACCCTTGTGGTGCCCTGTACAGCACCACGTGATTATAGGCATTGAGAAAAGAGCATAATTTCACCCTCCAGACCCTCAACATCACCCTTGTGGTGCCCTGTACAACACCACTTGATTATAGGCCTTGAGAAAAGAGCATAATTTCACCCTCCAGACCCTCAACATCACCCTTGTGGTGCCCTGCACAACACCATGTGATTATAGGCATTAAGAGAAGAGCATAATTTCACCCTCCAGACCCTCAACATCACCCTTGTGGTGCCCTGTACAGCTGCACGTGATTATAGGCATTGAGAAAAGAGCATAATTTCACCCTCCAGACCCTCAACATCACCCTCGTGGTGCCCTGTACAACACCACGTGATTACCGTCATTGAGAAAAGAGCATAATTTCACCCTCCAGACCCTCAACATCACCCTTGTGGTGCCCTGTACAGGAGCACGTGATTATAGGCCTTGAGAAAAGAGCATAATTTCGAGTTTCCAGACCCTCAACATCACCCTTGTGGTGCCCTGAACGACACCACGTGATTACCGTCATTGAGAAAAGAGCATCATTTCACTCTTCAGACCATAAACATCACCCTTTTGGTGCCCTGTACAACACCACTTGATTATAGGCCTTGAGAAAAGAGCATAATTTCGAGTTTCCAGACCCTCAACATCACCCTTGTGGTGCCCTGTACAGCAGCACGTGATTATAGGCATTGAGAATTGAGCCTAATTTCACCCTTCAGACCCTCAACATCACCCTTGTGGTGCCCTGTACAACACCATGTGATTATAGGCATTGAGAAAAGAGCATAATTTCACCCTCCAGACCCTCAACATCACCCTTGTGGTGCCCTGTACAGCAGCACGTGATTATAGGCATTGAGAAAAGAGCATAATTTCACCCTTAACACCCTCGACATCACCCTTGTGGTGCCCTGAACAACACCACGTGATTATAGGCATTGAGAAAAGTGCATAATTTCACCCTCCAGACCCTCAACATCACCCTTGTGGTGCTCTGAGCAACACCACGTGATTATAGGCATTGAGAAAAGAGCATAATTTCACCCTTCAGACCCTCAACATCACCCTTGTGGTGCCCTGTACAGGAGCACGTGATTATAGGCCTTGAAAAAGAGCATAATTTCGAGTTTCTAGACCCTCAACATCACCCTTGTGGTGCCCTGAACAACACCACGTGATTATAGGCATTGAGAAAAGTGCATAATTTCACCCTCCAGACCCTCAACATCACCCTCGTGGTGCCCTGTACAACACCACGTGATTACCGTCATTGAGAAAAGAGCATAATTTCACCCTTCAGACCCTCAACATCACCCTTGTGGTGCCCTGTACAGGAGCACGTGATTATAGGCCTTGAAAAAGAGCATAATTTCACTCTTCAGAACCCTCAACATCACCCTTGTGGTGCCCTGAACAACACCACGTGATTATAGGCATTGAGAAAAGTGCATAATTTCACCCTCCAGACCCTCAACATCACCCTCGTGGTGCCCTGTACAACACCACGTGATTACCGTCATTGAGAAAAGAGCATAATTTCACCCTTCAGACCCTCAACATCACCCTTGTGGTGCCCTGTACAGGAGCACGTGATTATAGGCCTTGAAAAAGAGCATAATTTCGAGTTTCTAGACCCTCAACATCACCCTTGTGGTGCCCTGAACGACACCACGTGATTACCGTCATTGAGAAAAGAGCATCATTTCACTCTTCAGACCATAAACATCACCCTTGTGGTGCCCTGTACAACACCACGTGATTATAGGCATTGAGAATAGAGCATAATTTCGAGTTTCCAGACCCTCAACATCACCCTTGTGGTGCCCTGTACAACACCACGTGATTATAGGCATTGAGAAAAGAGCATAATTTCATTCTTCAGACCATAAACATCACCCTTGTGGTGCCCTGTACAGCACCACGTGATTATAGGCATTGAGAAAAGAGCATAATTTCACCCTCCAGACCCTCAACATCACCCTTGTGGTGCCCTGTACAACACCACGTGATTATAGGCTTTGAGAAATGAGCATATTTTCGAGTTTCCAGACCCTCAACATCACCCTTGTGGTGCCCTGTACAACACCACGTGATTATCGGCATCGAGAAAAGAGCATAATTTCACCCTCCAGACCCTCAACATCACCCTTGTGGTGCCCTGTACAACACCACGTGATTATAGGCATTGAGAAAAGAGCATAATTTCACCCTCCAGACCCTCAACATCACCCTTGTGGTGCCCTGTACAACACCAGGTGATTATAGGCATCGAGAAAAGAGCATAATTTCGAGTTTCCAGACCCTCAACATCACCCTTGTGGTGCCCTGTACAGCACCACGTGATTATAGGCATTGAGAAAAGAGCATAATTTCACCCTTCAGACCCTCAACATCACCCTTGTGGTGCCCTGTACAGCACCACGTGATCGTAGGCATTGAGAATAGAGCATAATTTCACTCTGCAGACCCTCAACATCACCCTTGTGGTGCCCTGTACAGGAGCACGTGATTATAGGCATTGAGAAAAGAGCATAATTTCACCCTCCAGACCCTCAACATCACCCTTGTGGTGCCCTGTACAACTCCACGTGATTATAGGCATTGAGAAAAGAGCATAATTTCACCCCTCAGACCCTCAACATCACCCTTGTGGTGCCCTGTACAGCAGCACGTGATTATAGGCATTGAGAATAGAGCATAATTTCACCCTCCAGACCCTCAACATCTCCCTTGTGGTGCCCTGTACAGAAGCACGTGATTATAGGCATTGAGTAAAGAGCATAATTTCACCCTTCAGACCCTCAACATCACCCTTGTTGTGCCCTGTACAACAGCACGTGATCATAGGCATGGAGAATAGAGCATAATTTCACCCTCCAGACTCTCAACATCACCCTTGTGGTGACCTGTACAGCACCACGTGATTATAGGCATTGAGAAAAGAGCATAATTTCACCCTCCAGACCCTCAACATCACCCTTGTGGTGCCCTGTACAACACCACGTGATTATAGGCATTGAGAATAGAGCATTATTCCACCCTCCAGACCCTCAACATCACCCTTGTGGTGCCCTGTACAGCACCACGTGATCATAGGCATTGAGAAAAGAGCATAATTTCACCCTCCAGACCCTCAACATCACCCTTGTGGTGCCCTGTACAGGAGCACGTGATTATAGGCATTGAGAAAAGAGCATAATTTCGAGTTTCCAGACCCTCAACATCACCCTTGTGGAGCCCTGTACAGCAGCACGTGATCATAGGCATTGAGAAAAGAGCATAATTTCACCCTCCAGACCCTCAACATCACCCTTGTGGTGCCCTGTACAGGAGCACGTGATTATAGGCATTGAGAAAAGAGCATAATTTCGAGTTTCCAGACCCTCAACATCACCCTTGTGGAGCCCTGTACAGCAGCACGTGATTATAGGCATTGAGAAAAGAGCATAATTTCACCCTCCAGACCCTCAATATCACCCTTGTGGTGCCCTGTACAACACCACGTGATTATAGGCCTTGAGAAAAGAGCCTAATTTCACCCTCCAGACCCTCATCATCACCCTTGTGGTGCCCTGTACAGGAGCACGTGATTATAGGCATTGAGAAAAGAGCATAATTTCGAGTTTCCAGACCCTCAACATCACCCTTGTGGAGCCCTGTACAGCAGCACGTGATCATATGCATTGAGAAAAGAGCATAATTTCACCCTCCAGACCCTCAACATCACCCTTGTGGTGCCCTGTACAGCAGCACGTGATCATAGGCATTGAGAAAAGAGCATAATTTCACCCTCCAGACCCTCAACATCACCCTTGTGGTGCCCTGTACAGGAGCACGTGATTATAGGCATTGAGAAAAGAGCATAATTTCACCCTCCAGACCCTCAACATCACCCTTGTGGTGCCCTGTACAGGAACACGTGATTATAGGCATTGAGAATAGAGCATAATTTTACCCTCCAGACCCTCAACATCACCCTTGTAGTGCCCTGTACAGGAGCACGTGATTATAGGCATTGAGAAAAGAGCATAATTTCACCCTCCAGACCCTCAACATCACCCTTGTGGTGCCCTGTACAGGAGCACGTGATTATAGGCATTGAGAAAAGAGCATAATTTCACCCTCCAGACCCTCAACATCACCCTTGTGGTGCCCTGTACAGCACCACGTGATTATAGGCATTGAGAAAAGAGCATAATTTCACCCTCCAGACCCTCATCATCACCCTTGTGGTGCCCTGTACAGGAGCACGTGATTATAGGCATTGAGAAAAGAGCATAATTTCACCCTTCAGACCCTCAACATCACCCTTGTGGTGCCCTGTACAACAGCACGTGATCATAGACATTGAGAATAGAGCATAATTTCACCCTCCAGACCCTCAACATCACCCTTGTGGTGCCCTGTACAGCAGCACGTGATTATAGGCATTGAGTAAAGAGCATAATTTCACCCTTCAGACCCTCAACATCACCCTTGTGGTGCCCTGTACAACAGCACGTGATCATAGGCATTGAGAATAGAGCATAATTTCACCCTCCAGACCCTCAACATCACCCTTGTGGTGCCCTGTACAACACCACGTGATTATAGGCATTGAGAATAGAGCATTATTCCACCCTCCAGACCCTCAACATCACCCTTGTGGTGCCCTGTACAGGAGCACGTGATTATAGGCATTGAGAAAAGAGCATAATTTCACCCTCCAGACCCTCAACATCACCCTTGTGGTGCCCTCTACAGCACCACGTGATCATAGGCATTGAGAAAAGAGCATAATTTCACCCTCCAGACCCTCAACATCACCCTTGTGGTGCCCTGTACAGGAGCACGTGATTATAGGCATTGAGAAAAGAGCATAATTTCGAGTTTCCAGACCCTCAACATCACCCTTGTGGAGCCCTGTACAGGAGCACGTGATTATAGGCATTGAGAATAGAGCATAATTTCACCCTCCAGACCATCAACATCACCCTTATGGTGCCCTGTACTGCACCACGTGAACAAAGGCATTGAGAAAAGAGCATAATTTCACCCTTCAGACCCTCAACATCACCCTTGTGGTGCCCTGTACAACAGCACGTGATCATGGGTTTTGAGAGAAGAGCATAATTTCGAGTCTCCAGACCCTCAACATCACCCTTGTGGTGCCCTGTACAACACCACGTGATTATAGGCATTGAGAAAAGAGCATAATTTCACCCTTCAGACCCTCAACATCACCCTTGTGGTGCCCTGTACAACACCACGTGATTATAGGCATTGAGAATAGAGCATAATTTCACCCTCCAGACCCTCAACATCACACTTATGGTGCCCTGTACAACACCACGTGATTATAGGCATTGAGAATAGAGCATAATTTCACTCTCCAGACCCTCAACATCACCCTTGTGGTGCCCTGTACAACACCACGTGATTATAGGCATTGAGAAAAGAGCATAATTTCGAGTTTCCAGACCCCCAACATCACCCTTGTGGTGCCCTGTACAGCACCACGTGATTATAGGCATTGAGAATAGAGCATAATTTCACCCTTCAGACCCTCAACATCACCCTTGTGGTGCCCTGTACAACAGCACGTGATTATAGGCATTGAGAAAAGAGCATAATTTCGAGTTTCCAGACCCTCAACATCACCCTTGTGGTGCCCCGTACAACACCACGTGATTATAGGCATTGAGAATAGAGCTCAATTTCACTCTCCAGACCCTCAACATCACCCTTGTGGTGCCCTGTACAACAGCACGTGATCATAGGCATTGAGAAAAGAGCATGATTTCACCCTCCAGACCCTCAACATCACCCTTGTGATGCCCTGTACAGCACCACGTGATTATAGGCATTGAGAAAAGAGCATAATTTCACCCTCCAGACCCTCAACATCACCCTTGTGGTGCCCTGTACAGCACCATGTGATTATAGGCATTGAGAAAAGAGCATAATTTCACCCTCCAGACCCTCAACATCACCCTTGTGGTGCCCTGTACAGGAGCATGTGATTATAGGCATTGAGAAAAGAGCATAATTTCACCCTCCAGACCCTCAACATCACCCTTGTGGTGCCCTGTACAGCACCATGTGATTATAGGCATTGAGAAAAGAGCATAATTTCACCCTCCAGACCCTCAACATCACCCTTGTGGTGCCCTGTACAACAGCACGTGATCATAGGCATTGAGAAAAGAGCATAATTTCACCCTCCAGACCCTCAACATCACCCTTGTGGTGCCCTGTACAACACCACTTGATTATAGGCCTTGAGAAAAGAGCATAATTTCACCCTCCAGACCCTCAACATCACCCTTGTGGTGCCCTGCACAACACCATGTGATTATAGGCATTGAGAAAAGAGCATAATTTCACCCTCCAGACCCTCAACATCACCCTTGTGGTGCCCTGTACAGCTGCACGTGATTATAGGCATTGAGAAAAGAGCATAATTTCACCCTCCAGACCCTCAACATCACCCTCGTGGTGCCCTGTACAACACCACGTGATTACCGTCATTGAGAAAAGAGCATAATTTCACCCTCCAGACCCTCAACATCACCCTTGTGGTGCCCTGTACAGGAGCACGTGATTATAGGCCTTGAGAAAAGAGCATAATTTCTAGTTTCCAGACCCTCAACATCACCCTTGTGGTGCCCTGAACGACACCACGTGATTACCGTCATTGAGAAAAGAGCATCATTTCACTCTTCAGACCATAAACATCACCCTTGTGGTGCCCTGTACAACACCACTTGATTATAGGCCTTGAGAAAAGAGCATAATTTCGAGTTTCCAGACCCTCAACATCACCCTTGTGGTGCCCTGTACAACACCACGTTATTATAGGCATTGAGAAAAGAGCATAATTTCATTCTTCAGACCATAAACATCACCCTTGTGGTGCCCTGTACAGCACCACGTGATTATAGGCATTGAGAAAAGAGCATAATTTCACCCTCCAGACCCTCAACATCACCCTTGTGGTGCCCTGTACAACACCACGTGATTATAGGCATTGAGAATAGAGCATTATTCCACCCTCCAGACCCTCAACATCACCCTTGTGGTGCCCTGTACAGCACCACGTGATCATAGGCATTGAGAAAAGAGCATAATTTCACCCTCCAGACCCTCAACATCACCCTTGTGGTGCCCTGTACAGGAGCACGTGATTATAGGCATTGAGAAAAGAGCATAATTTCGAGTTTCCAGACCCTCAACATCACCCTTGTGGAGCCCTGTACAGCAGCACGTGATCATAGGCATTGAGAAAAGAGCATAATTTCACCCTCCAGACCCTCAACATCACCCTTGTGGTGCCCTGTACAGGAGCACGTGATTATAGGCATTGAGAAAAGAGCATAATTTCGAGTTTCCAGACCCTCAACATCACCCTTGTGGAGCCCTGTACAGCAGCACGTGATTATAGGCATTGAGAAAAGAGCATAATTTCACCCTCCAGACCCTCAATATCACCCTTGTGGTGCCCTGTACAACACCACGTGATTATAGGCCTTGAGAAAAGAGCCTAATTTCACCCTCCAGACCCTCATCATCACCCTTGTGGTGCCCTGTACAGGAGCACGTGATTATAGGCATTGAGAAAAGAGCATAATTTCGAGTTTCCAGACCCTCAACATCACCCTTGTGGAGCCCTGTACAGCAGCACGTGATCATAGGCATTGAGAAAAGAGCATAATTTCACCCTCCAGACCCTCAACATCACCCTTGTGGTGCCCTGTACAGCAGCACGTGATCATAGGCATTGAGAAAAGAGCATAATTTCACCCTCCAGACCCTCAACATCACCCTTGTGGTGCCCTGTACAGGAGCACGTGATTATAGGCATTGAGAAAAGAGCATAATTTCACCCTCCAGACCCTCAACATCACCCTTGTGGTGCCCTGTACAGGAACACGTGATTATAGGCATTGAGAATAGAGCATAATTTTACCCTCCAGACCCTCAACATCACCCTTGTAGTGCCCTGTACAGGAGCACGTGATTATAGGCATTGAGAAAAGAGCATAATTTCACCCTCCAGACCCTCAACATCACCCTTGTGGTGCCCTGTACAGGGGCACGTGATTATAGGCATTGAGAAAAGAGCATAATTTCACCCTCCAGACCCTCAACATCACCCTTGTGGTGCCCTGTACAGCACCACGTGATTATAGGCATTGAGAAAAGAGCATAATTTCACCCTCCAGACCCTCATCATCACCCTTGTGGTGCCCTGTACAGGAGCACGTGATTATAGGCATTGAGAAAAGAGCATAATTTCACCCTTCAGACCCTCAACATCACCCTTGTGGTGCCCTGTACAACAGCACGTGATCATAGGCATTGAGAATAGAGCATAATTTCACCCTCCAGACCCTCAACATCACCCTTGTGGTGCCCTGTACAGCAGCACGTGATTATAGGCATTGAGTAAAGAGCATAATTTCACCCTTCAGACCCTCAACATCACCCTTGTGGTGCCCTGTACAACAGCACGTGATCATAGGCATTGAGAATAGAGCATAATTTCACCCTCCAGACCCTCAACATCACCCTTGTGGTGCCCTGTACAACACCACGTGATTATAGGCATTGAGAATAGAGCATTATTCCACCCTCCAGACCCTCAACATCACCCTTGTGGTGCCCTGTACAGGAGCACGTGATTATAGGCATTGAGAAAAGAGCATAATTTCACCCTCCAGACCCTCAACATCACCCTTGTGGTGCCCTCTACAGCACCACGTGATCATAGGCATTGAGAAAAGAGCATAATTTCACCCTCCAGACCCTCAACATCACCCTTGTGGTGCCCTGTACAGGAGCACGTGATTATAGGCATTGAGAAAAGAGCATAATTTCGAGTTTCCAGACCCTCAACATCACCCTTGTGGAGCCCTGTACAGGAGCACGTGATTATAGGCATTGAGAATAGAGCATAATTTCACCCTCCAGACCATCAACATCACCCTTATGGTGCCCTGTACTGCACCACGTGAACAAAGGCATTGAGAAAAGAGCATAATTTCACCCTTCAGACCCTCAACATCACCCTTGTGGTGCCCTGTACAACAGCACGTGATCATGGGTTTTGAGAGAAGAGCATAATTTCGAGTCTCCAGACCCTCAACATCACCCTTGTGGTGCCCTGTACAACACCACGTGATTATAGGCATTGAGAAAAGAGCATAATTTCACCCTTCAGACCCTCAACATCACCCTTGTGGTGCCCTGTACAACACCACGTGATTATAGGCATTGAGAATAGAGCATAATTTCACCCTCCAGACCCTCAACATCACACTTATGGTGCCCTGTACAACACCACGTGATTATAGGCATTGAGAATAGAGCATAATTTCACTCTCCAGACCCTCAACATCACCCTTGTGGTGCCCTGTACACCACCACGTGATTATAGGCATTGAGAAAAGAGCATAATTTCGAGTTTCCAGACCCCCAACATCACCCTTGTGGTGCCCTGTACAGCACCACGTGATTATAGGCATTGAGAATAGAGCATAATTTCACCCTTCAGACCCTCAACATCACCCTTGTGGTGCCCTGTACAACAGCACGTGATTATAGGCATTGAGAAAAGAGCATAATTTCGAGTTTCCAGACCCTCAACATCACCCTTGTGGTGCCCCGTACAACACCACGTGATTATAGGCATTGAGAATAGAGCTCAATTTCACTCTCCAGACCCTCAACATCACCCTTGTGGTGCCCTGTACAACAGCACGTGATCATAGGCATTGAGAAAAGAGCATGATTTCACCCTCCAGACCCTCAACATCACCCTTGTGATGCCCTGTACAGCACCACGTGATTATAGGCATTGAGAAAAGAGCATAATTTCACCCTCCAGACCCTCAACATCACCCTTGTGGTGCCCTGTACAGCACCATGTGATTATAGGCATTGAGAAAAGAGCATAATTTCACCCTCCAGACCCTCAACATCACCCTTGTGGTGCCCTGTACAGGAGCATGTGATTATAGGCATTGAGAAAAGAGCATAATTTCACCCTCCAGACCCTCAACATCACCCTTGTGGTGCCCTGTACAACACCACGTGATTATAGGCATTGAGAAAAGAGCATAATTTCGAGTTTCCAGATCCTCAATATCACCCTTGTGGTGCCCTGTACATCAGCACGTGATTATAGGCATTGAGAAAAGAGCATAATTTCACCCTCCAGACCCTCAACATCACCCTTGTGGTGCCCTGTACAACACCACTTGATTATAGGCCTTGAGAAAAGAGCATAATTTCACCCTCCAGACCCTCAACATCACCCTTGTGGTGCCCTGCACAACACCATGTGATTATAGGCATTGAGAAAAGAGCATAATTTCACCCTCCAGACCCTCAACATCACCCTTGTGGTGCCCTGTACAGCTGCACGTGATTATAGGCATTGAGAAAAGAGCATAATTTCACCCTCCAGACCCTCAACATCACCCTCGTGGTGCCCTGTACAACACCACGTGATTACCGTCATTGAGAAAAGAGCATAATTTCACCCTCCAGACCCTCAACATCACCCTTGTGGTGCCCTGTACAGGAGCACGTGATTATAGGCCTTGAGAAAAGAGCATAATTTCTAGTTTCCAGACCCTCAACATCACCCTTGTGGTGCCCTGAACGACACCACGTGATTACCGTCATTGAGAAAAGAGCATCATTTCACTCTTCAGACCATAAACATCACCCTTGTGGTGCCCTGTACAACACCACTTGATTATAGGCCTTGAGAAAAGAGCATAATTTCGAGTTTCCAGACCCTCAACATCACCCTTGTGGTGCCCTGTACAACACCACGTTATTATAGGCATTGAGAAAAGAGCATAATTTCATTCTTCAGACCATAAACATCACCCTTGTGGTGCCCTGTACAGCACCACGTGATTATAGGCATTGAGAAAAGAGCATAATTTCACCCTCCAGACCCTCAACATCACCCTTGTGGTGCCCTGTACAACACCACGTGATTATAGGCATTGAGAAATGAGCATAATTTCGAGTTTCCAGACCCTCAACTTCACCCTTGTGGTGCCCCGTACAACACCACGTGATTATAGGCATTGAGAAAAGAGCATAATTTCACCCTCCAGACCCTCAACATCACCCTTGTGGTGCCCTGTACAGGAGCACGTGATTATAGGCATTGAGAAAAGAGCATAATTTCACCCTCCAGACCCTCAACATCACCCTTGTGGTGCCCTGTACAGCACCACGTGATTATAGGCATTGAGAAAAGAGCATAATTTCACCCTTCAGACCCTCAACATCACCCTTGTGGTGCCCTGTACAGCACCACGTGATCGTAGGCATTGAGAATAGAGCATAATTTCACTCTGCAGACCCTCAACATCACCCTTGTGGTGCCCTGTACAGGAGCACGTGATTATAGGCATTGAGAAAAGAGCATAATTTCACCCTCCAGACCCTCAACATCACCCTTGTGGTGCCCTGTATAACTCCACGTGATTATAGGCATTGAGTAAATAGCATAAATTCACCCCTCAGACCCTCAACATCACCCTTGTGGTGCCCTGTACAGAAGCACGTGATTATAGGCATTGAGTAAAGAGCATAATTTCACCCTTCAGACCCTCAACATCACCCTTGTGTTGCCCTGTACAACAGCACGTGATCATAGGCATTGAGAAAAGAGCATAATTTCACCCTCCAGACCCTCAACATCACCCTTGTGGTGCCCTGTACAACACCACGTGATTATAGGCATTGAGAATAGAGCATTATTCCACCCTCCAGACCCTCAACATCACACTTATGGTGCCCTGTACAGCACCACGTGATCATAGGCATTGAGAAAAGAGCATAATTTCACCCTCCAGACCCTCAACATCACCCTTGTGGTGCCCTGTACAGGAGCACGTGATTATAGGCATTGAGAAAAGAGCATAATTTCACCCTCCAGACCCTCAACATCACCCTTGTGGTGCCCTGTACAACACCACGTGATTATAGGCATTGAGAATAGAGCATAATTTCACCCTCCAGACCCTCAACATCACCCTTGTGGTGCCCTGTACAGCACCACGTGATTATAGGCATTGAGAAAAGAGCATAATTTCACCCTTCAGACCCTCAATATCACCCTTGTGGTGCCCTGGACAACACCACGTGATTATAGGCATTGAGAAAAGAGCATAATTTCACCCTCCAGACCCTCAACATCACCCTTGTGGTGCCCTGTACAGCACCACGTGATTATAGGCATTGAGAAAAGAGCATAATTTCGAGTTTCCAGACCCTCAACATCACCCTTTTGGAGCCCTGTACAGCACCACGTGATTATAGGCATTGAGAAAAGAGCATAATTTCACCCTTCAGACCCTCAATATCACCCTTGTGGTGCCCTGGACAACACCACGTGATTATAGGCATTGAGAAAAGAGCATAATTTCACCCTCCAGACCCTCAACATCACCCTTGTGGTGCCCTGTACAGCAGCACGTGATTATAGGCATTGAGAAAAGAGCATAATTTCACCCTCCAGACCCTCAACATCACCCTTGTGGTGCCCTGTACAACACCACGTGATTATAGGCATTGAGGATAGAGCATAATTTCACCCTCCAGACCCTCAACATCACACTTATGGTGCCCTGTACTGCACCACGTGATCATAGGTTTTGAGAAAAGAGCATAATTTCGAGTCTCCAGACCCTCAACATCACCCTTGTGGTGCCCTGTACAGGAGCACGTGATTATAGGCATTGAGAAAATAGCATAAATTCACCCTTCAGACCCTCAACATCACCCTTGTGGTGCCCTGTACAACACCACGTGATTATAGGCATTGAGAATAGAGCATAATTTCACCCTCCAGACCCTCAACATCACACTTATGGTGCCCTGTACAACACCACGTGATTATAGGCATTGAGAATAGAGCATAATTTCACTCTCCAGACCCTCAACATCACCCTTGTGGTGCCCTGTACAACACCACGTGATTATAGGCATTGAGAAAAGAGCATAATTTCGAGTTTCCAGATCCCCAACATCACCATTGTGGTGCCCTGTACAGCACCACTTGATTATAGGCATTGAGAATAGAGCATAATTTCACCCTTCACACCCTCAACATCACCCTTGTGGTGCCCTGTACAACAGCACGTGATTATAGGCATTGAGAAAAGAGCATAATTTCGAGTTTCCAGACCCTCAACATCACCCTTGTGGTGCCCCGTACAACACCACGTGATTATAGGCATTGAAATAGAGCTTAATTTCACTCTCCAGACCCTCAACATCACCCTTGTGGTGCCCTGTACAACAGCACGTGATTATAGGCATTGAGAAAAGAGCATGATTTCACCCTCCAGACCCTCAACATCACCCTTGTGATGCCCTGTACAGCACCACGTGATTATAGGCATTGAGAAAAGAGCATAATTTCACCCTCCAGACCCTCAACATCACCCTCGTGGTGCCCTGTACATCAGCACGTGATTATAGGCATTGAGAAAAGAACATAATTTCACCCTCCAGACCCTCAACATCACCCTTGTGGTGCCCTGTACAACACCAGGTGATTATAGGCATCGAGAAAAGAGCATAATTTCGAGTTTCCAGACCCTCAACATCACCCTTGTGGTGCCCTGTACAGCACCACGTGATTATAGGCATTGAGAAAAGAGCATAATTTCACCCTTCAGACCCTCAACATCACCCTTGTGGTGCCCTGTACAGCACCACGTGATTATAGGCATTGAGAAAAGAGCATAATTTCACCCTCCAGACCCTCAACATCACCCTTGTGGTGCCCTGTACAACACCACGTGATTATAGGCATTGAGAATAGAGCATAATTTCACCCTTCAGACCCTCAACATCACCCTTGTGGTGCCCTGTACAACAACAGGTGATTATAGGCATTGAGAAAAGAGCATAATTTCACCCTCCAGACCCTCAACATCACCCTTGTGGTGCCCTGTATAGGAGCACGTGATTATAGGCATTGAGAATAGAGCATAATTTCACCCTTCAGACCCTCAACATCACCCTTGTGGTGCCCTGTACAACACCAGGTGATTATAGGCATCGAGAAAAGAGCATAATTTCGAGTTTCCAGACCCTCAACATCACCCTTGTGGTGCCCTGTACAGCACCACGTGATTATAGGCATTGAGAAAAGAGCATAATTTCACCCTCCAGACCCTCAACATCACCCTTGTGGTGCCCTGTATAACACCAGGTGATTATAGGCATTGAGAAAAGAGCATAATTTCGAGTTTCCAGACCCTCAACATCACCCTTGTGGTGCCCTGTACAGCACCACGTGATTATAGGCATTGAGAAAAGAGCATAATTTCACCCTTCAGACCCTCAACATCACCCTTGTGGTGCCCTGTACAACACCAGGTGATTATAGGCATTGAGAAAAGAGCATAATTTCGAGTTTCCAGACCCTCAACATCACCCTTGTGGTGCCCTGTACAGCACCACGTGATTATAGGCATTGAGAAAAGAGCATAATTTCACCCTCCAGACCCTCAACATCACCCTTGTGGTGCCCTGTATAGGAGCACGTGATTATAGGCATTGAGAATAGAGCCTAATTTCACCTTTCAGACCCTCAACATCACCCTTGTGGTGCCCTGTACAACACCAGGTGATTATAGGCATTCAGAAAAGAGCATAATTTCACCCTCCAGACCCTCAACATCACCCTTGTGGTGCCCTGTATAGGAGCACGTGATTATAGGCATTGAGAATAGAGCCTAATTTCACCCTTGTGGTGCCCTGTACAGCACCACGTGATTATAGGCATTGAGAAAAGAGCATAATTTCACCCTCCAGACCCTCAACATCACCCTTGTGGTGCCCTGTATAGGAGCACGTGATTATAGGCATTGAGAATAGAGCCTAATTTCACCCTTCAGACCCTCAACATCACCCTTGTGGTGCCCTGTACAACACCACGTGATTATAGGCATTGAGAAAAGAGCATAATTTCACCCTCCAGACCCTCAACATCACCCTTGTGGTGCCCTGTACAACACCACCTGATTATAGGCATTGAGAAAAGAGCATAATTTCACCCTCCAGACCCTCAACATCACCCTTGTGGTGCCCTGTACAGCACCACGTGATTATAGGCATTGAGAAAAGAGCATAATTTCACCCTCCAGACCCTCAACATCACCCTTGTGGTGCCCTGTACAACTCCACGTGATTATAGGCATTGAGAAAAGAGCATAATTTCACCCCTCAGACCCTCAACATCACCCTTGTGGTGCCCTGTACAGAAGCACGTGATTATAGGCATTGAGTAAAGAGCATAATTTCACCCTTCAGACCCTCAACATCACCCTTGTTGTGCCCTGTACAACAGCACGTGATCATAGGCATGGAGAATAGAGCATAATTGCACCCTCCAGACCCTCAACATCACCCTTGTGGTGCCCTGTACAGGAGCACGTGATTATAGGCATTGAGAAAAGAGCATAATTTCGAGTTTCTAGACCCTCAACATCACCCTTGTGGAGCCCTGTACAGCAGCACGTGATCATAGGCATTGAGAAAAGAGCATAATTTCACCCTCCAGACCCTCAACATCACCCTTGTGGTGCCCTGTACAGCACCATGTGATTATAGGCATTGAGAAAAGAGCATAATTTCACCCTCCAGACCCTCAACATCACCCTTGTGGTGCCCTGTACAGGAGCATGTGATTATAGGCATTGAGAAAAGAGCATAATTTCACCCTCCAGACCCTCAACATCACCCTTGTGGTGCCCTGTACAGCACCATGTGATTATAGGCATTGAGAAAAGAGCATAATTTCACCCTCCAGACCCTCAACATCACCCTTGTGGTGCCCTGTACAACAGCACGTGATCATAGGCATTGAGAAAAGAGCATAATTTCACCCTCCAGACCCTCAACATCACCCTTGTGGTGCCCTGTACAACACCACTTGATTATAGGCCTTGAGAAAAGAGCATAATTTCACCCTCCAGACCCTCAACATCACCCTTGTGGTGCCCTGCACAACACCATGTGATTATAGGCATTGAGAAAAGAGCATAATTTCACCCTCCAGACCCTCAACATCACCCTTGTGGTGCCCTGTACAGCTGCACGTGATTATAGGCATTGAGAAAAGAGCATAATTTCACCCTCCAGACCCTCAACATCACCCTCGTGGTGCCCTGTACAACACCACGTGATTACCGTCATTGAGAAAAGAGCATAATTTCACCCTCCAGACCCTCAACATCACCCTTGTGGTGCCCTGTACAGGAGCACGTGATTATAGGCCTTGAGAAAAGAGCATAATTTCTAGTTTCCAGACCCTCAACATCACCCTTGTGGTGCCCTGAACGACACCACGTGATTACCGTCATTGAGAAAAGAGCATCATTTCACTCTTCAGACCATAAACATCACCCTTGTGGTGCCCTGTACAACACCACTTGATTATAGGCCTTGAGAAAAGAGCATAATTTCGAGTTTCCAGACCCTCAACATCACCCTTGTGGTGCCCTGTACAACACCACGTTATTATAGGCATTGAGAAAAGAGCATAATTTCATTCTTCAGACCATAAACATCACCCTTGTGGTGCCCTGTACAGCACCACGTGATTATAGGCATTGAGAAAAGAGCATAATTTCACCCTCCAGACCCTCAACATCACCCTTGTGGTGCCCTGTACAACACCACGTGATTATAGGCATTGAGAATAGAGCATTATTCCACCCTCCAGACCCTCAACATCACCCTTGTGGTGCCCTGTACAGCACCACGTGATCATAGGCATTGAGAAAAGAGCATAATTTCACCCTCCAGACCCTCAACATCACCCTTGTGGTGCCCTGTACAGGAGCACGTGATTATAGGCATTGAGAAAAGAGCATAATTTCGAGTTTCCAGACCCTCAACATCACCCTTGTGGAGCCCTGTACAGCAGCACGTGATCATAGGCATTGAGAAAAGAGCATAATTTCACCCTCCAGACCCTCAACATCACCCTTGTGGTGCCCTGTACAGGAGCACGTGATTATAGGCATTGAGAAAAGAGCATAATTTCGAGTTTCCAGACCCTCAACATCACCCTTGTGGAGCCCTGTACAGCAGCACGTGATTATAGGCATTGAGAAAAGAGCATAATTTCACCCTCCAGACCCTCAATATCACCCTTGTGGTGCCCTGTACAACACCACGTGATTATAGGCCTTGAGAAAAGAGCCTAATTTCACCCTCCAGACCCTCATCATCACCCTTGTGGTGCCCTGTACAGGAGCACGTGATTATAGGCATTGAGAAAAGAGCATAATTTCGAGTTTCCAGACCCTCAACATCACCCTTGTGGAGCCCTGTACAGCAGCACGTGATCATAGGCATTGAGAAAAGAGCATAATTTCACCCTCCAGACCCTCAACATCACCCTTGTGGTGCCCTGTACAGCAGCACGTGATCATAGGCATTGAGAAAAGAGCATAATTTCACCCTCCAGACCCTCAACATCACCCTTGTGGTGCCCTGTACAGGAGCACGTGATTATAGGCATTGAGAAAAGAGCATAATTTCACCCTCCAGACCCTCAACATCACCCTTGTGGTGCCCTGTACAGGAACACGTGATTATAGGCATTGAGAATAGAGCATAATTTTACCCTCCAGACCCTCAACATCACCCTTGTAGTGCCCTGTACAGGAGCACGTGATTATAGGCATTGAGAAAAGAGCATAATTTCACCCTCCAGACCCTCAACATCACCCTTGTGGTGCCCTGTACAGGGGCACGTGATTATAGGCATTGAGAAAAGAGCATAATTTCACCCTCCAGACCCTCAACATCACCCTTGTGGTGCCCTGTACAGCACCACGTGATTATAGGCATTGAGAAAAGAGCATAATTTCACCCTCCAGACCCTCATCATCACCCTTGTGGTGCCCTGTACAGGAGCACGTGATTATAGGCATTGAGAAAAGAGCATAATTTCACCCTTCAGACCCTCAACATCACCCTTGTGGTGCCCTGTACAACAGCACGTGATCATAGGCATTGAGAATAGAGCATAATTTCACCCTCCAGACCCTCAACATCACCCTTGTGGTGCCCTGTACAGCAGCACGTGATTATAGGCATTGAGTAAAGAGCATAATTTCACCCTTCAGACCCTCAACATCACCCTTGTGGTGCCCTGTACAACAGCACGTGATCATAGGCATTGAGAATAGAGCATAATTTCACCCTCCAGACCCTCAACATCACCCTTGTGGTGCCCTGTACAACACCACGTGATTATAGGCATTGAGAATAGAGCATTATTCCACCCTCCAGACCCTCAACATCACCCTTGTGGTGCCCTGTACAGGAGCACGTGATTATAGGCATTGAGAAAAGAGCATAATTTCACCCTCCAGACCCTCAACATCACCCTTGTGGTGCCCTCTACAGCACCACGTGATCATAGGCATTGAGAAAAGAGCATAATTTCACCCTCCAGACCCTCAACATCACCCTTGTGGTGCCCTGTACAGGAGCACGTGATTATAGGCATTGAGAAAAGAGCATAATTTCGAGTTTCCAGACCCTCAACATCACCCTTGTGGAGCCCTGTACAGGAGCACGTGATTATAGGCATTGAGAATAGAGCATAATTTCACCCTCCAGACCATCAACATCACCCTTATGGTGCCCTGTACTGCACCACGTGAACAAAGGCATTGAGAAAAGAGCATAATTTCACCCTTCAGACCCTCAACATCACCCTTGTGGTGCCCTGTACAACAGCACGTGATCATGGGTTTTGAGAGAAGAGCATAATTTCGAGTCTCCAGACCCTCAACATCACCCTTGTGGTGCCCTGTACAACACCACGTGATTATAGGCATTGAGAAAAGAGCATAATTTCACCCTTCAGACCCTCAACATCACCCTTGTGGTGCCCTGTACAACACCACGTGATTATAGGCATTGAGAATAGAGCATAATTTCACCCTCCAGACCCTCAACATCACACTTATGGTGCCCTGTACAACACCACGTGATTATAGGCATTGAGAATAGAGCATAATTTCACTCTCCAGACCCTCAACATCACCCTTGTGGTGCCCTGTACACCACCACGTGATTATAGGCATTGAGAAAAGAGCATAATTTCGAGTTTCCAGACCCCCAACATCACCCTTGTGGTGCCCTGTACAGCACCACGTGATTATAGGCATTGAGAATAGAGCATAATTTCACCCTTCAGACCCTCAACATCACCCTTGTGGTGCCCTGTACAACAGCACGTGATTATAGGCATTGAGAAAAGAGCATAATTTCGAGTTTCCAGACCCTCAACATCACCCTTGTGGTGCCCCGTACAACACCACGTGATTATAGGCATTGAGAATAGAGCTCAATTTCACTCTCCAGACCCTCAACATCACCCTTGTGGTGCCCTGTACAACAGCACGTGATCATAGGCATTGAGAAAAGAGCATGATTTCACCCTCCAGACCCTCAACATCACCCTTGTGATGCCCTGTACAGCACCACGTGATTATAGGCATTGAGAAAAGAGCATAATTTCACCCTCCAGACCCTCAACATCACCCTTGTGGTGCCCTGTACAGCACCATGTGATTATAGGCATTGAGAAAAGAGCATAATTTCACCCTCCAGACCCTCAACATCACCCTTGTGGTGCCCTGTACAGGAGCATGTGATTATAGGCATTGAGAAAAGAGCATAATTTCACCCTCCAGACCCTCAACATCACCCTTGTGGTGCCCTGTACAACACCACGTGATTATAGGCATTGAGAAAAGAGCATAATTTCGAGTTTCCAGATCCTCAATATCACCCTTGTGGTGCCCTGTACATCAGCACGTGATTATAGGCATTGAGAAAAGAGCATAATTTCACCCTCCAGACCCTCAACATCACCCTTGTGGTGCCCTGTACAACACCACTTGATTATAGGCCTTGAGAAAAGAGCATAATTTCACCCTCCAGACCCTCAACATCACCCTTGTGGTGCCCTGCACAACACCATGTGATTATAGGCATTGAGAAAAGAGCATAATTTCACCCTCCAGACCCTCAACATCACCCTTGTGGTGCCCTGTACAGCTGCACGTGATTATAGGCATTGAGAAAAGAGCATAATTTCACCCTCCAGACCCTCAACATCACCCTCGTGGTGCCCTGTACAACACCACGTGATTACCGTCATTGAGAAAAGAGCATAATTTCACCCTCCAGACCCTCAACATCACCCTTGTGGTGCCCTGTACAGGAGCACGTGATTATAGGCCTTGAGAAAAGAGCATAATTTCTAGTTTCCAGACCCTCAACATCACCCTTGTGGTGCCCTGAACGACACCACGTGATTACCGTCATTGAGAAAAGAGCATCATTTCACTCTTCAGACCATAAACATCACCCTTGTGGTGCCCTGTACAACACCACTTGATTATAGGCCTTGAGAAAAGAGCATAATTTCGAGTTTCCAGACCCTCAACATCACCCTTGTGGTGCCCTGTACAACACCACGTTATTATAGGCATTGAGAAAAGAGCATAATTTCATTCTTCAGACCATAAACATCACCCTTGTGGTGCCCTGTACAGCACCACGTGATTATAGGCATTGAGAAAAGAGCATAATTTCACCCTCCAGACCCTCAACATCACCCTTGTGGTGCCCTGTACAACACCACGTGATTATAGGCATTGAGAAATGAGCATAATTTCGAGTTTCCAGACCCTCAACTTCACCCTTGTGGTGCCCCGTACAACACCACGTGATTATAGGCATTGAGAAAAGAGCATAATTTCACCCTCCAGACCCTCAACATCACCCTTGTGGTGCCCTGTACAGGAGCACGTGATTATAGGCATTGAGAAAAGAGCATAATTTCACCCTCCAGACCCTCAACATCACCCTTGTGGTGCCCTGTACAGCACCACGTGATTATAGGCATTGAGAAAAGAGCATAATTTCACCCTTCAGACCCTCAACATCACCCTTGTGGTGCCCTGTACAGCACCACGTGATCGTAGGCATTGAGAATAGAGCATAATTTCACTCTGCAGACCCTCAACATCACCCTTGTGGTGCCCTGTACAGGAGCACGTGATTATAGGCATTGAGAAAAGAGCATAATTTCACCCTCCAGACCCTCAACATCACCCTTGTGGTGCCCTGTATAACTCCACGTGATTATAGGCATTGAGTAAATAGCATAAATTCACCCCTCAGACCCTCAACATCACCCTTGTGGTGCCCTGTACAGAAGCACGTGATTATAGGCATTGAGTAAAGAGCATAATTTCACCCTTCAGACCCTCAACATCACCCTTGTGTTGCCCTGTACAACAGCACGTGATCATAGGCATTGAGAAAAGAGCATAATTTCACCCTCCAGACCCTCAACATCACCCTTGTGGTGCCCTGTACAACACCACGTGATTATAGGCATTGAGAATAGAGCATTATTCCACCCTCCAGACCCTCAACATCACACTTATGGTGCCCTGTACAGCACCACGTGATCATAGGCATTGAGAAAAGAGCATAATTTCACCCTCCAGACCCTCAACATCACCCTTGTGGTGCCCTGTACAGGAGCACGTGATTATAGGCATTGAGAAAAGAGCATAATTTCACCCTCCAGACCCTCAACATCACCCTTGTGGTGCCCTGTACAACACCACGTGATTATAGGCATTGAGAATAGAGCATAATTTCACCCTCCAGACCCTCAACATCACCCTTGTGGTGCCCTGTACAGCACCACGTGATTATAGGCATTGAGAAAAGAGCATAATTTCACCCTTCAGACCCTCAATATCACCCTTGTGGTGCCCTGGACAACACCACGTGATTATAGGCATTGAGAAAAGAGCATAATTTCACCCTCCAGACCCTCAACATCACCC
Organism: Brachyptera risi; assembly: GCA_964007535.1. Lineage (NCBI taxonomy): Eukaryota > Metazoa > Arthropoda > Insecta > Plecoptera > Taeniopterygidae > Brachyptera > Brachyptera risi. Next base: position 403,376 of record OZ023334.1, on the reverse strand, counting down.
TTGTGGTGCCCTGTACAGCACCACGTGATTATAGGCATTGAGAAAAGAGCATAATTTCGAGTTTCCAGACCCTCAACATCACCCTTTTGGAGCCCTGTACAGCACCACGTGATTATAGGCATTGAGAAAAGAGCATAATTTCACCCTTCAGACCCTCAATATCACCCTTGTGGTGCCCTGGACAACACCACGTGATTATAGGCATTGAGAAAAGAGCATAATTTCACCCTCCAGACCCTCAACATCACCCTTGTGGTGCCCTGTACAGCAGCACGTGATTATAGGCATTGAGAAAAGAGCATAATTTCACCCTCCAGACCCTCAACATCACCCTTGTGGTGCCCTGTACAACACCACGTGATTATAGGCATTGAGGATAGAGCATAATTTCACCCTCCAGACCCTCAACATCACACTTATGGTGCCCTGTACTGCACCACGTGATCATAGGTTTTGAGAAAAGAGCATAATTTCGAGTCTCCAGACCCTCAACATCACCCTTGTGGTGCCCTGTACAGGAGCACGTGATTATAGGCATTGAGAAAATAGCATAAATTCACCCTTCAGACCCTCAACATCACCCTTGTGGTGCCCTGTACAACACCACGTGATTATAGGCATTGAGAATAGAGCATAATTTCACCCTCCAGACCCTCAACATCACACTTATGGTGCCCTGTACAACACCACGTGATTATAGGCATTGAGAATAGAGCATAATTTCACTCTCCAGACCCTCAACATCACCCTTGTGGTGCCCTGTACAACACCACGTGATTATAGGCATTGAGAAAAGAGCATAATTTCGAGTTTCCAGATCCCCAACATCACCATTGTGGTGCCCTGTACAGCACCACTTGATTATAGGCATTGAGAATAGAGCATAATTTCACCCTTCACACCCTCAACATCACCCTTGTGGTGCCCTGTACAACAGCACGTGATTATAGGCATTGAGAAAAGAGCATAATTTCGAGTTTCCAGACCCTCAACATCACCCTTGTGGTGCCCCGTACAACACCACGTGATTATAGGCATTGAAATAGAGCTTAATTTCACTCTCCAGACCCTCAACATCACCCTTGTGGTGCCCTGTACAACAGCACGTGATTATAGGCATTGAGAAAAGAGCATGATTTCACCCTCCAGACCCTCAACATCACCCTTGTGATGCCCTGTACAGCACCACGTGATTATAGGCATTGAGAAAAGAGCATAATTTCACCCTCCAGACCCTCAACATCACCCTCGTGGTGCCCTGTACATCAGCACGTGATTATAGGCATTGAGAAAAGAACATAATTTCACCCTCCAGACCCTCAACATCACCCTTGTGGTGCCCTGTACAACACCAGGTGATTATAGGCATCGAGAAAAGAGCATAATTTCGAGTTTCCAGACCCTCAACATCACCCTTGTGGTGCCCTGTACAGCACCACGTGATTATAGGCATTGAGAAAAGAGCATAATTTCACCCTTCAGACCCTCAACATCACCCTTGTGGTGCCCTGTACAGCACCACGTGATTATAGGCATTGAGAAAAGAGCATAATTTCACCCTCCAGACCCTCAACATCACCCTTGTGGTGCCCTGTACAACACCACGTGATTATAGGCATTGAGAATAGAGCATAATTTCACCCTTCAGACCCTCAACATCACCCTTGTGGTGCCCTGTACAACAACAGGTGATTATAGGCATTGAGAAAAGAGCATAATTTCACCCTCCAGACCCTCAACATCACCCTTGTGGTGCCCTGTATAGGAGCACGTGATTATAGGCATTGAGAATAGAGCATAATTTCACCCTTCAGACCCTCAACATCACCCTTGTGGTGCCCTGTACAACACCAGGTGATTATAGGCATCGAGAAAAGAGCATAATTTCGAGTTTCCAGACCCTCAACATCACCCTTGTGGTGCCCTGTACAGCACCACGTGATTATAGGCATTGAGAAAAGAGCATAATTTCACCCTCCAGACCCTCAACATCACCCTTGTGGTGCCCTGTATAACACCAGGTGATTATAGGCATTGAGAAAAGAGCATAATTTCGAGTTTCCAGACCCTCAACATCACCCTTGTGGTGCCCTGTACAGCACCACGTGATTATAGGCATTGAGAAAAGAGCATAATTTCACCCTTCAGACCCTCAACATCACCCTTGTGGTGCCCTGTACAACACCAGGTGATTATAGGCATTGAGAAAAGAGCATAATTTCGAGTTTCCAGACCCTCAACATCACCCTTGTGGTGCCCTGTACAGCACCACGTGATTATAGGCATTGAGAAAAGAGCATAATTTCACCCTCCAGACCCTCAACATCACCCTTGTGGTGCCCTGTATAGGAGCACGTGATTATAGGCATTGAGAATAGAGCCTAATTTCACCTTTCAGACCCTCAACATCACCCTTGTGGTGCCCTGTACAACACCAGGTGATTATAGGCATTCAGAAAAGAGCATAATTTCACCCTCCAGACCCTCAACATCACCCTTGTGGTGCCCTGTATAGGAGCACGTGATTATAGGCATTGAGAATAGAGCCTAATTTCACCCTTGTGGTGCCCTGTACAGCACCACGTGATTATAGGCATTGAGAAAAGAGCATAATTTCACCCTCCAGACCCTCAACATCACCCTTGTGGTGCCCTGTATAGGAGCACGTGATTATAGGCATTGAGAATAGAGCCTAATTTCACCCTTCAGACCCTCAACATCACCCTTGTGGTGCCCTGTACAACACCACGTGATTATAGGCATTGAGAAAAGAGCATAATTTCACCCTCCAGACCCTCAACATCACCCTTGTGGTGCCCTGTACAACACCACCTGATTATAGGCATTGAGAAAAGAGCATAATTTCACCCTCCAGACCCTCAACATCACCCTTGTGGTGCCCTGTACAGCACCACGTGATTATAGGCATTGAGAAAAGAGCATAATTTCACCCTCCAGACCCTCAACATCACCCTTGTGGTGCCCTGTACAACTCCACGTGATTATAGGCATTGAGAAAAGAGCATAATTTCACCCCTCAGACCCTCAACATCACCCTTGTGGTGCCCTGTACAGAAGCACGTGATTATAGGCATTGAGTAAAGAGCATAATTTCACCCTTCAGACCCTCAACATCACCCTTGTTGTGCCCTGTACAACAGCACGTGATCATAGGCATGGAGAATAGAGCATAATTGCACCCTCCAGACCCTCAACATCACCCTTGTGGTGCCCTGTACAGGAGCACGTGATTATAGGCATTGAGAAAAGAGCATAATTTCGAGTTTCTAGACCCTCAACATCACCCTTGTGGAGCCCTGTACAGCAGCACGTGATCATAGGCATTGAGAAAAGAGCATAATTTCACCCTCCAGACCCTCAACATCACCCTTGTGGTGCCCTGTACAGGAGCACGTGATTATAGGCATTGAGAAAAGAGCATAATTTCACCCTTCAGACCCTCAACATCACCCTTGTGGTGCCCTGTACAGGGGCACGTGATTATAGGCATTGAGAAAAGAGCATAATTTCACCCTTCAGACCCTCAACATCACCCTTGTGGTGCCCTGTACAGGGGCACGTGATTATAGGCATTGAGAAAAGAGCATAAGTTCGAGTTTCCAGACCCTCAACATCACCCTTGTGGTGCCCTGTACAGCACCACGTGATTATAGGCATTGAGAAAAGAGCATAATTTCACCCTCCAGACCCTCAACATCACCCTTGTGGTGCCCTGTACAGGAGCACGTGATTATAGGCATTGAGAAAAGAGCATAATTTCACCCTCCAGACCCTCAACATCACCCTTGTGGTGCCCTGTACAGCACCACGTGATTATAGGCATTGAGAATAGAGCATAATTTCACTCTCCAGACCCTCAACATCACCCTTGTGGTGCCCTGTACAACACCACGTGATTATAGGCATTGAGAAAAGAGCATAATTTCACCCTCCAGACCCTCATCATCACCCTTGTGGTGCCCTGTACAGGAGCACGTGATTATAGGCATTGAGAAAAGAGCATAATTTCACCCTCCAGACCCTCAACATCACCCTTGTGGTGCCCTGTACAACACCACGTGATTATAGGCATTGAGAATAGAGCATAATTTCACTCTTCAGACCATAAACATCACCCTTGTGGTGCCCTGTACAGCACCACGTGATTATAGGCATTGAGAATAGAGCATAATTTCACTCTCCAGACCCTCAACATCACCCTTGTGGTGCCCTGTACAACACCACGTGATTATAGGCATTGAGAAAAGAGCATAATTTCACCCTCCAGACCCTCATCATCACCCTTGTGGTGCCCTGTACAGGAGCACGTGATTATAGGCATTGAGAATAGAGCATAATTTCACTCTCCAGACCCTCAACATCACCCTTGTGGTGCCCTGTACAACACCACGTGATTATAGGCATTGAGAAAAGAGCATAATTTCACCCTCCAGACCCTCATCATCACCCTTGTGGTGCCCTGTACAGGAGCACGTGATTATAGGCATTGAGAAAAGAGCATAATTTCACCCTCCAGACCCTCAACATCACCCTTGTGGTGCCCTGTACAACACCACGTGATTATAGGCATTGAGAATAGAGCATAATTTCACTCTTCAGACCATAAACATCACCCTTGTGGTGCCCTGTACAGCACCACGTGATTATAGGCATTGAGAATAGAGCATAATTTCACTCTGCAGACCCTCAACATCACCCTTGTGGTGCCCTGTACAACTCCACGTGATTATAGGCATTGAGAAAAGAGCATAATTTCACCCCTCAGACCCTCAACATCACCCTTGTGATGCCCTGTACAGCATCACGTGATTATAGGCATTGAGAAAAGAGCATAATTTCACCCTCCAGACCCTCAACATCACCCTTGTGGTGCCCTGTAAAGAAGCACGTGATTATAGGCATTGAGTAAAGAGCATAATTTCACCCTTCAGACCCTCAACATCACCCTTGTGGTGCCCTGTACAACAGCACGTGATCATGGGCATTGAGAATAGAGCATAATTTCACCCTCCAGACCCTCAACATCACCCTTGTGGTGCCCTGTACAACACCACGTGATTATAGGCATTGAGAATAGAGCATTATTCCACCCTCCAGACCCTCAACATCACACTTATGGTGCCCTCTACAGCACCACGTGATCATAGGCATTGAGAAAAGAGCATAATTTCACCCTCCAGACCCTCAACATCACCCTTGTGGTGCCCTGTACAGGAGCACGTGATTATAGGCATTGAGAAAAGAGCATAATTTCGAGTTTCCAGACCCTCAACATCACCATTGTGGAGCCCTGTACAGGAGCACGTGATTATAGGCATTGAGAATGGAGCATAATTTCACCCTCCAGACCCTCAACATTATCCTTGTGGTGCCCTGTACAACACCACGTGATTATAGGCATTGAGAATAGAGCATAATTCCACCCTCCAGACCCTCAACATCACACTTATGGTGCCCTGTACTGCACCACGTGAACATAGGCATTGAGAAAAGAGCATAATTTCACCCTTCAGACCCTCAACATCACCCTTGTGGTGCCCTGTACAACAGCACGTGATCATGGGTTTTGAGAGAAGAGCATAATTTCGAGTCTCCAGACCCTCAACATCACCCTTGTGGTGCCCTGTACAACACCACGTGATTATAGGCATTGAGAAAAGAGCATAATTTCACCCTTCAGACCCTCAACATCACCCTTGTGGTGCCCTGTACAACACCACTTGATTATAGGCATTGAGAATAGAGCATAATTTCACCCTCCAGACCCTCAACATCACACTTATGGTGCCCTGTACAACACCACGTGATTATAGGCATTGAGAATAGAGCATAATTTCACTCTCCAGACCCTCAACATCACCCTTGTGGTGCCCTGTACAACACCACGTGATTATAGGCATTGAGAAAAGAGCATAATTTCGAGTTTCCAGACCCCCAACATCACCCTTGTGGTGCCCTGTACAGCACCACGTGATTATAGGCATTGAGAATAGAGCATAATTTCACCCTTCAGACCCTCAACATCACCCTTGTGGTGCCCTGTACAACAGCACGTGATTATAGGCATTGAGAAAAGAGCATAATTTCGAGTTTCCAGACCCTCAACATCACCCTTGTGGTGCCCCGTACAACACCACGTGATTATAGGCATTGAGAATAGAGCTCAATTTCACTCTCCAGACCCTCAACATCACCCTTGTGGTGCCCTGTACAACAGCACGTGATCATAGGCATTGAGAAAAGAGCATGATTTCACCCTCCAGACCCTCAACATCACCCTTGTGATGCCCTGTACAGCACCACGTGATTATAGGCATTGAGAAAAGAGCATAATTTCACCCTCCAGACCCTCAACATCACCCTTGTGGTGCCCTGTACAGCACCATGTGATTATAGGCATTGAGAAAAGAGCATAATTTCACCCTCCAGACCCTCAACATCACCCTTGTGGTGCCCTGTACAGGAGCATGTGATTATAGGCATTGAGAAAAGAGCATAATTTCACCCTCCAGACCCTCAACATCACCCTTGTGGTGCCCTGTACAACACCACGTGATTAAAGGCATTGAGAAAAGAGCATAATTTCGAGTTTCCAGACCCTCAATATCACCCTTGTGGTGCCCTGTACAGCAGCACGTGATTATAGGCATTGAGAAAAGAGCATAATTTCACCCTCCAGACCCTCAACATCACCCTTGTGGTGCCCTGTACAACACCACTTGATTATAGGCCTTGAGAAAAGAGCATAATTTCACCCTCCAGACCCTCAACATCACCCTTGTGGTGCCCTGCACAACACCATGTGATTATAGGCATTGAGAAAAGAGCCTAATTTCACCCTCCAGACCCTCAACATCACCCTTGTGGTGCCCTGTACAGCTGCACGTGATTATAGGCATTGAGAAAAGAGCATAATTTCACCCTCCAGACCCTCAACATCACCCTCGTGGTGCCCTGTACAACACCACGTGATTACCGTCATTGAGAAAAGAGCATAATTTCACCCTCCAGACCCTCAACATCACCCTTGTGGTGCCCTGTACAGGAGCACGTGATTATAGGCCTTGAGAAAAGAGCATAATTTCTAGTTTCCAGACCCTCAACATCACCCTTGTGGTGCCCTGAACGACACCACGTGATTACCGTCATTGAGAAAAGAGCATCATTTCACTCTTCAGACCATAAACATCACCCTTGTGGTGCCCTGTACAACACCACTTGATTATAGGCCTTGAGAAAAGAGCATAATTTCGAGTTTCCAGACCCTCAACATCACCCTTGTGGTGCCCTGTACAACACCACGTGATTATAGGCATTGAGAAAAGAGCATAATTTCATTCTTCAGACCATAAACATCACCCTTGTGGTGCCCTGTACAGCACCACGTGATTATAGGCATTGAGAAAAGAGCATAATTTCACCCTCCAGACCCTCAACATCACCCTTGTGGTGCCCTGTACAACACCACGTGATTATAGGCATTGAGAAATGAGCATAATTTCGAGTTTCCAGACCCTCAACTTCACCCTTGTGGTGCCCCGTACAACACCACGTGATTATAGGCATTGAGAAAAGAGCATAATTTCACCCTCCAGACCCTCAACATCACCCTTGTGGTGCCCTGTACAGGAGCACGTGATTATAGGCATTGAGAAAAGAGCATAATTTCACCCTCCAGACCCTCAACATCACCCTTGTGGTGCCCTGTACAGCACCACGTGATTATAGGCATTGAGAAAAGAGCATAATTTCACCCTTCAGACCCTCAACATCACCCTTGTGGTGCCCTGTACAACACCACGTGATCGTAGGCATTGAGAATAGAGCATAATTTCACTCTGCAGACCCTCAACATCACCCTTGTGGTGCCCTGTACAGGAGCACGTGATTATAGGCATTGAGAAAAGAGCATAATTTCACCCTCCAGACCCTCAACATCACCCTTGTGGTGCCCTGTACAACTCCACGTGATTATAGGCATTGAGAAAATAGCATAAATTCACCCCTCAGACCCTCAACATCACCCTTGTGGTGCCCTGTACAGAAGCACGTGATTATAGACATTGAGTAAAGAGCATAATTTCACCCTTCAGACCCTCAACATCACCCTTGTGGTGCCCTGTACAACAGCACGTGATCATAGGCATTGAGAAAAGAGCATAATTTCACCCTCCAGACCCTCAACATCACCCTTGTGGTGCCCTGTACAACACCACGTGATTATAGGCATTGAGAATAGAGCATTATTCCACCCTCCAGACCCTCAACATCACACTTATGGTGCCCTGTACAGCACCACGTGATCATAGGCATTGAGAAAAGAGCATAATTTCACCCTCCAGACCCTCAACATCACCCTTGTGGTGCCCTGTACAGGAGCACGTGATTATAGGCATTGAGAAAAGAGCATAATTTCGAGTTTCCAGACCCTCAACATCACCCTTGTGGAGCCCTGTACAGCAGCACGTGATTATAGGCATTGAGAAAAGAGCATAATTTCACCCTCCAGACCCTCAACATCACCCTTGTTGTGCCCTGTACAACACCACGTGATTATAGGCATTGAGAATAGAGCATAATTTCACCCTCCAGACCCTCAACATCACACTTATGGTGCCCTGTACTGCACCACGTGATCATAGGTTTTGAGAAAAGAGCATAATTTCGAGTCTCCAGACCCTCAACATCACCCTTGTGGTGCCCTGTACAGGAGCACGTGATTATAGGCATTGAGAAAAGAGCATAAATTCACCCTTCAGACCCTCAACATCACCCTTGTGGTGCCCTGTACAACACCACGTGATTATAGGCATTGAGAATAGAGCATAATTTCACCCTCCAGACCCTCAACATCACACTTATGGTGCCCTGTACAACACCACGTGATTATAGGCATTGAGAATAGAGCATAATTTCACTCTCCAGACCCTCAACATCACCCTTGTGGTGCCCTGTACAACACCACGTGATTATAGGCATTGAGAAAAGAGCATAATTTCGAGTTTCCAGATCCCCAACATCACCCTTGTGGTGCCCTGTACAGCACCACTTGATTATAGGCATTGAGAATAGAGCATAATTTCACCCTTCACACCCTCAACATCACCCTTGTGGTGCCCTGTACAACAGCACGTGATTATAGGCATTGAGAAAAGAGCATAATTTCGAGTTTCCAGACCCTCAACATCACCCTCGTGGTGCCCCGTACAACACCACGTGATTATAGGCATTGAGAATAGAGCTTAATTTCACTCTCCAGACCCTCAACATCACCCTTGTGGTGCCCTGTACAACAGCACGTGATTATAGGCATTGAGAAAAGAGCATGATTTCACCCTCCAGACCCTCAACATCACCCTTGTGATGCCCTGTACAGCACCACGTGATTATAGGCATTGAGAAAAGAGCATAATTTCACCCTCCAGACCCTCAACATCACCCTCGTGGTGCCCTGTACATCAGCACGTGATTATAGGCATTTAGAAAAGAACATAATTTAACCCTCCAGACCCTCAACATCACCCTTGTGGTGCCCTGTATAGGAGCACGTGATTATAGGCATTGAGAATAGAGCATAATTTCACCCTTCAGACCCTCAACATCACCCTTGTGGTGCCCTGTACAACACCACGTGATTATAGGCATTGAGAAAAGAGCATAATTTCGAGGTTCCAGACCCTCAACATCACCCTTGTGGTGCCCTGTACAGCACCATGTGATGATAGGCATTGAGAAAAGAGCATAATTTCACCCTCCAGACCCTCAACATCACCCTTGTGGTGCCCTGTACAACACAATGTGATTATAGGCATTGAGAAAAGACTATAATTTCACCCTCCAGACCCTCAACATCACCCTTGTGGTGCCCTGTACAACACCACGTGATTATAGGCATTGAGAAAAGAGCATAATTTTGAGTTTCCAGACCCTCAATATCACCCTTGTGGTGCCCTGTACAGGAGCACGTGATTATAGGCATTGAGAATAGAGCATAATTTCACCCTTCAGACCCTCAACATCACCCTTGTGGTGCCCTGTACAACACCACGTGATTATAGGCATTGAGAAAAGAGCATAATTTCACCCTCCAGACCCTCAACATCACCCTTGTGGTGCCCTGTACAACACCACTTGATTATAGGCATTGAGAAAAGAGCATAATTTCACCCTTCAGACCCTCAACATCACCCTTGTGGTGCCCTGTACAACACCACGTGATCGTAGGCATTGAGAATAGAGCATAATTTCACTCTGCAGACCCTCAACATCACCCTTGTGGTGCCCTGTACAGGAGCACTTGATTATAGGCATTGAGAAAAGAGCATAATTTCACCCTCCAGACCCTCAACATCACCCTTGTGGTGCCCTGTACAACTCCACGTGATTATAGGCATTGAGAAAATAGCATAAATTCACCCCTCAGACCCTCAACATCACCCTTGTGGTGCCCTGTACAGAAGCACGTGATTATAGGCATTGAGAATAGAGCATAATTTCACCCTCCAGACCCTCATCATCACCCTTGTGGTGCCCTGTACAGCAGCACGTGATTATAGACATTGAGTAAAGAGCATAATTTCACCCTTCAGACCCTCAACATCACCCTTGTGGTGCCCTGTACAACAGCACGTGATCATAGGCATTGAGAAAAGAGCATAATTTCACCCTCCAGACCCTCAACATCACCCTTGTGGTGCCCTGTACAACACCACGTGATTATAGGCATTGAGAATAGAGCATTATTCCACCCTCCAGACCCTCAACATCACACTTATGGTGCCCTGTACAGCACCACGTGATCATAGGCATTGAGAAAAGAGCATAATTTCACCCTCCAGACCCTCAACATCACCCTTGTGGTGCCCTGTACAGGAGCACGTGATTATAGGCATTGAGAAAAGAGCATAATTTTGAGTTTCCAGACCCTCAACATCACCCTTGTGGAGCCCTGTACAGCAGCACGTGATTATAGGCATTGAGAAAAGAGCATAATTTCACCCTCCAGACCCTCAACATCACCCTTGTTGTGCCCTGTACAACACCACGTGATTATAGGCATTGAGAATAGAGCATAATTTCACCCTCCAGACCCTCAACATCACACTTATGGTGCCCTGTACTGCACCACGTGATCATAGGTTTTGAGAAAAGAGCATAATTTCGAGTCTCCAGACCCTCAACATCACCCTTGTGGTGCCCTGTACAGGAGCACGTGATTATAGGCATTGAGAAAAGAGCATAAATTCACCCTTCAGACCCTCAACATCACCCTTGTGGTGCCCTGTACAACACCACGTGATTATAGGCATTGAGAATAGAGCATAATTTCACCCTCCAGACCCTCAACATCACACTTATGGTGCCCTGTACAACACCACGTGATTATAGGCATTGAGAATAGAGCATAATTTCACTCTCCAGACCCTCAACATCACCCTTGTGGTGCCCTGTACAACACCACGTGATTATAGGCATTGAGAAAAGAGCATAATTTCGAGTTTCCAGATCCCCAACATCACCCTTGTGGTGCCCTGTACAGCACCACTTGATTATAGGCATTGAGAATAGAGCATAATTTCACCCTTCACACCCTCAACATCACCCTTGTGGTGCCCTGTACAACAGCACGTGATTATAGGCATTGAGAAAAGAGCATAATTTCGAGTTTCCAGACCCTCAACATCACCCTCGTGGTGCCCCGTACAACACCACGTGATTATAGGCATTGAGAATAGAGCTTAATTTCACTCTCCAGACCCTCAACATCACCCTTGTGGTGCCCTGTACAACAGCACGTGATTATAGGCATTGAGAAAAGAGCATGATTTCACCCTCCAGACCCTCAACATCACCCTTGTGATGCCCTGTACAGCACCACGTGATTATAGGCATTGAGAAAAGAGCATAATTTCACCCTCCAGACCCTCAACATCACCCTCGTGGTGCCCTGTACATCAGCACGTGATTATAGGCATTTAGAAAAGAACATAATTTAACCCTCCAGACCCTCAACATCACCCTTGTGGTGCCCTGTATAGGAGCACGTGATTATAGGCATTGAGAATAGAGCATAATTTCACCCTTCAGACCCTCAACATCACCCTTGTGGTGCCCTGTACAACACCACGTGATTATAAGCATTGAGAAAAGAGCATAATTTCGAGGTTCCAGACCCTCAACATCACCCTTGTGGTGCCCTGTACAGCACCATGTGATGATAGGCATTGAGAAAAGAGCATAATTTCACCCTCCAGACCCTCAACATCACCCTTGTGGTGCCCTGTACAACACCATGTGATTATAGGCATTGAGAAAAGAGCATAATTTCACCCTCCAGACCCTCAACATCACCCTTGTGGTGCCCTGTACAACACCACGTGATTATAGGCATTGAGAAAAGAGCATAATTTCGAGTTTCCAGACCCTCAATATCACCCTTGTGGTGCCCTGTACAGGAGCACGTGATTATAGGCATTGAGAATAGAGCATAATTTCACCCTTCAGACCCTCAACATCACCCTTGTGGTGCCCTGTACAACACCACGTGATTATAGGCATTGAGAAAAGAGCATAATTTCACCCTCCAGACCCTCAACATCACCCTTGTGGTGCCCTGTACAACACCACTTGATTATAGGCCTTGAGAAAAGAGCATAATTTCACCCTTCAGACCCTCAACATCACCCTTGTGGTGCTCTGTACAACACCACGTGATTATAGGCATTGAGAAAAGAGCATAATTTCACCCTCCAGACCCTCAACATCACCCTTGTGGTGCTCTGTACAACACCACGTGATTATAGGCATTGAGAAAAGAGCATAATTTCACCCTCCAGACCCTCAACATCACCCTTGTGTTGCCCTGTACAACACCACGAGATTATAGGCCTTGAGAAAAGAGCATAATTTCACCCTTCAGACCCTCAACATCATCCTTGTGGTGCCCTGTACAACACCACGTGATTATAGGCATTGAGAAAAGAGCATAATTTCACCCTCCAGACCCTCAACATCACCCTTGTGGTGCCCTGTACAACACCACGTGATTATAGGCATTGAGAAAAGAGCATAATTTCACCCTCCAGACCCTCAACATCACCCTTGTGGTGCCCTGTACAGCAGCACGTGATTATAGGCATTGAGAAAAGAGCATAATTTCACCCTTCAGACTCTCAACATCACCCTTGTGGTGCCCTGTACAACACCATGTGATTATAGGCATTGAGAAAAGAGCATAATTTCACCCTCCAGACCCTCAACATCACCCTTGTGGTGCCCTGTACATCAGCACGTGATTATAGGCATTGAAAAAAGAGCATAATTTCACCCTCCAGACCCTTAACATCACCCTCGTGGTGCCCTGTACAACACCACGTGATTACCGTCATTGAGAAAAGAGCATAATTTCACCCTTCAGACCCTCAACATCACCCTTGTGGTGCCCTGTACAACACCACGTGATTACCGTCATTGAGAAAAGAGCATAATTTCACCCTTCAGACCCTCAACATCACCCTTGTGGTGCCCTGTACAGGAGCACGTGATTATAGGCCTTGAGAAAAGAGCATAATTTCGAGTTTCCAGACCCTCAACATCACCCTTGTGGTGCCCTGAACGACACCACGTGATTACCGTCATTGAGAAAAGAGCATCATTTCACTCTTCAGACCATAAACATCACCCTTGTGGTGCCCTGTACAACACCACGTGATTATAGGCATTGAGAATAGAGCATAATTTCGAGTTTCCAGACCCTCAACATCACCCTTGTGGTGCCCTGTACAACACCACGTGATTATAGGCATTGAGAAAAGAGCATAATTTCATTCTTCAGACCATAAACATCACCCTTGTGGTGCCCTGTACATCACCACGTGATTATAGGCATTGAGAAAAGAGCATAATTTCACCCTCCAGACCCTCAACATCACCCTTGTGGTGCCCTGTACAACACCACGTGATTATAGGCATCGAGAAATGAGCATAATTTCGAGTTTCCAGACCCTCAACTTCACCCTCGTGGTGCCCCGTACAACACCACGTGATTATAGGCATTGAGAAAAGAGCATAATTTCACCCTCCAGACCCTCAACATCACCCTTGTGGTGCCCTGTACAACACCACGTGATTATAGGCATTGAGAAAAGTGCATAATTTCACCCTCCAGACCCTCAACATCACCCTTGTGGTGCCCTGTACAACACCACGTGATTATAGGCATCGAGAAAAGAGCATAATTTCGAGTTTCCAGACCCTCAACATCACCCTTGTGGTGCCCTGTACAGGAGCACGTGATTATAGGCATTGAGAAAAGAGCATAATTTCACCCTCCAGACCCTTAACATCACCCTTGTGGTGCCCTGTACAACACCACGTGATTATAGGCATTGAGAATAGAGCATAATTCCACCCTCCAGACCCTCAACATCACACTCATGGTGCCCTGTACTGCACCACGTGATTATAGGCATTGAGAAAAGAGCATAATTTCACCCTTCAGACCGTCAACATCACCCTTGTGGTGCCCTGTACAGCACCACGTGATCGTAGGCATTGAGAATAGAGCATAATTTCACTCTTCAGTCCCTCAACATCACCCTTGTGGTGCCCTGTACAGCAGCACGTGATTATGGGCATTGAGAAAAGAGCATAATTTCACCCTCCAGACCCTCAACATCACCCTTGTGGTGCCCTGTACAACACCACGTGATTATGGGCATTGAGAATAGAGCATAATTTCACCCTCCAGACCCTCAACATCACCCTTGTGGTACCCTGTACAGGAGCACGTGATTATAGGCATTGAGAAAAGAGCATAATTTCACCCTCCAGACCCTCAACATCACCATTGTGGTGCCCTGTACAGAAGCACGTGATTATAGGCATTGAGAATAGAGCATAATTTCACCCTCCAGACCCTCAACATCACACTTATGGTGCCCTGTACAGAAGCACGTGATTATAGGCATTGAGAATAGAGCATAATTTCACCCTCCAGACCCTCAACATCACCCTTGTGGTGCCCTGTACAGCACCACGTGATTATAGGCATTGAGAATAGAGCATAATTTCACTCTCCAGACCCTCAACATCACCCTTGTGGTGCCCTGTACAACACCAGGTGATTATAGGCATTGAGAAAAGAGCATAATTTCACCCTCCAGACCCTCAACATCACCCTTGTGGTGCCCTGTACAACACCACGTGATTATGGGCATTGAGAATAGAGCATAATTTCACCCTCCAGACCCTCAACATCACCCTTGTGGTACCCTGTACAGGAGCACGTGATTATAGGCATTGAGAAAAGAGCATAATTTCACCCTCCAGACCCTCAACATCATCCTTGTGGTGCCCTGTACAGCACCACGTGATTATAGGCATTGAGAAAAGAGCATAATTTCACCCTCCAGACCCTCAACATCACCCTTGTGGTGCCCTGTACAGGAGCACGTGATTATAGGCATTGAGAAAAGAGCATAATTTCACCCTCCAGACCCTCAACATCATCCTTGTGGTGCCCTGTACAACACCACGTGATTATAGGCATTGAGAAAAGAGCATAATTTCACCCTCCAGACCCTCAACATCACCCTTGTGTTGCCCTGTACAGCAGCACGTGATTATAGGCATTGAGAAAAGAGCATAATTTCACCCTCCAGACCCTCAACATCACCCTTGTGTTGCCCTGTACAGCAGCACGTGATTATAGGCATTGAGAAAAGAGCATGATTTCACCCTCCAGACCCTCAACATCACCCTTGTGGTGCCCTGTACAACACCACGTGATTATAGGCATTGAGAATAGAGCATAATTTCACCCTCCAGACCCTCAACATCACCCTTGTGTTGCCCTGTACAGCAGCACGTGATCATAGGCATTGAGAAAAGAGCATAATTTCACCCTTCAGACCCTCAACATCATCCTTGTGGTGCCCTGTACAACACCACGTGATTATAGGCATTGAGAATAGAGCATAATTTCACCCTTCAGACCCTCAACATCACCCTTGTGGTGCCCTGTACAACACCACGTGATTATAGGCATTGAGAAAAGAGCATAATTTCACCCTTCAGACCCACAACATCACCCTTGTGGTGCCCTGTACAGGAGCACGTGATTATAGGCATTGAGAAAAGAGCATAATTTCACCCTCCAGACCCTCAACATCATCCTTGTGGTGCCCTGTACAGCAGCACGTGATTATATGCATTGAGAAAAGAGCATAATTTCACCCTTCAGACCCTCAACATCACCCTTGTGGTGCCCTGTACAACAGCACGTGATTATAGGCATTGTGAAAAGAGCATAATTTCACCCTCCAGACCCTCAACATCACCCTTGTGGTGCCCTGTACAGCAGCACGTGATTATAGGCATTGAGAATAGAGCATAATTTCACCCTCCAGACCCTCAACATCACCCTTGTGGTGCCCTGTACAACACCACGTGATTATAGGCATTGAGAAAAGAGCATAATTTCACCCTTCAGACCCACAACATCACCCTTGTGGTGCCCTGTACAGGAGCACGTGATTATAGGCATTGAGAAAAGAGCATAATTTCACCCTTCAGACCCACAACATCACCCTTGTGGTGCCCTGTACAGGAGCACGTGATTATAGGCATTGAGAAAAGAGCATAATTTCACCCTCCAGACCCACAACATCACCCTTGTGGTGCGCCGTACAACAGCACGTGATTATAGGCATTGAGAAAAGAGCATAATTTCACCCTTCAGACCCTCAACATCACCCTTGTGGTGCCCTGTACAACACCACGTGATTATAGGCATTGAGAAAAGAGCATAATTTCACCCTCCAGACCCACAACATCACCCTTGTGGTGCCCTGTACAGCACCACGTGATTATAGGCATTTAGAAAAGAGCATAATTTCACCCTCCAGACCCTCAACATCACCCTTGTGGTGCCCTGTACAGCAGCACGTGATTATAGGCATTGAGAATAGAGCCTAATTTCACTCTTCAGACCATAAACATCACCCTTGTGGTGCCCTGTACAGCACCACGTGATTATAGGCATTGAGAAAAGAGCATAATTTCACCCTTCAGACCCACAACATCACCCTTGTGGTGCCCTGTACAGGAGCACGTGATTATAGGCATTGAGAAAAGAGCATAATTTCACCCTCCAGACCCACAACATCACCCTTGTGGTGCGCCGTACAACAGCACGTGATTATAGGCATTGAGAAAAGAGCATAATTTCACCCTTCAGACCCTCAACATCACCCTTGTGGTGCCCTGTACAACACCACGTGATTATAGGCATTGAGAAAAGAGCATAATTTCACCCTCCAGACCCACAACATCACCCTTGTGGTGCCCTGTACAGCACCACGTGATTATAGGCATTTAGAAAAGAGCATAATTTCACCCTCCAGACCCTCAACATCACCCTTGTGGTGCCCTGTACAGCAGCACGTGATTATAGGCATTGAGAATAGAGCCTAATTTCACTCTTCAGACCCTCAACATCACCCTTGTGGTGCCCTGTACAACAGCACGTGATTATAGGCATTGAGTAAAGAGCATAATTTCACCCTCCAGACCCTCAACAT
The DNA here is from genome assembly GCA_964007535.1 of Brachyptera risi. Lineage (NCBI taxonomy): Eukaryota > Metazoa > Arthropoda > Insecta > Plecoptera > Taeniopterygidae > Brachyptera > Brachyptera risi. The sequence continues at coordinate 385,773 of OZ023334.1, read as the reverse complement.
CACCCTTGTGGTGCCCTGTACAGCAGCACGTGATTATAGGCATTGAGAATAGAGCATAATTTCACCCTCCAGACCCTCAACATCACCCTTGTGGTGCCCTGTACAGCACCACGTGATTATAGGCATTGAGAAAAGAGCATAATTTCACCCTCCAGACCCTCAACATCACCCTTGTGGTGCCCTGTACAGGAGCACGTGATTATAGGCATTGAGAAAAGAGCATAATTTCGAGTTTCCAGACCCTCAACATCACCCTTGTGGAGCCCTGTACAGGAGCACGTGATTATAGGCATTGAGAATAGAGCATAATTTCACCCTCCAGACCCTCAACATTATCCTTGTGGTGCCCTGTACAACACCACGTGATTATAGGCATTGAGAATAGAGCATAATTCCACCCTCCAGACCCTCAACATCACACTTATGGTGCCCTGTACTGCACCACGTGAACATAGGCATTGAGAAAAGAGCATAATTTCACCCTTCAGACCCTCAACATCACCCTTGTGGTGCCCTGTACAACAGCACGTGATCATGGGTTTTGAGAGAAGAGCATAATTTCGAGTCTCCAGACCCTCAACATCACCCTTGTGGTGCCCTGTACAACACCACGTGATTATAGGCATTGAGAAAAGAGCATAATTTCACCCTTCAGACCCTCAACATCACCCTTGTGGTGCCCTGTACAACACCACGTGATTATAGGCATTGAGAATAGAGCATAATTTCACCCTCCAGACCCTCAACATCACACTTATGGTGCCCTGTACAACACCACGTGATTATAGGCATTGAGAATAGAGCATAATTTCACTCTCCAGACCCTCAACATCACCCTTGTGGTGCCCTGTACAACACCACGTGATTATAGGCATTGAGAAAAGAGCATAATTTCGAGTTTCCAGACCCCCAACATCACCCTTGTGGTGCCCTGTACAGCACCACGTGATTATAGGCATTGAGAATAGAGCATAATTTCACCCTTCAGACCCTCAACATCACCCTTGTGGTGCCCTGTACAACAGCACGTGATTATAGGCATTGAGAAAAGAGCATAATTTCGAGTTTCCAGACCCTCAACATCACCCTTGTGGTGCCCCGTACAACACCACGTGATTATAGGCATTGAGAATAGAGCTCAATTTCACTCTCCAGACCCTCAACATCACCCTTGTGGTGCCCTGTACAACAGCACGTGATCATAGGCATTGAGAAAAGAGCATGATTTCACCCTCCAGACCCTCAACATCACCCTTGTGATGCCCTGTACAGCACCACGTGATTATAGGCATTGAGAAAAGAGCATAATTTCACCCTCCAGACCCTCAACATCACCCTTGTGGTGCCCTGTACAGCACCATGTGATTATAGGCATTGAGAAAAGAGCATAATTTCACCCTCCAGACCCTCAACATCACCCTTGTGGTGCCCTGTACAGGAGCATGTGATTATAGGCATTGAGAAAAGAGCATAATTTCACCCTCCAGACCCTCAACATCACCCTTGTGGTGCCCTGTACAACACCACGTGATTAAAGGCATTGAGAAAAGAGCATAATTTCGAGTTTCCAGACCCTCAATATCACCCTTGTGGTGCCCTGTACAGGAGCACGTGATTATAGGCATTGAGAAAAGAGCATAATTTCACCCTCCAGACCCTCAACATCACCCTTGTGGTGCCCTGAACAGCAGCACGTGATTATAGGCATTGAGAAAAGAGCATAATTTCACCCTCCAGACCCTCAACATCATCCTTGTGGTGCCCTGTACAGCAGCACGTGATTATAGGCATTGAGAATAGAGCATAATTTCACCCTCCAGACCCTCAACATCACCCTTGTGGTGCCCTGTACAGCAGCACGTGATTATAGGCATTGAGAAAAGAGCATAATTTCACCCTCCAGACCCTCAACATCACCCTTGTGGTGCCCTGTACAACACCACTTGATTATAGGCCTTGAGAAAAGAGCATAATTTCACCCTCCAGACCCTCAACATCACCCTTGTGGTGCCCTGCACAACACCATGTGATTATAGGCATTGAGAAAAGAGCCTAATTTCACCCTCCAGACCCTCAACATCACCCTTGTGGTGCCCTGTACAGCTGCACGTGATTATAGGCATTGAGAAAAGAGCATAATTTCACCCTCCAGACCCTCAACATCACCCTCGTGGTGCCCTGTACAACACCACGTGATTACCGTCATTGAGAAAAGAGCATAATTTCACCCTCCAGACCCTCAACATCACCCTTGTGGTGCCCTGTACAGGAGCACGTGATTATAGGCCTTGAGAAAAGAGCATAATTTCTAGTTTCCAGACCCTCAACATCACCCTTGTGGTGCCCTGAACGACACCACGTGATTACCGTCATTGAGAAAAGAGCATCATTTCACTCTTCAGACCATAAACATCACCCTTGTGGTGCCCTGTACAACACCACTTGATTATAGGCCTTGAGAAAAGAGCATAATTTCGAGTTTCCAGACCCTCAACATCACCCTTGTGGTGCCCTGTACAACACCACGTGATTATAGGCATTGAGAAAAGAGCATAATTTCATTCTTCAGACCATAAACATCACCCTTGTGGTGCCCTGTACAGCACCACGTGATTATAGGCATTGAGAAAAGAGCATAATTTCACCCTCCAGACCCTCAACATCACCCTTGTGGTGCCCTGTACAACACCACGTGATTATAGGCATTGAGAAATGAGCATAATTTCGAGTTTCCAGACCCTCAACTTCACCCTTGTGGTGCCCCGTACAACACCACGTGATTATAGGCATTGAGAAAAGAGCATAATTTCACCCTCCAGACCCTCAACATCACCCTTGTGGTGCCCTGTACAGGAGCACGTGATTATAGGCATTGAGAAAAGAGCATAATTTCACCCTCCAGACCCTCAACATCACCCTTGTGGTGCCCTGTACAGCACCACGTGATTATAGGCATTGAGAAAAGAGCATAATTTCACCCTTCAGACCCTCAACATCACCCTTGTGGTGCCCTGTACAACACCACGTGATCGTAGGCATTGAGAATAGAGCATAATTTCACTCTGCAGACCCTCAACATCACCCTTGTGGTGCCCTGTACAGGAGCACGTGATTATAGGCATTGAGAAAAGAGCATAATTTCACCCTCCAGACCCTCAACATCACCCTTGTGGTGCCCTGTACAACTCCACGTGATTATAGGCATTGAGAAAAGAGCATAATTTCACCCCTCAGACCCTCAACATCACCCTTGTGGTGCCCTGTACAGAAGCACGTGATTATAGACATTGAGTAAAGAGCATAATTTCACCCTTCAGACCCTCAACATCACCCTTGTGGTGCCCTGTACAACAGCACGTGATCATAGGCATTGAGAAAAGAGCATAATTTCACCCTCCAGACCCTCAACATCACCCTTGTGGTGCCCTGTACAACACCACGTGATTATAGGCATTGAGAATAGAGCATTATTCCACCCTCCAGACCCTCAACATCACACTTATGGTGCCCTGTACAGCACCACGTGATCATAGGCATTGAGAAAAGAGCATAATTTCACCCTCCAGACCCTCAACATCACCCTTGTGGTGCCCTGTACAGGAGCACGTGATTATAGGCATTGAGAAAAGAGCATAATTTCGAGTTTCCAGACCCTCAACATCACCCTTGTGGTGCCCTGTACAACACCACGTGATCATAGGCATTGAGAAAAGAGCATAATTTCACCCTTCAGACCCTCAACATCACCCTTGTGGTGCCCTGTACAGGAGCACGTGATTATAGGCATTGAGAATAGAGCATAATTTCACCCTCCAGACCCTCAACATCACCCTTGTGGTGCCCCGTACAGCAGCACGTGATTATAGGCATTGAGAAAAGAGCATAATTTCACCCTCCAGACCCTCAACATCACCCTTGTGGTGCCCTGTACAACACCACGTGATTATAGGCATTGAGAATAGAGCATAATTTCACCCTCCAGACCCTCAACATCACACTTATGGTGCCCTGTACAGGAGCACGTGATTATAGGCATTGAGAATAGAGCATAATTTCACCCTTCAGACCCTCAACATCACCCTTGTGGAGCCCTGTACAGCAGCACGTGATTATAGGCATTGAGAAAAGAGCATAATTTCACCCTCCAGACCCTCAACATCACCCTTGTTGTGCCCTGTACAACACCACGTGATTATAGGCATTGAGAATAGAGCATAATTTCACCCTCCAGACCCTCAACATCACACTTATGGTGCCCTGTACTGCACCACGTGATCATAGGTTTTGAGAAAAGAGCATAATTTCGAGTCTCCAGACCCTCAACATCACCCTTGTGGTGCCCTGTACAGGAGCACGTGATTATAGGCATTGAGAAAAGAGCATAAATTCACCCTTCAGACCCTCAACATCACCCTTGTGGTGCCCTGTACAACACCACGTGATTATAGGCATTGAGAATAGAGCATAATTTCACCCTCCAGACCCTCAACATCACACTTATGGTGCCCTGTACAACACCACGTGATTATAGGCATTGAGAATAGAGCATAATTTCACTCTCCAGACCCTCAACATCACCCTTGTGGTGCCCTGTACAACACCACGTGATTATAGGCATTGAGAAAAGAGCATAATTTCGAGTTTCCAGATCCCCAACATCACCCTTGTGGTGCCCTGTACAGCACCACTTGATTATAGGCATTGAGAATAGAGCATAATTTCACCCTTCACACCCTCAACATCACCCTTGTGGTGCCCTGTACAACAGCACGTGATTATAGGCATTGAGAAAAGAGCATAATTTCGAGTTTCCAGACCCTCAACATCACCCTCGTGGTGCCCCGTACAACACCACGTGATTATAGGCATTGAGAATAGAGCTTAATTTCACTCTCCAGACCCTCAACATCACCCTTGTGGTGCCCTGTACAACAGCACGTGATTATAGGCATTGAGAAAAGAGCATGATTTCACCCTCCAGACCCTCAACATCACCCTTGTGGTGCCCTGTACAGCACCACGTGATTATAGGCATTGAGAAAAGAGCATAATTTCACCCTTCAGACCCTCAACATCACCCTTGTGATGCCCTGTACAGCACCACGTGATTATAGGCATTGAGAAAAGAGCATAATTTCACCCTCCAGACCCTCAACATCACCCTCGTGGTGCCCTGTACATCAGCACGTGATTATAGGCATTTAGAAAAGAACATAATTTAACCCTCCAGACCCTCAACATCACCCTTGTGGTGCCCTGTATAGGAGCACGTGATTATAGGCATTGAGAATAGAGCATAATTTCACCCTTCAGACCCTCAACATCACCCTTGTGATGCCCTGTACAGCACCACGTGATTATAGGCATTGAGAAAAGAGCATAATTTCACCCTTCAGACCCTCAACATCACCCTTGTGATGCCCTGTACAGCACCACGTGATTATAGGCATTGAGAAAAGAGCATAATTTCACCCTCCAGACCCTCAACATCACCCTCGTGGTGCCCTGTACATCAGCACGTGATTATAGGCATTTAGAAAAGAACATAATTTAACCCTCCAGACCCTCAACATCACCCTTGTGGTGCCCTGTATAGGAGCACGTGATTATAGGCATTGAGAATAGAGCATAATTTCACCCTTCAGACCCTCAACATCACCCTTGTGGTGCCCTGTACAACACCACGTGATTATAGGCATTGAGAAAAGAGCATAATTTCGAGGTTCCAGACCCTCAACATCACCCTTGTGGTGCCCTGTACAGCACCATGTGATGATAGGCATTGAGAAAAGAGCATAATTTCACCCTCCAGACCCTCAACATCACCCTTGTGGTGCCCTGTACAACACCATGTGATTATAGGCATTGAGAAAAGAGCATAATTTCACCCTCCAGACCCTCAACATCACCCTTGTGGTGCCCTGTACAACACCACGTGATTATAGGCATTGAGAAAAGAGCATAATTTCGAGTTTCCAGACCCTCAATATCACCCTCGTGGTGCCCTGTACAGCAGCACGTGATTATAGGCATTGAGAAAAGAGCATAATTTCACCCTTCAGACCCTCAACATCACCCTTGTGATGCCCTGTACAGCACCACGTGATTATAGGCATTGAGAAAAGAGCATAATTTCACCCTCCAGACCCTCAACATCACCCTCGTGGTGCCCTGTACATCAGCACGTGATTATAGGCATTTAGAAAAGAACATAATTTAACCCTCCAGACCCTCAACATCACCCTTGTGGTGCCCTGTATAGGAGCACGTGATTATAGGCATTGAGAATAGAGCATAATTTCACCCTTCAGACCCTCAACATCACCCTTGTGGTGCCCTGTACAACACCACGTGATTATAGGCATTGAGAAAAGAGCATAATTTCGAGGTTCCAGACCCTCAACATCACCCTTGTGGTGCCCTGTACAGCACCATGTGATGATAGGCATTGAGAAAAGAGCATAATTTCACCCTCCAGACCCTCAACATCACCCTTGTGGTGCCCTGTACAACACCATGTGATTATAGGCATTGAGAAAAGAGCATAATTTCACCCTCCAGACCCTCAACATCACCCTTGTGGTGCCCTGTACAACACCACGTGATTATAGGCATTGAGAAAAGAGCATAATTTCGAGTTTCCAGACCCTCAATATCACCCTTGTGGTGCCCTGTACAGGAGCACGTGATTATAGGCATTGAGAATAGAGCATAATTTCACCCTTCAGACCCTCAACATCACCCTTGTGGTGCCCTGTACAACACCACGTGATTATAGGCATTGAGAAAAGAGCATAATTTCACCCTCCAGACCCTCAACATCACCCTTGTGGTGCCCTGTACAACACCACTTGATTATAGGCCTTGAGAAAAGAGCATAATTTCACCCTTCAGACCCTCAACATCACCCTTTTGGTGCTCTGTACAACACCACGTGATTATAGGCATTGAGAAAAGAGCATAATTTCACCCTCCAGACCCTCAACATCACCCTTGTGGTGCTCTGTACAACACCACGTGATTATAGGCATTGAGAAAAGAGCATAATTTCACCCTCCAGACCCTCAACATCACCCTTGTGGTGCCCTGTACAGCAGCACGTGATTATAGGCATTGAGAAAAGAGCATAATTCCACCCTTCAGACTCTCAACATCACCCTTGTGGTGCCCTGTACAACACCATGTGATTATAGGCATTGAGAAAAGAGCATAATTTCACCCTCCAGACCCTCAACATCACCCTTGTGGTGCCCTGTACATCAGCACGTGATTATAGGCATTGAAAAAAGAGCATAATTTCACCCTCCAGACCCTTAACATCACCCTCGTGGTGCCCTGTACAACACCACGTGATTACCGTCATTGAGAAAAGAGCATAATTTCACCCTTCAGACCCTCAACATCACCCTTGTGGTGCCCTGTACAACACCACGTGATTACCGTCATTGAGAAAAGAGCATAATTTCACCCTTCAGACCCTCAACATCACCCTTGTGGTGCCCTGTACAGGAGCACGTGATTATAGGCCTTGAGAAAAGAGCATAATTTCGAGTTTCCAGACCCTCAACATCACCCTTGTGGTGCGCTGAACGACACCACGTGATTACCGTCATTGAGAAAAGAGCATCATTTCACTCTTCAGACCATAAACATCACCCTTGTGGTGCCCTGTACAACACCACGTGATTATAGGCATTGAGAATAGAGCATAATTTCGAGTTTCCAGACCCTCAACATCACCCTTGTGGTGCCCTGTACAACACCACGTGATTATAGGCATTGAGAAAAGAGCATAATTTCATTCTTCAGACCATAAACATCACCCTTGTGGTGCCCTGTACATCACCACGTGATTATAGGCATTGAGAAAAGAGCATAATTTCACCCTCCAGACCCTCAACATCACCCTTGTGGTGCCCTGTACAACACCACGTGATTATAGGCATCGAGAAATGAGCATAATTTCGAGTTTCCAGACCCTCAACTTCACCCTCGTGGTGCCCCGTACAACACCACGTGATTATAGGCATTGAGAAAAGAGCATAATTTCACCCTCCAGACCCTCAACATCACCCTTGTGGTGCCCTGTACAACACCACGTGATTATAGGCATTGAGAAAAGAGCATAATTTCACCCTCCAGACCCTCAACATCACCCTTGTGGTGCCCTGTACAACACCACGTGATTATAGGCATCGAGAAAAGAGCATAATTTCGAGTTTCCAGACCCTCAACATCACCCTTGTGGTGCCCTGTACAGGAGCACGTGATTATAGGCATTGAGAAAAGAGCATAATTTCACCCTCCAGACCCTTAACATCACCCTTGTGGTGCCCTGTACAACACCACGTGATTATAGGCATTGAGAATAGAGCATAATTCCACCCTCCAGACCCTCAACATCACACTTATGGTGCCCTGTACTGCACCACGTGATTATAGGCATTGAGAAAAGAGCATAATTTCACCCTTCAGACCGTCAACATCACCCTTGTGGTGCCCTGTACAGCACCACGTGATCGTAGGCATTGAGAATAGAGCATAATTTCACTCTTCAGTCCCTCAACATCACCCTTGTGTTGCCCTGTACAGCAGCACGTGATTATGGGCATTGAGAAAAGAGCATAATTTCACCCTCCAGACCCTCAACATCACCCTTGTGGTGCCCTGTACAACACCACGTGATTATGGGCATTGAGAATAGAGCATAATTTCACCCTCCAGACCCTCAACATCACCCTTGTGGTACCCTGTACAGGAGCACGTGATTATAGGCATTGAGAAAAGAGCATAATTTCACCCTCCAGACCCTCAACATCACCATTGTGGTGCCCTGTACAGAAGCACGTGATTATAGGCATTGAGAATAGAGCATAATTTCACCCTCCAGACCCTCAACATCACACTTATGGTGCCCTGTACAGAAGCACGTGATTATAGGCATTGAGAATAGAGCATAATTTCACCCTCCAGACCCTCAACATCACCCTTGTGGTGCCCTGTACAGCACCACGTGATTATAGGCATTGAGAATAGAGCATAATTTCACTCTCCAGACCCTCAACATCACCCTTGTGGTGCCCTGTACAACACCAGGTGATTATAGGCATTGAGAAAAGAGCATAATTTCACCCTCCAGACCCTCAACATCACCCTTGTGGTGCCCTGTACAACACCACGTGATTATGGGCATTGAGAATAGAGCATAATTTCACCCTCCAGACCCTCAACATCACCCTTGTGGTACCCTGTACAGGAGCACGTGATTATAGGCATTGAGAAAAGAGCATAATTTCACCCTCCAGACCCTCAACATCATCCTTGTGGTGCCCTGTACAGCAGCACGTGATTATAGGCATTGAGAAAAGAGCATAATTTCACCCTTCAGACCCTCAACATCACCCTTGTGGTGCCCTGTACAACACCACGTGATTATAGGCATTGAGAATAGAGCATAATTTCACCCTCCAGACCCTCAACATCACCCTTGTGGTGCCCTGTACAACACCACGTGATTATGGGCATTGAGAATAGAGCATAATTTCACCCTCCAGACCCTCAACATCACCCTTGTGGTACCCTGTACAGGAGCACGTGATTATAGGCATTGAGAATAGAGCATAATTTCACCCTCCAGACCCTCAACATCACCCTTGTGGTGCCCTGTACAACACCACGTGATTATGGGCATTGAGAATAGAGCATAATTTCACCCTCCAGACCCTCAACATCACCCTTGTGGTGCCCTGTACAACACCACGTGATTATGGGCATTGAGAATAGAGCATAATTTCACCCTCCAGACCCTCAACATCACCCTTGTGGTGCCCTGTACAGCACCACGTGATTATAGGCACTGAGAAGAGAGCATAATTTCACCCTCCAGACCCTCAACATCACCCTTGTGGTGCCCTGTACAACACCACGTGATTATGGGCATTGAGAATAGAGCATAATTTCACCCTCCAGACCCTCAACATCACCCTTGTGGTACCCTGTACAGGAGCACGTGATTATAGGCATTGAGAATAGAGCATAATTTCACCCTCCAGACCCTCAACATCACCCTTGTGGTGCCCTGTACAACACCACGTGATTATAGGCATTGAGAATAGAGCATAATTTCACCCTCCAGACCCTCAACATCACCCTTGTGGTGCCCTGTACAACACCACGTGATTATGGGCATTGAGAATAGAGCATAATTTCACCCTCCAGACCCTCAACATCACCCTTGTGGTGCCCTGTACAGCACCACGTGATTATAGGCACTGAGAAGAGAGCATAATTTCACCCTCCAGACCCTCAACATCACCCTTGTGGTGCCCTGTACAACACCACGTGATTATGGGCATTGAGAATAGAGCATAATTTCACCCTCCAGACCCTCAACATCACCCTTGTGGTACCCTGTACAGGAGCACGTGATTATAGGCATTGAGAATAGAGCATAATTTCACCCTCCAGACCCTCATCATCACCCTTGTGGTGCCCTGTACAGCAGCACGTGATCATAGGCATTGAGAATAGAGCATAATTTCACCCTTCAGACCCTCAACATCACCCTTGTGGTGCCCTGTACAACACCACGTGATTATAGGCATTGAGAATAGAGCATAATTTCACCCTTCAGACCCTCAACATCACCCTTGTGGTGCCCTGTACAGCAGCACGTGATTATGGGCATTGAGAAAAGAGCATAATTTCACCCTCCAGACCCTCAACATCACCCTTGTGGTGCCCTGTACAACACCACGTGATTATAGGCATTGAGAATAGAGCCTAATTTCACTCTTCAGACCATAAACATCACCCTTGTGGTGCCCTGTACAGCACCACGTGATTATAGGCATTGAGAATAGAGCATAATTTCACCCTTCAGACCCTCAACATCACCCTTGTGATGCCCTGTACAGCACCACGTGATTATAGGCATTGAGAAAAGAGCATAATATCACCCTCCAGACCCTCAACATCACCCTTGTGGTGCCCTGTACAACACCACGTGATTATAGGCATTGAGAAAAGAGCATAATTTCACTCTCCAGACCCTCAACATCTCCCTTGTGGTGCCCTGTACAGAACCACGTGATCATAGGCATTGAGAAAAGAGCATAATTTCACCCTCCAGACCCTAAACATCACCCTTGTGGTGCCCTGTACAGCACCACGTGATTATAGGCATTGAGAAAAGAGCATAATTTCACCCTCAGACCCTCAACATCACCCTTGTGGTGCCCTGTACAGCACCACGTGATTATAGGCATTGAGAAAAGAGCATAATTTCACCCTTCAGACCGTCAACATCACCCTTGTGGTGCCCTGTACAGCACCACGTGATCGTAGGCATTGAGAATAGAGCATAATTTCACTCTGCAGACCCTCAACATCACCCTTGTGGTGCCCTGTACAGGAGCACGTGATTATAGGCATTGAGAAAAGAGCATAATTTCACCCTCCAGACCCTCAACATCACCCTTGTGGTGCCCTGTACAGAAGCACGTGATTATAGGCATTGAGAAAAGTGCATAATTTCACCCTTCAGACCCTCAACATCACCCTTGTGATGCCCTGTACAGCACCACGTGATCATTGGCATTGAGAATAGAGCATAATTTCACTCTCCAGACCCTCAACATCTCCCTTGTGGTGCCCTGTACAGCACCACGTGATCATAGGCATTGAGAATAGAGCATAATTCCACTCTCCAGACCCACAACATCACCCTTGTGGTGCCCTGTACAGCACCACGTGATTATGGGCATTGAGAAAAGAGCATAATTTCACCCTCCAGACCCTCAACATCACTCTAGTGGTGCCCTGTACAGAAGCACGTGATTATCGACATTGAGAAAAGAGCATAATTTCACCCTCCAGACCCTCAACATCACCCTTGTGGTGCCCTGTACAGCACCACGTGATTATAGGCATTGAGAAAAGAGCATAATTTCACCCTTCAGACCGTCAACATCACCCTTGTGGTGCCCTGTACAGCACCACGTGATCGTAGGCATTGAGAATAGAGCATAATTTCACTCTGCAGACCCTCAACATCACCCTTGTGGTGCCCTGTACAGCACCACGTGATTATAGGCATTGAGAAAAGAGCATAATTTCACCCTCCAGACCCTCAACATCACCCTTGTGGTGCCCTGTACAACACCATGTGATTATAGGCATTGAGAAAAGAGCATAATTTCACCCTTCAGACCCTCAACATCACCCTTGTGGTGCCCTGAACAACACCACGTGATTATAGGCATTGAGAATATAGCATAATTTCACCCTCCAGAACCTCAACATCACCCTTGTGGTGCCCTGTACAACAGCACCACGTGATTATAGGCATTGAGAACAGAGCATAATTTCACCCTTCAGACCTTAACATCACCCTTGTGTTGCCCTGTACAGGAGCAGGTGATTATAGGCATTGAGAATAGAGCATAATTTCACTCTCCAGACCCTCAACATCACCCTTGTGGTGCCCTGAACAACACCACGTGATCATGGGCATTGAGAAAAGAGCATAATTTTACCCTCCAGACTCTCAACATCACCCTAGTGGTGCCCTGTACAGCACCATGTGATTATAGGCATTGAGAAAAGAGCATAATTTCACCCTTCAGACCCACAACATCACCCTTGTGGTGCCCTGTATAACACCACGTGATTATAGGCATTGAGAAAAGAGCATAATTTCACCCTTCAGACCCTCAACATCACCCTTGTGGTGCCCTGTACAGGAGCACGTGATTATAGGCATTGAGAAAAGAGCATAATTTCACCCTCCAGACCCTCAACATCACCCTTGTGGTGCCCTGTACAGGAGCACTTGATTATAGGCATTGAGAAAAGAGCATAATTTCACCCTTCAGACCCTCAACATCACCCTTGTGGTGCCCTGTACAGCACCACGTGATTATAGGCATTGATAAAAGAGCATAATTTCACTCTCCAGACCCTCAACATCACCCTTGTGGTGCCCTGAACAACACCACGAGATCATAGGCATTGAGAATAGAGCATAATTTCAACCCTTCAGACCCTCAACATCACCCTTGTGGTGCCCTGAACAACACCACGAGATCATAGGCATTGAGAATAGAGCATAATTTCAACCCTTCAGACCCTCAACATCACCCTTGTGGTGCCCTGAACAACACCACGTGATTATAGGCATTGAGAAAAGAGCATAATTTCACCCTTCAGACCCTCAACATCACCCTTGTGGTGCCCTGAACAACACCACGTGATTATGGGCATCGAGAATAGAGCATAATTTCACTCTCCAGACCCTCAACATCACCCTTGTGGTGCCCTGAACAACACCACGTGATCATAGGCATTGAGAATAGAGCATAATTTCACTCTCCAGACCCTCAACATCACCCTTGTGGTGCCCTGAACAACACCACGTGATCATAGGCATTGAGATTAGAGCATAATTCCACCCTTCAGACCCTCAACATTACCCTTGTGGTGCCCTGAACAACACCACGTGATTATAGGCATTGAGAAAAGAGCATAATTTCACCCTTCAGACCCTCAACATCACCCTTGTGGTGCCCTGAACAACACCACGTGATCATAGGCATTGAGAATAGAGCATAATTTCACCCTTCAGACCCTCAACATCACCCTTGTGGTGCCCTGAACAACACCCCGTGATTATAGGCATAGAGAATAGAGCATAATTTCACCCTTCAGACCCTCAACATCACCCTTGTGGTGCCCTGAACAACACCACGTGATTATAGGCATTGAGAATAGAGCATAATTTCACTCTCCAGACCCTCAACATCACCCTTGTGGTGCCCTGAACAACACCACGTGATCATAGGCATTGAGAAAAGAGCATAATTTCACCCTCCAGACCCTCAACATCACCCTTGTGGTGCCCTGAACAACACCACGTGATCATGGGCATTGAGAATAGAGCACAATTTCACCCTTCAGACCCTCAACATCACCCTTGTGGTGCCCTGTACAGGAGCACGTGATTATAGGCATTGAGAATAGAGCATAATATCACTCTCCAGACCCTCAACATCACCCTTGTGGTGCCCTGAACAACACCACGTGATCATGGGCATTGAGAAAAGAGTATAATTTTACCCTCCAGACTCTCAACATCACCCTTGTGGTGCCCTGTACAGCACCATGTGATTATAGGCATTGAGAAAAGAGCATAATTTCACCCTTCAGACCCACAACATCACCCTTGTGGTGCCCTGTATAACACCACGTGATTATAGACATTGAGAAAAGAGCATAATTTCACCCTTCAGACCCTCAACATCACCCTTGTGGTGCCCTGAACAACACCACGTGATTATCGTCATTGAGAAAAGAGCATAATTTCACCCTCCAGACCCTCAACATCACCCTTGTGTTGCCCTGTTCAGGAGCACGTGATTATAGGCATTGAGAAAAGAGCATAATTTCACCCTCCAGACCCTCAACATCATCCTTGTGGTGCCCTGTACAGGGGCACTTGATTATAGGCATTGAGTAAAGAGCATAATTTCACCCTCCAGACCCTCAACATCACCCTTGTGGTGCCCTGTACATCACCACTTGATCATGGGCATTAAGAAAAGAGCATAATTTCACCCTCCAGACCCTCATCATCACCCTTGTGGTGCCCTGTACAACACCACGTGATTATAGGCATTGAGAAAAGAGCATAATTTCACCCTCCAGACCCTCAACATCACCCTTGTGGTGCCCTGTACAGCACCACGTGATTATAGGCATTGAGAAAAGAACATAATTTCACCCTTCAGACCCTCAACATCACCCTTGTGGTGCCCTGTACAGCACCACGTGATTATAGGCATTGAGAAAAGAGCATAATTTCACCCTTCAGACCCTCAACATCACTCTTGTGGTGCCCTGTACAGGAGCACGTGATTATAGGCATTGAGAAAAGAGCATAATTTCACCCTTCAGATCCTCAACATCATCCTTGTGGTGCCCTGTACAGGAGCACGTGATCATAGGCATTGAGAATAGAGCATAATTTCACCCTTCAGACCCTCAACATCACCCTTGTGGTGCCCTGTACAGCACCACGTGATTATAGGCATTGAGAAAAGAGCATAATTTCACCCTTCAGACCCTCAACATCACCCTTGTGGTGCCCAGAACAACACCACGTGATTATAGGCATTGATAAAAGAGCATAATTTCACCCTTCAGACCCTCAACATCACCCTTGTGGTGCCCTGAACAACACCACGTGATCATAGGCATTGAGAATAGAGCATAATTTCAACCCTTCAGACCCTCAACATCACCCTTGTGGTGCCCTGAACAACACCACGTGATCATAGGCATTGAGAAAAGAGCATAATTTCACCCTTCAGACCATCAACATCACCCTTGTGGTGCCCTGAACAACACCACGTGATTATGGGCATCAAGAATAGAGCATAATTTCACTCTCCAGACCCTCAACATCACCCTTGTGGTGCCCTGAACAACACCACGTGATCATAGGCATTGAGAATAGAGCATAATTTCACTCTCCAGACCCTCAACATCACCCTTGTGGTGCCCTGAACAACACCACGTGATCATAGGCATTGAGAATAGAGCATAATTTCACCCTTCAGACCCTCAACATCACCCTTGTGGTGCCCTGAACAACACCACGTGATTATAGGCATTGAGGAAAGAGCATAATTTCACCCTTCAGACCCTCAACATCACCCTTGTGGTGCCCTGAACAACACCACGTGATCATAGGCATTGAGAAAAGAGCATAATTTCACCCTTCAGACCCTCAACATCACCCTTGTGGTGCCCTGTACAGGAGCACGTGATTATAAGCATTGAGAAAAGAGCCTAATTTCACCCTCCAGACCCTCAACATCACCCTTGTGGTGCCCTGTACAGCACCACGTGATTATAGGCATTGATAAAACAGCATAATTTCACTCTCCAGACCCTCAACATCACCCTTGTGGTGCCCTGAACAACACCACGTGATCATAGGCATTGAGAATAGAGCATGATTTCAACCCTTCAGACCCTCAACATCACCCTTGTGGTGCCCTGAACAACACCACGTGATTATAGGCATTGAGAAAAGAGCATAATTTCACCCTTCAGACCCTCAACATCACCCTTGTGGTGCCCTGAACAACACCACGTGATCATAGGCATTGAGAATAGAGCATAATTTCACCCTTCAGACCCTCAACATCACCCTTGTGGTGCCCTGAACAACACCCCGTGATTATAGGCATAGAGAATAGAGCATAATTTCACCCTTCAGACCCTCAACATCACCCTTGTGGTGCCCTGAACAACACCACGTGATTATAGGCATTGAGAATAGAGCATAATTTCACTCTCCAGACCCTCAACATCACCCTTGTGGTGCCCTGAACAACACCACGTGATTATAGGCATTGAGAAAAGAGCATAATTTCACCCTCCAGACCCTCAACATCACCCTTGTGGTGCCCTGAACAACACCACGTGATCATGGGCATTGAGAATAGAGCACAATTTCACCCTTCAGACCCTCAACATCACCCTTGTGGTGCCCTGTACAGAAGCACGTGATTATAGGCATTGAGAATAGAGCATAATTTCACTCTCCAGACCCTCAACATCACCCTTGTGGTGCCCTGAACAACACCACGTGATCATGGGCATTGAGAAAAGAGTATAATTTTACCCTCCAGACTCTCAACATCACCCTTGTGGTGCCCTGTACAGCACCATGTGATTATAGGCATTGAGAAAAGATCATAATTTCACCCTTCAGACCCACAACATCACCCTTGTGGTGCCCTGTATAACACCACGTGATTATAGACATTGAGAAAAGAGCATAATTTCACCCTTCAGACCCTCAACATCACCCTTGTGGTGCCCTGAACAACACCACGTGATTATCGTCATTGAGAAAAGAGCATAATTTCACCCTCCAGACCCTCAACATCACCCTTGTGGTGCCCTTTTCAGGAGCACGTGATTATAGGCATTGAGAAAAGAGCATAATTTCACCCTCCAGACCCTCAACATCATCCTTGTGGTGCCCTGTACAGGGGCACTTGATTATAGGCATTGAGAAAAGAGCATAATTTCACCCTCCAGACCCTCAACATCACCCTTGTGGTGCCCTGTACAGCACCACTTGATCATAGGCATTAAGAAAAGAGCATAATTTCACCCTCCAGACCCTCATCATCACCCTTGTGGTGCCCTGTACAACACCACGTGATTATAGGCATTGAGAAAAGAGCATAATTTCACCCTCCAGACCCTCAACATCACCCTTGTGGTGCCCTGTACAGCACCACGTGATTATAGGCATTGAGAAAAGAGCATAATTTCACCCTTCAGACCCTCAACATCACCCTTGTGGTGCCCTGTACAGCACCACGTGATTATAGGCATTGAGAAAAGAGCATAATTTCACCCTTCAGACCCTCAACATCACTCTTGTGGTGCCCTGTACAGGAGCACGTGATTATAGGCATTGAGAAAAGAGCATAATTTCACCCTTCAGATCCTCAACATCATCCTTGTGGTGCCCTGTACAGGAGCACGTGATCATAGGCATTGAGAATAGAGCATAATTTCACCCTTCAGACCCTCAACATCACCCTTGTGGTGCCCTGTACAGCACCACGTGATTATAGGCATTGAGAAAAGAGCATAATTTCACCCTTCAGACCCTCAACATCACCCTTGTGGTGCCCCGAACAACACCACGTGATTATAGGCATTGAGAAAAGAGCATAATTTCACCCTTCAGACCCTCAACATCACCCTTGTGGTGCCCTGAACAACACCACGTGATCATAGGCATTGAGAATAGAGCATAATTTCAACCCTTCAGACCCTCAACATCACCCTTGTGGTGCCCTGAACAACACCATGTGATCATAGGCATTGAGAAAAGAGCATAATTCCACCCTTCAGACCCTCAACATCACCCTTGTGGTGCCCTGAACAACACCACGTGATTATGGGCATCGAGAATAGAGCATAATTTCACTCTCCAGACCCTCAACATCACCCTTGTGGTGCCCTGAACAACACCACGTGATCATAGGCATTGAGAATAGAGCATAATTTCACTCTCCAGACCCTCAACATCACCCTTGTGGTGCCCTGAACAACACCACGTGATCATAGGCATTGAGAATAGAGCATAATTTCACCCTTCAGACCCTCAACATCACCCTTGTGGTGCCCTGAACAACACCACGTGATTATAGACATTGAGGAAAGAGCATAATTTCACCCTTCAGACCCTCAACATCACCCTTGTGGTGCCCTGAACAACACCACGTGATCATAGGCATTGAGAAAAGAGCATAATTTCACCCTTCAGACCCACAACATCACCCTTGTGGTGCCCTGTACAGGAGCACGTGATTATAAGCATTGAGAAAAGAGCCTAATTTCACCCTCCAGACCCTCAACATCACCCTTGTGGTGCCCTGTACAGCACCACGTGATTATAGGCATTGATAAAAGAGCATAATTTCACTCTCCAGACCCTCAACATCACCCTTGTGGTGCCCTGAACAACACCACGTGATCATAGGCATTGAGAATAGAGCATGATTTCAACCCTTCAGACCCTCAACATCACCCTTGTGGTGCCCTGAACAACACCACGTGATTATAGGCATTGAGAAAAGAGCATAATTTCACCCTTCAGACCCTCAACATCACCCTTGTGGTGCCCTGAACAACACCACGTGATCATAGGCATTGAGAATAGAGCATAATTTCACCCTTCAGACCCTCAACATCACCCTTGTGGTGCCCTGAACAACACCACGTGATTATACGCATTGAGAAAAGAGCATAATTTCACCCTTCAGACCCTCAACATCACCCTTGTGGTGCCCTGAACAACACCACGTGATCATAGGCATTGAGAATAGAGCATAATTTCACCCTTCAGACCCTCAACATCACCCTTGTGGTGCCCTGAACAACACCACGCGATTATAGGCATTGAGAAAAGAGCATAATTTCACCCTTCAGACCCTCAACATCACCCTTGTGGTGCCCTGAACAACACCACGTGATTATAGGCATTGAGAATAGAGCATAATTTCACTCTCCAGACCCTCAACATCATCCTTGTGGTGCCCTGAACAACACCACGTGATTATGGGCATTGAGAAAAGAGCATAATTTCACCCTCCAGACCCTCAACATCACCCTTGTGGTGCCCTGAACAACACCACGTGATCATAGGCATTGAGAATAGAGCATAATTTCACCCTTCAGACCCTCAACATCACCCTTGTGGTGCCCTGAACAACACCACGTGATTATAGGCATTGAGAAAAGAGCCTAATTTCACCCTTCAGACCCTCAACATCACCCTTGTGGTGCCCTGAATAACACCACGTGATTATGGGCATTGAGAATAGAGCATAATTCCACTCTCCAGACCCTCAACATCACCCTTGTGGTGCCCTGAACAACACCACGTGATCATAGGCATTGAGAAAAGAGCATAATTCCACCCTCCAGACCCTCAACATCACCCTTGTGGTGCCCTGTACAGGAGCACGTGATTATAAGCATTGAGAAAAGAGCCTAATTTCACCCTCCAGACCCTCAACATCACCCTTGTGGTGCTCTGTACAACAGCACGTGATTATAGGCATTGATAAAAGAGTATAATTTCACCCTTCAGACCCTCAACATCACCCTTGTGGTGCCCTGAACAACACCACGTGATCATGGGCATTGAGAATAGAGCACAATTTCACCCTTCAGACCCTCAACATCACCCTTGTGGTGCCCTGAACAACACCACGTGATTATAGGCATTGAGAAAAGAGCATAATTTCACCCTTCAGACCCTCAACATCACCCTTGTGGTGCCCTGAACAACACCACGTGATCATGGGCATTGAGAATAGAGCACAATTTCACCCTTCAGACCCTCAACATCACCCTTGTGGTGCCCTGTACAACACCACGTGATTATAGGCATTGAGAAAAGAGCATAATTTCACCCTTCAGACCCTCAACATCACCCTTGTGGTGCCCTGTACAGGGGCACGTGATTATAGGCATTGAGAAAAGAGCATAATTTCACCCTTCAGACCCTCAACATCACCCTTGTGGTGCCCTGTACAACACCACGTGATTATAGGCATTGAGAAAAGAGCATAATTTCACCCTTCAGACCCTCAACATCACCCTTGTGGTGCCCTGTACAGGTGCACGTGATTATAGGCATTGAGAAAAGAGCATAATTTCACCCTTCAGACCCTCAACATCACCCTTGTGGTGCCCTGTACAACACCACGTGATTATAGGCATTGAGAAAAGAGCATAATTTCACCCTCCAGACCCTCAACATCACCCTTGTGGTGCCCTGTACAGCACCACGTGATTATAGGCATTGAGAAAAGAGCATAATTTCACCCTTCAGACCCTCAACATCACCCTTGTGGTGCCCTGTACAGCACCACGTGATTATAGGCATTGAGAAAAGAGCATATTTTCACCCTTCAGACCCTCAACATCACCCTTGTGGTGCCCTGTACAGCACCACGTGATTATAGGCATTGAGAAAAGAGCATAATTTCACCCCTCAGACCCTCAACATCACCCTTGTGGTGCCCTGTACAGAAGCACGTGATTATAGACATTGAGTAAAGAGCATAATTTCACCCTTCAGACCCTCAACATCACCCTTGTGGTGCCCTGTACAACAGCACGTGATCATAGGCATTGAGAAAAGAGCATAATTTCACCCTCCAGACCCTCAACATCACCCTTGTGGTGCCCTGTACAACACCACGTGATTATAGGCATTGAGAATAGAGCATTATTCCACCCTCCAGACCCTCAACATCACACTTATGGTGCCCTGTACAGCACCACGTGATCATAGGCATTGAGAAAAGAGCATAATTTCACCCTCCAGACCCTCAACATCACCCTTGTGGTGCCCTGTACAGGAGCACGTGATTATAGGCATTGAGAAAAGAGCATAATTTCGAGTTTCCAGACCCTCAACATCACCCTTGTGGTGCCCTGTACAACACCACGTGATCATAGGCATTGAGAAAAGAGCATAATTTCACCCTTCAGACCCTCAACATCACCCTTGTGGTGCCCTGTACAGGAGCACGTGATTATAGGCATTGAGAATAGAGCATAATTTCACCCTCCAGACCCTCAACATCACCCTTGTGGTGCCCCGTACAGCAGCACGTGATTATAGGCATTGAGAAAAGAGCATAATTTCACCCTCCAGACCCTCAACATCACCCTTGTGGTGCCCTGTACAACACCACGTGATTATAGGCATTGAGAATAGAGCATAATTTCACCCTCCAGACCCTCAACATCACACTTATGGTGCCCTGTACAGGAGCACGTGATTATAGGCATTGAGAATAGAGCATAATTTCACCCTTCAGACCCTCAACATCACCCTTGTGGAGCCCTGTACAGCAGCACGTGATTATAGGCATTGAGAAAAGAGCATAATTTCACCCTCCAGACCCTCAACATCACCCTTGTTGTGCCCTGTACAACACCACGTGATTATAGGCATTGAGAATAGAGCATAATTTCACCCTCCAGACCCTCAACATCACACTTATGGTGCCCTGTACTGCACCACGTGATCATAGGTTTTGAGAAAAGAGCATAATTTCGAGTCTCCAGACCCTCAACATCACCCTTGTGGTGCCCTGTACAGGAGCACGTGATTATAGGCATTGAGAAAAGAGCATAAATTCACCCTTCAGACCCTCAACATCACCCTTGTGGTGCCCTGTACAACACCACGTGATTATAGGCATTGAGAATAGAGCATAATTTCACCCTCCAGACCCTCAACATCACACTTATGGTGCCCTGTACAACACCACGTGATTATAGGCATTGAGAATAGAGCATAATTTCACTCTCCAGACCCTCAACATCACCCTTGTGGTGCCCTGTACAACACCACGTGATTATAGGCATTGAGAAAAGAGCATAATTTCGAGTTTCCAGATCCCCAACATCACCCTTGTGGTGCCCTGTACAGCACCACTTGATTATAGGCATTGAGAATAGAGCATAATTTCACCCTTCACACCCTCAACATCACCCTTGTGGTGCCCTGTACAACAGCACGTGATTATAGGCATTGAGAAAAGAGCATAATTTCGAGTTTCCAGACCCTCAACATCACCCTCGTGGTGCCCCGTACAACACCACGTGATTATAGGCATTGAGAATAGAGCTTAATTTCACTCTCCAGACCCTCAACATCACCCTTGTGGTGCCCTGTACAACAGCACGTGATTATAGGCATTGAGAAAAGAGCATGATTTCACCCTCCAGACCCTCAACATCACCCTTGTGGTGCCCTGTACAGCACCACGTGATTATAGGCATTGAGAAAAGAGCATAATTTCACCCTTCAGACCCTCAACATCACCCTTGTGATGCCCTGTACAGCACCACGTGATTATAGGCATTGAGAAAAGAGCATAATTTCACCCTCCAGACCCTCAACATCACCCTCGTGGTGCCCTGTACATCAGCACGTGATTATAGGCATTTAGAAAAGAACATAATTTAACCCTCCAGACCCTCAACATCACCCTTGTGGTGCCCTGTATAGGAGCACGTGATTATAGGCATTGAGAATAGAGCATAATTTCACCCTTCAGACCCTCAACATCACCCTTGTGATGCCCTGTACAGCACCACGTGATTATAGGCATTGAGAAAAGAGCATAATTTCACCCTTCAGACCCTCAACATCACCCTTGTGATGCCCTGTACAGCACCACGTGATTATAGGCATTGAGAAAAGAGCATAATTTCACCCTCCAGACCCTCAACATCACCCTCGTGGTGCCCTTTACATCAGCACGTGATTATAGGCATTTAGAAAAGAACATAATTTAACCCTCCAGACCCTCAACATCACCCTTGTGGTGCCCTGTATAGGAGCACGTGATTATAGGCATTGAGAATAGAGCATAATTTCACCCTTCAGACCCTCAACATCACCCTTGTGGTGCCCTGTACAACACCACGTGATTATAGGCATTGAGAAAAGAGCATAATTTCGAGGTTCCAGACCCTCAACATCACCCTTGTGGTGCCCTGTACAGCACCATGTGATGATAGGCATTGAGAAAAGAGCATAATTTCACCCTCCAGACCCTCAACATCACCCTTGTGGTGCCCTGTACAACACCATGTGATTATAGGCATTGAGAAAAGAGCATAATTTCACCCTCCAGACCCTCAACATCACCCTTGTGGTGCCCTGTACAACACCACGTGATTATAGGCATTGAGAAAAGAGCATAATTTCGAGTTTCCAGACCCTCAATATCACCCTCGTGGTGCCCTGTACAGCAGCACGTGATTATAGGCATTGAGAAAAGAGCATAATTTCACCCTTCAGACCCTCAACATCACCCTTGTGATGCCCTGTACAGCACCACGTGATTATAGGCATTGAGAAAAGAGCATAATTTCACCCTCCAGACCCTCAACATCACCCTCGTGGTGCCCTGTACATCAGCACGTGATTATAGGCATTTAGAAAAGAACATAATTTAACCCTCCAGACCCTCAACATCACCCTTGTGGTGCCCTGTATAGGAGCACGTGATTATAGGCATTGAGAATAGAGCATAATTTCACCCTTCAGACCCTCAACATCACCCTTGTGGTGCCCTGTACAACACCACGTGATTATAGGCATTGAGAAAAGAGCATAATTTCGAGGTTCCAGACCCTCAACATCACCCTTGTGGTGCCCTGTACAGCACCATGTGATGATAGGCATTGAGAAAAGAGCATAATTTCACCCTCCAGACCCTCAACATCACCCTTGTGGTGCCCTGTACAACACCATGTGATTATAGGCATTGAGAAAAGAGCATAATTTCACCCTCCAGACCCTCAACATCACCCTTGTGGTGCCCTGTACAACACCACGTGATTATAGGCATTGAGAAAAGAGCATAATTTCGAGTTTCCAGACCCTCAATATCACCCTTGTGGTGCCCTGTACAGGAGCACGTGATTATAGGCATTGAGAATAGAGCATAATTTCACCCTTCAGACCCTCAACATCACCCTTGTGGTGCCCTGTACAACACCACGTGATTATAGGCATTGAGAAAAGAGCATAATTTCACCCTCCAGACCCTCAACATCACCCTTGTGGTGCCCTGTACAACACCACTTGATTATAGGCCTTGAGAAAAGAGCATAATTTCACCCTTCAGACCCTCAACATCACCCTTGTGGTGCTCTGTACAACACCACGTGATTATAGGCATTGAGAAAAGAGCATAATTTCACCCTCCAGACCCTCAACATCACCCTTGTGGTGCTCTGTACAACACCACGTGATTATAGGCATTGAGAAAAGAGCATAATTTCACCCTCCAGACCCTCAACATCACCCTTGTGGTGCCCTGTACAGCAGCACGTGATTATAGGCATTGAGAAAAGAGCATAATTCCACCCTTCAGACTCTCAACATCACCCTTGTGGTGCCCTGTACAACACCATGTGATTATAGGCATTGAGAAAAGAGCATAATTTCACCCTCCAGACCCTCAACATCACCCTTGTGGTGCCCTGTACATCAGCACGTGATTATAGGCATTGAAAAAAGAGCATAATTTCACCCTCCAGACCCTTAACATCACCCTCGTGGTGCC
The DNA here is from genome assembly GCA_964007535.1 of Brachyptera risi. NCBI lineage: Eukaryota > Metazoa > Arthropoda > Insecta > Plecoptera > Taeniopterygidae > Brachyptera > Brachyptera risi. The sequence continues at coordinate 361,072 of OZ023334.1, read as the reverse complement.
CTGTACAACACCACGTGATTACCGTCATTGAGAAAAGAGCATAATTTCACCCTTCAGACCCTCAACATCACCCTTGTGGTGCCCTGTACAACACCACGTGATTACCGTCATTGAGAAAAGAGCATAATTTCACCCTTCAGACCCTCAACATCACCCTTGTGGTGCCCTGTACAGGAGCACGTGATTATAGGCCTTGAGAAAAGAGCATAATTTCGAGTTTCCAGACCCTCAACATCACCCTTGTGGTGCGCTGAACGACACCACGTGATTACCGTCATTGAGAAAAGAGCATCATTTCACTCTTCAGACCATAAACATCACCCTTGTGGTGCCCTGTACAACACCACGTGATTATAGGCATTGAGAATAGAGCATAATTTCGAGTTTCCAGACCCTCAACATCACCCTTGTGGTGCCCTGTACAACACCACGTGATTATAGGCATTGAGAAAAGAGCATAATTTCATTCTTCAGACCATAAACATCACCCTTGTGGTGCCCTGTACATCACCACGTGATTATAGGCATTGAGAAAAGAGCATAATTTCACCCTCCAGACCCTCAACATCACCCTTGTGGTGCCCTGTACAACACCACGTGATTATAGGCATCGAGAAATGAGCATAATTTCGAGTTTCCAGACCCTCAACTTCACCCTCGTGGTGCCCCGTACAACACCACGTGATTATAGGCATTGAGAAAAGAGCATAATTTCACCCTCCAGACCCTCAACATCACCCTTGTGGTGCCCTGTACAACACCACGTGATTATAGGCATTGAGAAAAGAGCATAATTTCACCCTCCAGACCCTCAACATCACCCTTGTGGTGCCCTGTACAACACCACGTGATTATAGGCATCGAGAAAAGAGCATAATTTCGAGTTTCCAGACCCTCAACATCACCCTTGTGGTGCCCTGTACAGGAGCACGTGATTATAGGCATTGAGAAAAGAGCATAATTTCACCCTCCAGACCCTTAACATCACCCTTGTGGTGCCCTGTACAACACCACGTGATTATAGGCATTGAGAATAGAGCATAATTCCACCCTCCAGACCCTCAACATCACACTTATGGTGCCCTGTACTGCACCACGTGATTATAGGCATTGAGAAAAGAGCATAATTTCACCCTTCAGACCGTCAACATCACCCTTGTGGTGCCCTGTACAGCACCACGTGATCGTAGGCATTGAGAATAGAGCATAATTTCACTCTTCAGTCCCTCAACATCACCCTTGTGGTGCCCTGTACAGCAGCACGTGATTATGGGCATTGAGAAAAGAGCATAATTTCACCCTCCAGACCCTCAACATCACCCTTGTGGTGCCCTGTACAACACCACGTGATTATGGGCATTGAGAATAGAGCATAATTTCACCCTCCAGACCCTCAACATCACCCTTGTGGTACCCTGTACAGGAGCACGTGATTATAGGCATTGAGAAAAGAGCATAATTTCACCCTCCAGACCCTCAACATCACCATTGTGGTGCCCTGTACAGAAGCACGTGATTATAGGCATTGAGAATAGAGCATAATTTCACCCTCCAGACCCTCAACATCACACTTATGGTGCCCTGTACAGAAGCACGTGATTATAGGCATTGAGAATAGAGCATAATTTCACCCTCCAGACCCTCAACATCACCCTTGTGGTGCCCTGTACAGCACCACGTGATTATAGGCATTGAGAATAGAGCATAATTTCACTCTCCAGACCCTCAACATCACCCTTGTGGTGCCCTGTACAACACCAGGTGATTATAGTCATTGAGAAAAGAGCATAATTTCACCCTCCAGACCCTCAACATCACCCTTGTGGTGCCCTGTACAACACCACGTGATTATGGGCATTGAGAATAGAGCATAATTTCACCCTCCAGACCCTCAACATCACCCTTGTGGTACCCTGTACAGGAGCACGTGATTATAGGCATTGAGAAAAGAGCATAATTTCACCCTCCAGACCCTCAACATCATCCTTGTGGTGCCCTGTACAGCAGCACGTGATTATAGGCATTGAGAAAAGAGCATAATTTCACCCTTCAGACCCTCAACATCACCCTTGTGGTGCCCTGTACAACACCACGTGATTATAGGCATTGAGAATAGAGCATAATTTCACCCTCCAGACCCTCAACATCACCCTTGTGGTGCCCTGTACAACACCACGTGATTATGGGCATTGAGAATAGAGCATAATTTCACCCTCCAGACCCTCAACATCACCCTTGTGGTACCCTGTACAGGAGCACGTGATTATAGGCATTGAGAATAGAGCATAATTTCACCCTCCAGACCCTCAACATCACCCTTGTGGTGCCCTGTACAACACCACGTGATTATGGGCATTGAGAATAGAGCATAATTTCACCCTCCAGACCCTCAACATCACCCTTGTGGTGCCCTGTACAACACCACGTGATTATGGGCATTGAGAATAGAGCATAATTTCACCCTCCAGACCCTCAACATCACCCTTGTGGTGCCCTGTACAGCACCACGTGATTATAGGCACTGAGAAGAGAGCATAATTTCACCCTCCAGACCCTCAACATCACCCTTGTGGTGCCCTGTACAACACCACGTGATTATGGGCATTGAGAATAGAGCATAATTTCACCCTCCAGACCCTCAACATCACCCTTGTGGTACCCTGTACAGGAGCACGTGATTATAGGCATTGAGAATAGAGCATAATTTCACCCTCCAGACCCTCAACATCACCCTTGTGGTGCCCTGTACAACACCACGTGATTATAGGCATTGAGAATAGAGCATAATTTCACCCTCCAGACCCTCAACATCACCCTTGTGGTGCCCTGTACAACACCACGTGATTATGGGCATTGAGAATAGAGCATAATTTCACCCTCCAGACCCTCAACATCACCCTTGTGGTGCCCTGTACAGCACCACGTGATTATAGGCACTGAGAAGAGAGCATAATTTCACCCTCCAGACCCTCAACATCACCCTTGTGGTGCCCTGTACAACACCACGTGATTATGGGCATTGAGAATAGAGCATAATTTCACCCTCCAGACCCTCAACATCACCCTTGTGGTACCCTGTACAGGAGCACGTGATTATAGGCATTGAGAATAGAGCATAATTTCACCCTCCAGACCCTCATCATCACCCTTGTGGTGCCCTGTACAGCAGCACGTGATCATAGGCATTGAGAATAGAGCATAATTTCACCCTTCAGACCCTCAACATCACCCTTGTGGTGCCCTGTACAACACCACGTGATTATAGGCATTGAGAATAGAGCATAATTTCACCCTTCAGACCCTCAACATCACCCTTGTGGTGCCCTGTACAGCAGCACGTGATTATGGGCATTGAGAAAAGAGCATAATTTCACCCTCCAGACCCTCAACATCACCCTTGTGGTGCCCTGTACAACACCACGTGATTATAGGCATTGAGAATAGAGCCTAATTTCACTCTTCAGACCATAAACATCACCCTTGTGGTGCCCTGTACAGCACCACGTGATTATAGGCATTGAGAATAGAGCATAATTTCACCCTTCAGACCCTCAACATCACCCTTGTGATGCCCTGTACAGCACCACGTGATTATAGGCATTGAGAAAAGAGCATAATATCACCCTCCAGACCCTCAACATCACCCTTGTGGTGCCCTGTACAACACCACGTGATTATAGGCATTGAGAAAAGAGCATAATTTCACTCTCCAGACCCTCAACATCTCCCTTGTGGTGCCCTGTACAGAACCACGTGATCATAGGCATTGAGAAAAGAGCATAATTTCACCCTCCAGACCCTAAACATCACCCTTGTGGTGCCCTGTACAGCACCACGTGATTATAGGCATTGAGAAAAGAGCATAATTTCACCCTCAGACCCTCAACATCACCCTTGTGGTGCCCTGTACAGCACCACGTGATTATAGGCATTGAGAAAAGAGCATAATTTCACCCTTCAGACCGTCAACATCACCCTTGTGGTGCCCTGTACAGCACCACGTGATCGTAGGCATTGAGAATAGAGCATAATTTCACTCTGCAGACCCTCAACATCACCCTTGTGGTGCCCTGTACAGGAGCACGTGATTATAGGCATTGAGAAAAGAGCATAATTTCACCCTCCAGACCCTCAACATCACCCTTGTGGTGCCCTGTACAGAAGCACGTGATTATAGGCATTGAGAAAAGTGCATAATTTCACCCTTCAGACCCTCAACATCACCCTTGTGATGCCCTGTACAGCACCACGTGATCATTGGCATTGAGAATAGAGCATAATTTCACTCTCCAGACCCTCAACATCTCCCTTGTGGTGCCCTGTACAGCACCACGTGATCATAGGCATTGAGAATAGAGCATAATTCCACTCTCCAGACCCACAACATCACCCTTGTGGTGCCCTGTACAGCACCACGTGATTATGGGCATTGAGAAAAGAGCATAATTTCACCCTCCAGACCCTCAACATCACTCTAGTGGTGCCCTGTACAGAAGCACGTGATTATCGACATTGAGAAAAGAGCATAATTTCACCCTCCAGACCCTCAACATCACCCTTGTGGTGCCCTGTACAGCACCACGTGATTATAGGCATTGAGAAAAGAGCATAATTTCACCCTTCAGACCGTCAACATCACCCTTGTGGTGCCCTGTACAGCACCACGTGATCGTAGGCATTGAGAATAGAGCATAATTTCACTCTGCAGACCCTCAACATCACCCTTGTGGTGCCCTGTACAGCACCACGTGATTATAGGCATTGAGAAAAGAGCATAATTTCACCCTCCAGACCCTCAACATCACCCTTGTGGTGCCCTGTACAACACCATGTGATTATAGGCATTGAGAAAAGAGCATAATTTCACCCTTCAGACCCTCAACATCACCCTTGTGGTGCCCTGAACAACACCACGTGATTATAGGCATTGAGAATATAGCATAATTTCACCCTCCAGAACCTCAACATCACCCTTGTGGTGCCCTGTACAACAGCACCACGTGATTATAGGCATTGAGAACAGAGCATAATTTCACCCTTCAGACCTTAACATCACCCTTGTGTTGCCCTGTACAGGAGCAGGTGATTATAGGCATTGAGAATAGAGCATAATTTCACTCTCCAGACCCTCAACATCACCCTTGTGGTGCCCTGAACAACACCACGTGATCATGGGCATTGAGAAAAGAGCATAATTTTACCCTCCAGACTCTCAACATCACCCTAGTGGTGCCCTGTACAGCACCATGTGATTATAGGCATTGAGAAAAGAGCATAATTTCACCCTTCAGACCCACAACATCACCCTTGTGGTGCCCTGTATAACACCACGTGATTATAGGCATTGAGAAAAGAGCATAATTTCACCCTTCAGACCCTCAACATCACCCTTGTGGTGCCCTGTACAGGAGCACGTGATTATAGGCATTGAGAAAAGAGCATAATTTCACCCTCCAGACCCTCAACATCACCCTTGTGGTGCCCTGTACAGGAGCACGTGATTATAGGCATTGAGAAAAGAGCATAATTTCACCCTTCAGACCCTCAACATCACCCTTGTGGTGCCCTGTACAGCACCACGTGATTATAGGCATTGATAAAAGAGCATAATTTCACTCTCCAGACCCTCAACATCACCCTTGTGGTGCCCTGAACAACACCACGAGATCATAGGCATTGAGAATAGAGCATAATTTCAACCCTTCAGACCCTCAACATCACCCTTGTGGTGCCCTGAACAACACCACGAGATCATAGGCATTGAGAATAGAGCATAATTTCAACCCTTCAGACCCTCAACATCACCCTTGTGGTGCCCTGAACAACACCACGTGATTATAGGCATTGAGAAAAGAGCATAATTTCACCCTTCAGACCCTCAACATCACCCTTGTGGTGCCCTGAACAACACCACGTGATTATGGGCATCGAGAATAGAGCATAATTTCACTCTCCAGACCCTCAACATCACCCTTGTGGTGCCCTGAACAACACCACGTGATCATAGGCATTGAGAATAGAGCATAATTTCACTCTCCAGACCCTCAACATCACCCTTGTGGTGCCCTGAACAACACCACGTGATCATAGGCATTGAGATTAGAGCATAATTCCACCCTTCAGACCCTCAACATTACCCTTGTGGTGCCCTGAACAACACCACGTGATTATAGGCATTGAGAAAAGAGCATAATTTCACCCTTCAGACCCTCAACATCACCCTTGTGGTGCCCTGAACAACACCACGTGATCATAGGCATTGAGAATAGAGCATAATTTCACCCTTCAGACCCTCAACATCACCCTTGTGGTGCCCTGAACAACACCCCGTGATTATAGGCATAGAGAATAGAGCATAATTTCACCCTTCAGACCCTCAACATCACCCTTGTGGTGCCCTGAACAACACCACGTGATTATAGGCATTGAGAATAGAGCATAATTTCACTCTCCAGACCCTCAACATCACCCTTGTGGTGCCCTGAACAACACCACGTGATCATAGGCATTGAGAAAAGAGCATAATTTCACCCTCCAGACCCTCAACATCACCCTTGTGGTGCCCTGAACAACACCACGTGATCATGGGCATTGAGAATAGAGCACAATTTCACCCTTCAGACCCTCAACATCACCCTTGTGGTGCCCTGTACAGGAGCACGTGATTATAGGCATTGAGAATAGAGCATAATTTCACTCTCCAGACCCTCAACATCACCCTTGTGGTGCCCTGAACAACACCACGTGATCATGGGCATTGAGAAAAGAGTATAATTTTACCCTCCAGACTCTCAACATCACCCTTGTGGTGCCCTGTACAGCACCATGTGATTATATGCATTGAGAAAAGAGCATAATTTCACCCTTCAGACCCACAACATCACCCTTGTGGTGCCCTGTATAACACCACGTGATTATAGACATTGAGAAAAGAGCATAATTTCACCCTTCAGACCCTCAACATCACCCTTGTGGTGCCCTGAACAACACCACGTGATTATCGTCATTGAGAAAAGAGCATAATTTCACCCTCCAGACCCTCAACATCACCCTTGTGGTGCCCTGTTCAGGAGCACGTGATTATAGGCATTGAGAAAAGAGCATAATTTCACCCTCCAGACCCTCAACATCATCCTTGTGGTGCCCTGTACAGGGGCACTTGATTATAGGCATTGAGTAAAGAGCATAATTTCACCCTCCAGACCCTCAACATCACCCTTGTGGTGCCCTGTACATCACCACTTGATCATAGGCATTAAGAAAAGAGCATAATTTCACCCTCCAGACCCTCATCATCACCCTTGTGGTGCCCTGTACAACACCACGTGATTATAGGCATTGAGAAAAGAGCATAATTTCACCCTCCAGACCCTCAACATCACCCTTGTGGTGCCCTGTACAGCACCACGTGATTATAGGCATTGAGAAAAGAGCATAATTTCACCCTTCAGACCCTCAACATCACCCTTGTGGTGCCCTGTACAGCACCACGTGATTATAGGCATTGAGAAAAGAGCATAATTTCACCCTTCAGACCCTCAACATCACTCTTGTGGTGCCCTGTACAGGAGCACGTGATTATAGGCATTGAGAAAAGAGCATAATTTCACCCTTCAGATCCTCAACATCATCCTTGTGGTGCCCTGTACAGGAGCACGTGATCATAGGCATTGAGAATAGAGCATAATTTCACCCTTCAGACCCTCAACATCACCCTTGTGGTGCCCTGTACAGCACCACGTGATTATAGGCATTGAGAAAAGAGCATAATTTCACCCTTCAGACCCTCAACATCACCCTTGTGGTGCCCAGAACAACACCACGTGATTATAGGCATTGATAAAAGAGCATAATTTCACCCTTCAGACCCTCAACATCACCCTTGTGGTGCCCTGAACAACACCACGTGATCATAGGCATTGAGAATAGAGCATAATTTCAACCCTTCAGACCCTCAACATCACCCTTGTGGTGCCCTGAACAACACCACGTGATCATAGGCATTGAGAAAAGAGCATAATTTCACCCTTCAGACCATCAACATCACCCTTGTGGTGCCCTGAACAACACCACGTGATTATGGGCATCAAGAATAGAGCATAATTTCACTCTCCAGACCCTCAACATCACCCTTGTGGTGCCCTGAACAACACCACGTGATCATAGGCATTGAGAATAGAGCATAATTTCACTCTCCAGACCCTCAACATCACCCTTGTGGTGCCCTGAACAACACCACGTGATCATAGGCATTGAGAATAGAGCATAATTTCACCCTTCAGACCCTCAACATCACCCTTGTGGTGCCCTGAACAACACCACGTGATTATAGGCATTGAGGAAAGAGCATAATTTCACCCTTCAGACCCTCAACATCACCCTTGTGGTGCCCTGAACAACACCACGTGATCATAGGCATTGAGAAAAGAGCATAATTTCACCCTTCAGACCCTCAACATCACCCTTGTGGTGCCCTGTACAGGAGCACGTGATTATAAGCATTGAGAAAAGAGCCTAATTTCACCCTCCAGACCCTCAACATCACCCTTGTGGTGCCCTGTACAGCACCACGTGATTATAGGCATTGATAAAACAGCATAATTTCACTCTCCAGACCCTCAACATCACCCTTGTGGTGCCCTGAACAACACCACGTGATCATAGGCATTGAGAATAGAGCATGATTTCAACCCTTCAGACCCTCAACATCACCCTTGTGGTGCCCTGAACAACACCACGTGATTATAGGCATTGAGAAAAGAGCATAATTTCACCCTTCAGACCCTCAACATCACCCTTGTGGTGCCCTGAACAACACCACGTGATCATAGGCATTGAGAATAGAGCATAATTTCACCCTTCAGACCCTCAACATCACCCTTGTGGTGCCCTGAACAACACCCCGTGATTATAGGCATAGAGAATAGAGCATAATTTCACCCTTCAGACCCTCAACATCACCCTTGTGGTGCCCTGAACAACACCACGTGATTATAGGCATTGAGAATAGAGCATAATTTCACTCTCCAGACCCTCAACATCACCCTTGTGGTGCCCTGAACAACACCACGTGATTATAGGCATTGAGAAAAGAGCATAATTTCACCCTCCAGACCCTCAACATCACCCTTGTGGTGCCCTGAACAACACCACGTGATCATGGGCATTGAGAATAGAGCACAATTTCACCCTTCAGACCCTCAACATCACCCTTGTGGTGCCCTGTACAGAAGCACGTGATTATAGGCATTGAGAATAGAGCATAATTTCACTCTCCAGACCCTCAACATCACCCTTGTGGTGCCCTGAACAACACCACGTGATCATGGGCATTGAGAAAAGAGTATAATTTTACCCTCCAGACTCTCAACATCACCCTTGTGGTGCCCTGTACAGCACCATGTGATTATAGGCATTGAGAAAAGAGCATAATTTCACCCTTCAGACCCACAACATCACCCTTGTGGTGCCCTGTATAACACCACGTGATTATAGACATTGAGAAAAGAGCATAATTTCACCCTTCAGACCCTCAACATCACCCTTGTGGTGCCCTGAACAACACCACGTGATTATCGTCATTGAGAAAAGAGCATAATTTCACCCTCCAGACCCTCAACATCACCCTTGTGGTGCCCTGTTCAGGAGCACGTGATTATAGGCATTGAGAAAAGAGCATAATTTCACCCTCCAGACCCTCAACATCATCCTTGTGGTGCCCTGTACAGGGGCACTTGATTATAGGCATTGAGAAAAGAGCATAATTTCACCCTCCAGACCCTCAACATCACCCTTGTGGTGCCCTGTACAGCACCACTTGATCATAGGCATTAAGAAAAGAGCATAATTTCACCCTCCAGACCCTCATCATCACCCTTGTGGTGCCCTGTACAACACCACGTGATTATAGGCATTGAGAAAAGAGCATAATTTCACCCTCCAGACCCTCAACATCACCCTTGTGGTGCCCTGTACAGCACCACGTGATTATAGGCATTGAGAAAAGAGCATAATTTCACCCTTCAGACCCTCAACATCACCCTTGTGGTGCCCTGTACAGCACCACGTGATTATAGGCATTGAGAAAAGAGCATAATTTCACCCTTCAGACCCTCAACATCACTCTTGTGGTGCCCTGTACAGGAGCACGTGATTATAGGCATTGAGAAAAGAGCATAATTTCACCCTTCAGATCCTCAACATCATCCTTGTGGTGCCCTGTACAGGAGCACGTGATCATAGGCATTGAGAATAGAGCATAATTTCACCCTTCAGACCCTCAACATCACCCTTGTGGTGCCCTGTACAGCACCACGTGATTATAGGCATTGAGAAAAGAGCATAATTTCACCCTTCAGACCCTCAACATCACCCTTGTGGTGCCCCGAACAACACCACGTGATTATAGGCATTGAGAAAAGAGCATAATTTCACCCTTCAGACCCTCAACATCACCCTTGTGGTGCCCTGAACAACACCACGTGATCATAGGCATTGAGAATAGAGCATAATTTCAACCCTTCAGACCCTCAACATCACCCTTGTGGTGCCCTGAACAACACCATGTGATCATAGGCATTGAGAAAAGAGCATAATTCCACCCTTCAGACCCTCAACATCACCCTTGTGGTGCCCTGAACAACACCACGTGATTATGGGCATCGAGAATAGAGCATAATTTCACTCTCCAGACCCTCAACATCACCCTTGTGGTGCCCTGAACAACACCACGTGATCATAGGCATTGAGAATAGAGCATAATTTCACTCTCCAGACCCTCAACATCACCCTTGTGGTGCCCTGAACAACACCACGTGATCATAGGCATTGAGAATAGAGCATAATTTCACCCTTCAGACCCTCAACATCACCCTTGTGGTGCCCTGAACAACACCACGTGATTATAGACATTGAGGAAAGAGCATAATTTCACCCTTCAGACCCTCAACATCACCCTTGTGGTGCCCTGAACAACACCACGTGATCATAGGCATTGAGAAAAGAGCATAATTTCACCCTTCAGACCCACAACATCACCCTTGTGGTGCCCTGTACAGGAGCACGTGATTATAAGCATTGAGAAAAGAGCCTAATTTCACCCTCCAGACCCTCAACATCACCCTTGTGGTGCCCTGTACAGCACCACGTGATTATAGGCATTGATAAAAGAGCATAATTTCACTCTCCAGACCCTCAACATCACCCTTGTGGTGCCCTGAACAACACCACGTGATCATAGGCATTGAGAATAGAGCATGATTTCAACCCTTCAGACCCTCAACATCACCCTTGTGGTGCCCTGAACAACACCACGTGATTATAGGCATTGAGAAAAGAGCATAATTTCACCCTTCAGACCCTCAACATCACCCTTGTGGTGCCCTGAACAACACCACGTGATCATAGGCATTGAGAATAGAGCATAATTTCACCCTTCAGACCCTCAACATCACCCTTGTGGTGCCCTGAACAACACCACGTGATTATAGGCATTGAGAAAAGAGCATAATTTCACCCTTCAGACCCTCAACATCACCCTTGTGGTGCCCTGAACAACACCACGTGATCATAGGCATTGAGAATAGAGCATAATTTCACCCTTCAGACCCTCAACATCACCCTTGTGGTGCCCTAAACAACACCACGCGATTATAGGCATTGAGAAAAGAGCATAATTTCACCCTTCAGACCCTCAACATCACCCTTGTGGTGCCCTGAACAACACCACGTGATTATAGGCATTGAGAATAGAGCATAATTTCACTCTCCAGACCCTCAACATCATCCTTGTGGTGCCCTGAACAACACCACGTGATTATGGGCATTGAGAAAAGAGCATAATTTCACCCTCCAGACCCTCAACATCACCCTTGTGGTGCCCTGAACAACACCACGTGATCATAGGCATTGAGAATAGAGCATAATTTCACCCTTCAGACCCTCAACATCACCCTTGTGGTGCCCTGAACAACACCACGTGATTATAGGCATTGAGAAAAGAGCCTAATTTCACCCTTCAGACCCTCAACATCACCCTTGTGGTGCCCTGAATAACACCACGTGATTATGGGCATTGAGAATAGAGCATAATTCCACTCTCCAGACCCTCAACATCACCCTTGTGGTGCCCTGAACAACACCACGTGATCATAGGCATTGAGAAAAGAGCATAATTCCACCCTCCAGACCCTCAACATCACCCTTGTGGTGCCCTGTACAGGAGCACGTGATTATAAGCATTGAGAAAAGAGCCTAATTTCACCCTCCAGACCCTCAACATCACCCTTGTGGTGCTCTGTACAACAGCACGTGATTATAGGCATTGAGAAAAGAGTATAATTTCACCCTTCAGACCCTCAACATCACCCTTGTGGTGCCCTGAACAACACCACGTGATCATGGGCATTGAGAATAGAGCACAATTTCACCCTTCAGACCCTCAACATCACCCTTGTGGTGCCCTGAACAACACCACGTGATTATAGGCATTGAGAAAAGAGCATAATTTCACCCTTCAGACCCTCAACATCACCCTTGTGGTGCCCTGTACGAGAGCACGTGATTATAAGCATTGAGAAAAGAGCCCAATTTCACCCTCCAGACCCTCAACATCACCCTTGTGGTGCTCTGTACAACAGCACGTGATTATAGGCATTGAGAAAAGAGTATAATTTCACCCTTCAGACCCTCAACATCACCCTTGTGGTGCCCTGAACAACACCACGTGATCATGGGCATTGAGAATAGAGCACAATTTCACCCTTCAGACCCTCAACATCACCCTTGTGGTGCCCTGTACAACACCACGTGATTATAGGCATTGAGAAAAGAGCATAATTTCACCCTTCAGACCCTCAACATCACCCTTGTGGTGCCCTGTACAGGGGCACGTGATTATAGGCATTGAGAAAAGAGCATAATTTCACCCTTCAGACCCTCAACATCACCCTTGTGGTGCCCTGTACAACACCACGTGATTATAGGCATTGAGAAAAGAGCATAATTTCACCCTTCAGACCCTCAACATCACCCTTGTGGTGCCCTGTACAGGTGCACGTGATTATAGGCATTGAGAAAAGAGCATAATTTCACCCTTCAGACCCTCAACATCACCCTTGTGGTGCCCTGTACAACACCACGTGATTATAGGCATTGAGAAAAGAGCATAATTTCACCCTCCAGACCCTCAACATCACCCTTGTGGTGCCCTGTACAGCACCACGTGATTATAGGCATTGAGAAAAGAGCATAATTTCACCCTTCAGACCCTCAACATCACCCTTGTGGTGCCCTGTACAGCACCACGTGATTATAGGCATTGAGAAAAGAGCATATTTTCACCCTTCAGACCCTCAACATCACCCTTGTGGTGCCCTGTACAGCACCACGTGATTATAGGCATTGAGAAAAGAGCATAATTTCACCCTTCAGACCCTCAACATCACCCTTGTGGTGCCCTGTACAGGGGCACGTGATTATGGGCATTGAGAAAAGAGCATAATTTCACCCTCCAGACCCTCAACATCACCCTTGTGGTGCCCTGTACAACACCACGTGATTATAGGCATTGAGAAAAGAGCATAATTTCACCCTCCAGACCCTCAACATCACCCTTGTGGTGCCCTGTACAGGGGCACGTGATTATAGGCATTGAGAAAAGAGCATAATTTCACCCTTCAGACCCTCAACATCACCCTTGTGGTGCCCTGTACAGGGGCACGTGATTATAGGCATTGAGAAAAGAGCATAATTTCACCCTCCAGACCCTCAACATCACCCTTGTGGTGCCCTGTACAACACCACGTAATTATAGGCATTGAGAAAAGAGCATAATTTCACCCTCCAGACCCTCAACATCACCCTTGTGGTGCCCTGTACAGCACCACGTGATTATAGGCATTGAGAAAAGAGCATAATTTCACCCTTCAGACCCTCAACATCACCCTTGTGGTGCCCTGTACAGCACCACGTGATTATAGGCATTGAGAAAAGAGCATAATTTCACCCTCCAGACCCTCAACATCACCCTTGTGGTGCCCTGTACAGCACCACGTGATCATAGGCATTAAGAAAAGAGCATATTTTCACCCTCCAGACCCTCATCATCACCCTTGTGGTGCCCTGTACAACACCACGTGATTATAGGCATTGAGAAAAGAGCATAATTTCACCCTCCAGACCCTCAACATCACCCTTGTGGTGCCCTGTACAGCACCACGTGATTATAGGCATTGAGAAAAGAGCATAATTTCACCCTTCAGACCCTCAACATCACCCTTGTGGTGCCCTGTACAGCACCACCTGATTATAGGCATTGAGAAAAGAGCATAATTTCACCCTTCAGACCCTCAACATCACCCTTGTGGTGCCCTTTACAGGAGCACGTGATTATAGGCATTGAGAAAAGAGCATAATTTCACCCTTCAGATCCTCAACATTATCCTTGTGGTGCCCTGTACAGGAGCACGTGATCATAGGCATTGAGAATAGAGCATAATTTCACCCTTCAGACCCTCAACATCACCCTCGTGGTGCCCTGTACAGGAGCACGTGATTATAGGCATTGAGAATAGAGCATAATTTCACCCTCCAGACCCTCAACATCACCCTTGTGGTGCCCTGTACAACACCACGTGATTATAGGCATTGAGAAAAGAGCATAATTTCACCCTTCCGACCCTCAACATCACCCTTGTGGTGCCCTGTTCAGCACCACGTGATTATAGGCATTGAGAAAAGAGCATAACTTCACCCTTCAGACCCTCAACATCACCCTTGTGGTGCCCTGTACAACACCACGTGATTATAGGCATTGAGAAAAGAGCATAATTTCACCCTTCCGACCCTCAACATCACCCTTGTGGTGCCCTGTACAGCACCACGTGATTATAGGCATTGAGAAAAGAGCATAATTTCACCCTTCCGACCCTCAACATCACCCTTGTGGTGCCCTGTACAGCACCACGTGATTATAGGCATTGAGAAAAGAGCATAACTTCACCCTTCAGACCCTCAACATCACCCTTGTGGTGCCCTGTACAACACCACGTGATTATAGGCATTGAGAAAAGAGCATAATTTCACCCTTCCGACCCTCAACATCACCCTTGTGGTGCCCTGTACAGCACCACGTGATTATAGGCATTGAGAAAAGAGCATAACTTCACCCTTCAGACCCTCAACATCACCCTTGTGGTGCCCTGAACAACACCACGTGATTATCGTCCTAGCGAATAAAGCATATTTTCACCCTTCAGACCCTCAACATCACCCTTGTGGTGCCCTGTACAGCACCGCGTGATTATAGGCATTGAGAAAAGAGCATAATTTCACCCTCCAGACCGTCAACATCACCCTTGTGGTGCCTTGTACTCCACCACGTGATCATCGTCCTAGCGAATAAAGCATATTTTCACCCTTCAGACCCTCAACATCACCCTTGTGGCGCCCTGTATAACACCACGTGATTATCGTCATTGCCCCACAAAATTTTAGCGAAATCAAAATTTTCGATCATTTTTTTTTCACTTTTTTGAAATTTGATTCCTGACCTTAATCTTGGTTTTCAAATTCTCCAAAAATATCTTCTACCTCAGAATTATCTCCTCTATCTGAATATTCAAATAATTCCACTTTTTTATATCATCGTTTTAAAAGTCTATCCTGAGAATCTACTGAAAATGACAGTTTTTTGGTAATTCACGTACTTTTTTCTTGGAAACGGCTCGGGCGAGCTCAGCGAAATTTGCCGATGATTTACAGATCCTCAATTTATACTCATAAAAAAATACCAGAATATCATACGAGTCTCCTTTTCATGGAAATTAATTGTGAAAGGTCAAAAACTAGTGTCATGAAAAATCAATAAAATAATGATGAATGTTTCTTCATGGTATTGTATTTGTTACAGCTGTGTGGATGGTGGACCGAGGACGGTGTCAGTACACGTGTCAACCAGCGGGGTTGTTGAAGAACGAGGAGGAGGCAACTGAGACGGCAGTACGGCGTAGAAGTGGACGCAGTGAGGACGTTGGAAGATGAGGGAAGAAGATGAACGCAACAATGAGAACGACATGCGTAAGTAGAGTGGAACAACGTGGCCGGTATTTTTCAGTCCTCACGGTTGTGATGGTCAGAAACTTCTGACATTAGAGCCACCTGTTATCTCTCTGAGAGAAATATTTCAAGAAATGAAGTTTCCGTCGATTTAGGAATTCTAAGCGTCAACTCATCATTCTGGCAGATTTTTTTTTGTGACTCGATAGTTTTTGTTTAATTTCTCAGTTCTTTAGTTATGTATGTGTAAGGTAATCGAATTAGAACATGAAACAGGTCTCAGCTTCAAAATGGAGTTCAATTTGAAGATTTTAGAGCAAATATTAACTCATCTACCAGTAGGCCTCCTGTAGTAGGCCCTACAGTATTTTCATTATTTTGTCATATAGAATTTTAAAATACTTGTAATTACGAGGAATAAATTTTTTGATAGAATTTCAACAGAATTGCTTCTCGGAATGTCCTCTTGTCGCCCCACAAAATTTCAGCTGAATCAAAATTTACAATAATTTTTTTTACTTTTTTCAAATTTGATTTCTGACTTCAATTTTGGTTCTAAAATTTACAAAATGATATTTTCTACCTCAGAATTGATTCTCATATCTGAATATCTTAACCTAATTGCACATATATAATTATTTTAAAAGTCCATCCCGAGAATCGACTGAAAATGACTATTTTTTGGTAATTCACATACTTTTTTCTTGGAAACGGCTCGGGCGAGCTCAGCGAAATTTGCTGATGATTTACAGATCCTCAATTTATACTCATAAAAAAATACCAGAACATCATACGAGTCTCCAGTTCATGGAAATTAATTGTGAAAGGTCAAAAACTAGTGTCATGAAAAATCAATAAAATGAAGATGAATGTTTCTTCATGGTATTTTGTTTGTTACAGCTGTGTGGATGGTGGACCGAGGACGGTGTCAGTACACGTGTCAACCAGCGGGGTCGTTGAAGAACGAGGAGGAGGCAACTGAGACTGCAGTACGGCGTAGAAGTTGACGCAGTGAGGACGTTGGAAGATGAGGGAAGAAGATGAGCGCAACAATGAGAACGACATGCGTAAGTAGAGTGGAACAACGTGGCCGGTATTTTTCAGTCCTCACGGTTGTGATGGTCAGAAACTTCTGACATTAGAGCCACCTGTTATCTCTCTGAGAGAAATATTTCAAGAAATGAAGTTTCCGTCGATTTAGGAATTCTAAGCGTCAACTCATCATTCTGGCAGATTTTTTTTTGTGACTCGATAGTTTTTGTTTAATTTCTCAGTTCTTTAGTTATGTATGTGTAAGGTAATCGAATTAGAACATGAAACAGGTCTCAGCTTCAAAATGGAGTTCAATTTGAAGATTTTAGAGCAAATATTAACTCATCTACCAGTAGGCCTCCTGTAGTAGGCCCTACAGTATTTTCATTATTTTGTCATATAGAATTTTAAAATACTTGTAATTACGAGGAATAAATTTTTTGATAGAATTTCAACAGAATTGCTTCTCGGAATGTCCTCTTGTCGCCCCACAAAATTTCAGCTGAATCAAAATTTATAATAATTTTTTTTACTTTTTTCAAATTTGATTTCTGACTTCAATTTTGGTTCTAAAATTTACAAAATGATATTTTCTACCTCAGAATTGATTCTCATATCTGAATATCTTAACCTAATTGCACATATATAATTATTTTAAAAGTCCATCCCGAGAATCGACTGAAAATGACTATTTTTTGGTAATTCACATACTTTTTTCTTGGAAACGGCTCGGGCGAGCTTAGCGAAATTTGCTGATGATTTACAGATCCTCAATTTATACTCATAAAAAAATACCAGAACATCATACGAGTCTCCAGTTCATGGAAATTAATTGTGAAAGGTCAAAAACTAGTGTCATGAAAAATCAATAAAATGAAGATGAATGTTTCTTCATGGTATTGTGTTTGTTACAGCTGTGTGGATGGTGGACCGAGGACGGTGTCAGTACACGTGTCAACCAGCGGGGTCGTTGAAGAACGAGGAGAAGGCAACTGAGACTGCAGTACGGCGTAGAAGTTGACGCAGTGAGGACGTTGGAAGAAGAGGGAAGAAGATGAACGCAACAAAGAGAACGACATGCGTAAGTAGAGTAGAACAACGTGGTCGGTAGTTTTCAGTCCTCACGGTGGTGATGGTCAGAAACTTCTGACTTTAGAGCCACCTGTTATCTCTCCGAGAGAAATATTTCAAGAAATGAAGTTTCCGTCGATTTAGGAGTTCTAAGCGTCAACTCACCATTCTGGCAGATTTTTTTTCGTGACTCGATAGTTTTTGTTTAATTTCTCAGTTCTTTAGTTATGTATGTGTAAGGTAATCGAATTAGAACATGAAACAGGTCTCAGTGTCAAAATGGAGTTCAATTTGAAGATTTTAGAGCAAATATTACCTCATCTACCAGTAGGCCTCCTGTAGTAGGCCCTACAGTATTTTCAGCATTTTGTCATATGAAATTCTAGAATCCTTGTAATTACTTGTGAAGAATTTTTTTTTATAGAATTTCAACAGATTAAGCTTCTTGAAATGTCTTTTTGACGCCCCACAAAATTTTGGCAAAATCAAAATTCTCGAATATTTTTTTCACTTTTTTTAAAATTTGATTTCCGACTTCAATTTTGGTTTCAAAATTCACCCAAATTTTTTTTCCAACTCAGAATTATTCTCTATGTCTGAATTCTGAATATCTGAACATAATTCCACATATATCATTAAATTAAAATTCCATCCTGAAAATCTACTGAAAATGACAGTTTTTTGGTAATTCACCTACTTTCGTCTTGGAAACGGCTTGAGCGAGCTCAGCAAAATTTGCTGATGATTTATAGATCCTTAATTTATACTCACAAAAAAATACTAGAACATTGTAGGTCTGACCAGTTCATAGAAATTAATTGCAAGAGGTCAAAAACTAGTGTCCCTCTAGTTCCCTCATCATTTTGGCAATTTTATTTTGTGATTTGAAAGTTTTTTGTTCAATTCTCTAGCTCTGTAGTCATGTGGGCCTATGTGTAGAGCAAGATGCATTGTGGGTTGCATTAGCCCATTGGAGATGGTGACCTCACTTCCTGTCCCTCCCATGTTAAAAATATGTTCTGATTCACGGTCCACGTTTAAAGTACTATTGACCATGCGTAGATAAGTGGTGATAGTAGGAACTAACGTTACGTTCAAGGCCGGCTTACTGTCATCAAGTTTGCCAGCCTATCAGCCGTTTCTACAAAAACACACCAGATAGAGCAGCGATCCATATTACACAGAAAAGTCCTCACGGTATGGTACGTGTTTTCAAGATAAGTGAAGGCGCCATCTCCCGGCCTCAAACAAACGCAACCCTCAATGCATCTTGGTGTAGAGAAATCAAATGAGAACACAAATCAGGTCTCAGTTTCATAATTGAGTTCAATTCAGAGATTTTTCGGCAAAAAATGACCGAAAATTTTCTCTTTTCAAAATTTGATATACTGTATCTCAAATTTGGTGTGCATACGGAAGAGCTCTTCACAAAGAATAGTCTAGTGAAATTTTTGAATTATAATAAGTTATTCATAATAATTTGAGCACTGTACTGAATGAAATCAAACATGTTACGAGATGAAATTAAGACAACCACAATATAGAACGACATACAAATAAACATTCCATGAAATTGACAAAGATCAAATCGAATTAGATGAAATAAATATCACAATAGATCGCATCAACACTTGAATGCGACACAAGTTGCCTACCATCCAGGCAATATAGCTGACTCCTGTGTTGGGTTATTATAACCTTCTTGCTGTTGGTTATCAGGAAAATGGTGGTATGTTCGTGATGAACAATCATTTCATAGACTTCCTTCAGATTATCCGTTTGAGCTACGAATATCTTCTAATAAATATATAACACGTTACATACGCATAAACAGTGGTGTGTCAATCATTTGTTGAATACCGAATAGGAATGCAATAGAACGCACTCATCCGCACGACACTATCTTGTCTATTTTATTACCAGTTGCTCATTTTCAACCAACTTTATCCAATTAACGTCGAAACCCGATACGCAATCATTGTTCCCCGATTGAGGCCAAGAGTGAGAGGTAGGATCTTCTAGACGGGGCACCACAAGGGCGATCTTACAACCCTGCATCATCTGAACAACCAGAGCTCATGTCCGGTGAAGAACGTCTTGTTCTGTGATCACAGCCTTACTTTGTTGATAATATAATACATATCTCTTCTTTACAGTCGGTGGTATCTACAGTCCAGTGCGTGGTATGCGGACGTTGAAGAGGAGGAGAGGGGAGCGGAAGAAAGGAGGAGAACAAGGAGAGGAGAGGAAGAAGGAGAAGAGGGGAGCGGAAGAAAGGAGGAGAAGAGGGAGTGGAAGATAGGAGGAGAAGAGGGAGAGGAAGAAAGGTTGAGAAGGAGAGGGGAGAGGAAGAAAGAAGGAGAGGGGAGCGGACGTTGAGGAGAAGGAGAGGGGAGAGGAAGAAAGGAGGAGAAGAGGGAGTGGAAGATAGGAGGAGAAGAGGGAGAGGAAGAAAGGTTGAGAAGGAGAGGGGAGAGGAAGAAAGAAGGAGAGGGGAGCGGACGTTGAGGAGAAGGAGAGGGGAGAGGAAGAAAGGAGGAGAAGAGGGGAGAGGAGAGGAACATCATGACAGGTGGGTACGTAGCCTACTGTTACTATCGCTGATTTGGCACACTGATCCCACCAATAGCCAGGTTATTTGGGGGACACGAACGAGCAGGTGATAGTGAAACAATGAAGTACTGATGAGTGAAAGAACGTCCATCTATGCCTTCTGCGGGACTCGAACCTGAAATTTACAAAAAAACATTTTTGCATTTCTCACCTTAACCAAATTTGATTGTTGACTCGAATTTTGGTTTTAAAATTCACAAAATTATTTCATTGATTGTTATTGAACTCTCTATCTGATATTCAAACATAATTCCGTAATTATCGTTATTTCAAAAATCTGTTGTGGAAACTCACTGGGAATAACCTTTGAATTTCAAGCGTTCTTATTAGCCAATTCAACAGATCATTAAGATATACTGAAAGTAATGACATTCATCAAAAAACTTGTTATGTTGTAGATGACGATGCTATGAATAGAATTATGCAAAAATAAATATAAGTAACCGTTCTCATTTATAAATCACACTCATTTTAAGAGGAGAAATAGTTGACTTTTCACCAAATTGAAGTCAAAATAGCAACTCAATATTTCATTCAAGCGCTGTAACTTCGGCCAAAAAAACATGACAGAATTTCTGATGTAATTTCAATTCAAGAATACACATGTTCAACAAAACTTGACTCAAATTTTCCCAATGTAGAATTAATTTCAAAACTAGTCAAACGCGAAATATGCGTTGTAAGATGAGCGAAATATCTCAATAAGGTATAAAAGTCCTTAAAGTAGTTCTACCCTTGCTACTTTATCGACTCTTGTATTCTACACACCTTGATATCTGAATAAGCTATTAAAGTAGTTAAAATAGTTCTACTCTTGCCACTTCATTGACTCTGGTATTCTACACACCTTGACGCATATAGAAAATACTTCATTGTTGGTCAGCTCTTGAATCTAGAAAGCAGTGAATCTCAACAACTTAATTCTGTCACAATTTGTATGATATATTTTATGAATATTATCAGTCATTTTATTTTTTCTCTTCAAAACGACTGATCAGAATTGCTTAAAAAATCGTAATAATGTGTAAAATCCATGTATACACATTTAGAGAGAATTTCATTCCATTTGGAGAGATTTTATTTTTCAACATTTTCTGCCCAGCCAAATCTTATGGGGTTTTTAGAAACTTTGAAATGATGATTCTCAAAATCGGTCTGACCGATTCATCCCAAAAACTATACAGTTCTAAGTTGGATGAGTTCGCGTGTACAAAAAAAGTTTCATGTTGATCAGTCAACCCTTGCGACCTGTGGAGTGCTTACAAACAAAAAAACACACAGACAAAGCCCTATAAGAGTGGGATGGAGACTTCGCTACGCTCATCAATTACTTCTTGACTCTGCTGACCAAACAGCTGTTAGACTTCAAGGCCAAGAGTGAGAGGTAGGATCCTTCAGAATGGGCACCACAAGGGCAATCTTTTCGAAGTTGCTTGTTCTTTTCTTTCACACTGTAGCGCGGAGGTCTATGATTATCAGACACCTTATTTGCAGAACCTGCATTCAGGGACGTCATTAGGGGGTCCAAGGGGGGGCGCGCTTCCCTCCAAACGACATTTGCCCCCCCCCCCCTCCCCCTATCCTCTTTCAAAAATATATAATGTTGACCTACGAATAATACACTTATTGATATGAATTGTATCGGTACACATTGTACTACTTTACACTTCCTTTTTCCTTTTCGATAATGATTCAATAAGTAGATTCCGAAACTGCTTTTGTGAATCGCAAAAATCACTTGAAAAATGATCACATTCCAGAAAAATCACTTCTGGGAATTTTGTCGCGAGAAATCACGAAAATGACTTCGAAAATGTCCATAAAAGGCCGCAGCCGCTCTAGACGGGCTCATTGTTCGCTCGCTTCAGACTCGAGTTTAACATGCATCGTGGGCTAGGCGCAACCCGCAGACTAGCCCACCGAACTCATGTTCACGTAAACGCCGTTAATTCCCTTACTCACACTTTTCATATATTTCACAGTCTATATTTTTTTTCGGTATTCAAAAATATGTATCTAGGTTTTCGTAAACTAGAAATTTTTTCATTTTCCATTTAAAGAATTTGAAAAATTACAAATTCTTTGTTCAAAATTCTGTAAATGCGATAACCTTCGTTTTTCAATTATTAACAGAATGCAAAAACAATCAAATTGATATCTCAAAAATTACGGCCGTGAGAGTTTGCGGCGTGAAATACGAGCGCTTGCGGCCTCATAATGAATATACTTTTTTTTTAATAACATCGAAACTTGATACAAAATCATTGTTCCCCAATTAAGGCTATGGATGAAAGATAGGATCGTTTGGACCGGGCACCACAAGGGCGATCTTACCACTATATACTATCAAAAATAACTTTGATCATTTCCATAGTGATTCAATCATTGGACTCCAAAATTGCTTGTAAATATCAAAAATCACTTAAAAAATGACATGGGTCTATATCAAAAATTCACTGCGGGGCTTTGCTGGGAGAAATCGAAGAAGTATAACTCCGAAACTGTCCATGATGATACAGATAACTTGTGAATGGCAAAAATCACTTGAAAAATGTCTATATTTTCACAATTTCCCGATGTATCATGGGCCTACATGCAAGTCGTCACAATCACAGAGTCGTAGAGTGGATTACGATGAGACTATTGACAACTTGGCCGCGAGGAAGGTGCGACGTCAGCAGTCTTAGAGGCCTATACTTTCAAGGGATTTAACCACAGCATTGACTAGATCAATTGCTATGTAATATAGAGGGGGGGAGGCCAAAAATTATTTGCCTGGGGCGGCGCAAAACCTAAATACGGCCCTGGAGTCTCATGTCCGGTGAAGAACGTCTTATTCTGTAATCACAGCTTAACTTTTTCTGTAATCACAGCTTAACTTTGTTGATGAGCGTAGCAAAGTCTCCATCCCACTCTTATAGGGCTTTGTCTGTGTTTTTTTTTTTTTTTTTTGGAAGCACTCCACAGGTCGCAAGGGTTGACTGATCAACATGAAACTTTTTTTGTACACGCAAACTCATCCAACTTAGAACTGTATAGTTTTTGAGATGAATCGGTCGGACCGATTTTGAGAATCATCATCTCAAAGTTTCTAAAAACCCCATAAGATTTGGCTGGGCAGAAAATGTTGAAAAATAAAATCTCTCCAAATGGAATGAAATTCTCCCTAAATGTGTATACATGGATTTTACACACTATTACTATTTTTTAAGCAATTCTGATCAGTCGTTTTGAAGAAAAAAAATAAAAATATAACATAAAATATATCATAAAAACTGTGACAGAATTAAGTTGTCGAGATTCACTGCTTTCTAGATTCAAGAGTTGACCAACAATGAAGTATTTTTTATATGCGTCAAGGTGTGTAGAACACCAGAGTCAATGAAGTGGCAAGAGTAGAACTACTTTAACGACTTTAATAGCTTATTCAGATATCAAGGGGTGTAGAATACCAGAGTCGATAAAGAAGCAAGGGTAGAACTACTTCAAGGACTTTTATACCCTATTGAGATATCTCGCTCATCTTACAACGCATATTTCGCGTTTGACTAGTTGATAGTATAATAATTAGAGACAGGATAGTGATGCAATTTCATGTTTCTAGATATAGCCAGGAGAACATGCAAAATCAATTATAAATCCTTTTCATGACTCGAGGGTTCGGAATAAATTACTTTGATAACGCATGTTTCGCTTAATTAAAATACTGCATATTTTGCTTATTTCTGCTTATAAAAACATACTAACCGAAAAGCGCCAAATTCTGTCACCAGATAATATTGAGCAGTTTCTGGTAAGTCACTGCACGGCAAAAAGTAGTACGCTGATGTGGAGTGACGTTTGGCGTATTATGTTATTGATAAAACTTCAAATTTATTCTTAAAAAGTGTCCGCATATTATTTACCCCAACTTGCCAATTCCAAGCGTATGCGTTCTATAAGTTTGTAAGTCTTTCAATATTGATTATTTGATTTTGATTTATTTCATTGTGCTATTTTCCTTATTTTGCAATTTGATACCGCTAATAGCGCTTATTTGGCAATTTGATACTACGTACTTAATTTGATACTACGTACTTATTTTGCTTATTTTGGCACTTTAATACTGCTTATACAGTGAAACCTCTTTAGTACGTTTTTCAGGGGACCAGACAAAAAAAACTTACTAAAGTGAAAAACTTACTAAAGTGAAAAACTTACTAAAGAAACTATTTAACATGTAGGAGTATATAGATAGGATTATAAAATAATTAAATAAAACTTACCAAGGTGAAAAATGTACTGAAGAGACTATTTAACATGTAGGAGTATATAGATAGGATTATAAAATAAAACTTACTAAAGAAACTATTCAACATGTAGGAGTATATAGATAGGATTATAAAATAAAACTTACCAAGGTGAAAAATGTACCAACGAGAAACTTACTAAAGAGGTTCTACTGTATAGCACTTATTTTAGCATTCAATACTGCTTATCCGAAGGTTTGATACTGCATCACTATCCTGTCTTTAATAATAAATATCTCTTCTTCACAGTCGGTGGTATCTACTATCCAGCGCGTGGTATGCGGACGTTGAGGAGGAGGAGAGGGGAGCGGAAGAAAGGGGGAGAGGGGAGAGGAGAGGAACATGATGACAGGTGGGTGCGTAGGCTACTGTTACTAACGTAGGACTACGATTACAACTTGATCTGGCACACTGATCCCACCAATAGCCAGGTTATTTGGGGGACACTAACAAGCAGGTGATAGTGAAATGATGAAGTGCTGATGATCCATCTATGCCTTGTGCGGGACTCTAATCTAAAATTTAAACACACAAAAATAATTTTTGCATATTTCACTTTTTCTAAATTTGACTGTTGACTTGAATTTTGGTTTGAAATTCACAAATAAACATTTCACTAGGCCCCAATTGTTATTTAACTCTCTATCTGATATCCAAACATACCGGTAATTCCATAATTATTATTATTTCGAAAATCTGTTGTGGAAACTCACTGGGAATGTTAGCTTAATGATGATTAAAACAACGTTTCTCCTGGAAATGGCTCGGGTTGGCGTAGACAAGTTTGTTGATGATTTATAGATCTCGTGGTTATACTAGAACATCTCACTAGTCTCACTAGTTCCTGGAAATGGCTCGGGTTGGCGTAGACAAGTTTGTTGATGATTTATAGATCTCGTGGTTATACTAGAACATCTCACTAGTCTCACTAGTTCCTGGAAATGGCTCGGGTTGGCGTAGACAAGTTTGATGATGATTTATAGATCTCGTGGTTATACTAGAACATCTCACTAGTCTCACTAGTTCCTGGAAATGGCTCGGGTCGGCGTAGACTAGTTTGTTGATGATTTATAGATCTCGTGGTTATACTAGAACATCATACGTCTCACTAGTTCCTGGAAATTTAATGCGAAAGGTTGATTTGATACTTTTCATTGAATTTCTCAGTTTCGTTGTAACATATCTGTAGGGTGATCAAATTGGAACACAAAACAGGTCTCAGTTTCAAAATTGAGTTCAATTTAAAGATTTTAGAGCAAAAATAAACTTGGTTTTTGTCATATAGGGACCCGGATATAGAATTTTAGAATCCTTGTAATTACGTGGAAAGATTTTTTGGGGGTGAAATTTCAACAGATTGAGCTTCTTTGAAAGTTTTTCTGTCGCCCCACAAAATTTCAGCAAAATCAAATTTTTCAATTATATTTTTCACTTTTTCAAAATTTGATTTCTGACTTTAATTTTGGTTTTAAAATTTACAAAAAAATATCTTCTACCTCAGAATTATTTCCTTTATCTGAATATCTGAACATAATTCCACATATATCATTATTTTAAAAGTCCATCCCAAGAATCGACTGAAAATGACAGTTTTTTGGTAATTCACGTACTTTTTTCTTGGAAACGGCTCGGGCGAGCTCAGCGAAATTTGCTGATGATTTACAGATCCTTAATTTATACTCATAAAAAAATACCAGAACATCATACGAGTCTCCAGTTCATAGAAATTAATTGTGAAAGGTCAAAAACTAGTGTGATATATATACCCTTATCATTTTGGCATTTTTTTTTGATGACTTGATATTTTTTGTTGAATTTCTCAGTTCTTCAGTTATGTATGTGTGAAGTGATTCTATGAGAACACAAAACAGGTCTCAGTTTCAAAATTGAGTTCAATTTAAAGATTTTAGAGCAAAAATAAACTTGGTATTTTGTCATATAGGGGCCCAAATAGAATTTTAGAATCCTTGTAATTACGTGTAAAGATTTTTTGGGGGTGAAATTCCAACAGATTTAGCTTCTTTAAAAGTTCTTCTGTCGCCCCACAAAATTTCAGCGCAATCAAATTTTTCAATTATTTTTTTCACTTTTTTAAAATTTGATTTCTGACTTTAATTTTGGTTTTAAAATTCACAAAAAAATATCTTCTACCTCAGAATTATTTCCTTTATCTGAATATCTAAACATAATTCCACATATATCATTATTTTAAAAGTCCATCCCGAGAATCGACTGAAAATGACAGTTTTTTGGTAATTCACGTACTTTTTTCTTGGAAACGGCTCGGGCGAGCTTAGCGAAATTTACTGATGATTTACAGATCCTCAATTTATACTCATAAAAAAATACTGGGACATCATACGACTCTCTAGTTCATAGAAATTAATTTTGAAAGGTCAAAAACTAGTGTCCATCACCCTTATCATTTTGGCATTTTTATTTTGTGATTTGAAAGTTTTTTGTTCAATTCTCTAGCTCTGTAGTCATGTAGGCCTATGTGTAGAGCAAGATGCATCAGCCCATTGGAGATGGTGTCCTCACTTCCTATCTCTCCCATGTTAAAAATATGTTCTGATTCACGGACCACGTTCAAAGTACTATTGACCGTGCGTAGATAAGTGGTGATAGAAGGAACTAACGTTACGTTCAAGGCCGGCTCGCTGGCATCAAGTTTGCCAGCCTATCAGCCGTTTCTACAAAATACCACCAGATAGAGCAGCGGTCCATATTACACAGAAAAGTCCTCACGGTATGGTACGTGTTTTCAAGATAAGTGAAGGCGCCATCTCCCGGCCTCAAACAAACGCAACCCTCGATGCATCTTGGTGTAGAGAAATCAAATGAGAACACAAATTAGGTCTCAGTTTCAAAATTGAGTTCAATTCAGAGATTGTTCGGCAAAAAATGACCGAAAATTTTCTCTTTTCAAAATTTGATATACTGTATCTCAAATTTGGTGTGCATACGGAAGAGCTCTTCACAAAGAATAGTCTAGTGAAATTTTTGAATCATAATAAGTTATTTATAATAATTTGAGCACTGTACTGAATGAAATTAAACATGTTACGAGATAAAATTAGGACAACCACAATATAGAACGACATACAAATAAACATTCCATGAAATTGACAAAGATTAAATCGAATTAGATGAAATAAATATCACAATAGATCGCATCAACACTTGAACGCGACACAAGTTGCCTACCATCCAGGCAATATACCTGACTCCTCTGTTGGGTTATTATAACTTTCTTGCTGTTGGTTATCAGGAAAATGGTGGTATGTTCGTGATGAACAATCATTTCATAGACTTCCTTCAGATTATCCGTTTGAGCTACGAATACCTTCTAATAAATATAACACGTTACATTCACATAAACAGTGGTGTGTCAATCATTTGTTGAATACCGAATAGGAATGCAATAGAACGCACTCATCCGCACGACACTATCTTGTCTATTTTATTACCAGTTGCTCATTTTCAACCAACTTTATCCAATTAACGTCGAAACCCGATACACAATCATTGTTCCCCGATTGAGGCCAAGAGTGAGAGGTAGGATCTTCTAGACGGGGCACCACAAGGGCGATCTTACAATCCTGAATCATCTGAACAACCAGAGCTCTTGTCCGGTGAAGAACGTCTTGTTCTGTGATCACAGCCTTACTTTGTTGATAATATAATACATATCTCTTCTTTACAGTCGGTGGTATCTACAGTCCAGTGCGTGGTATGCGGACGTTGAGGAGGAGGAGAGGGGAGCGGAAGAAAGGAGGAGAGGGGAGAGGAGAGGAACATGATGACAGGTGGGTGCGTAGGCTACTGTTACTAACGTAGGACTACGATTACAACTTGATCTGGCACACTGATCCCACCAACAGCCAGGTTATTTGGGGGACACGAACGAGCAGGTGATAGTGATACGATGAAATGCTGATGAGTGAAAGAACGTCCATCTATGCCTTCTGCGGGACTCGAACCTGAAATTTACAAAAAAACATTTTTGCATTTCTCACCTTAACCAAATTTGATTGTTGACTCGAATTTTGGTTTTAAAATTCACAAAATTATTTCATTGATTGTTATTGAACTCTCTATCTGATATTCAAACATAATTCCGTAATTATCGTTATTTCAAAAATCTGTTGTGGAAACTCACTGGGAATAACCTTTGAATTTCAAGCGTTCTTATTAGCCAATTCAACAGATCATTAAGATATACTGAAAGTAATGACATTCATCAAAAAACTTGTTATGTTGTAGATGACGATGCTATGAATAGAATTATGCAAAAATAAATATAAGTACCCGTTCTCATTTATAAATCACACTCATTTTAAGAGGAGAAATAGTTGACTTTTCACCAAATTGAAGTCAAAATAGCAACTCAATATTTCATTCAAGCGCTGTAACTTCGGCCAAAAAAACATGACAGAATTTCTGATGTAATTTCAATTCAAGAATACACATGTTCAACAAAACTTCACTCAAATTTCCCCAATGTAGAATTAATTTCAAAACTACTTCTTGACTCTGCTGACCAAACAGCTGTTAGACTTCAAGGCCAAGAGTGAGAGGTAGGATCCTTCAGAATGGGCACCACAAGGGCAATCTTTTCAAAGTTGCTTGTTCTTTTCTTTCACACTGTAGCGCGGAGGTCTATGATTATCAGACACCTTATTTGCAGAACCTGCATTCAGGGACGTCATTAGGGGGTCCAAGGGGGGGCGCGCTCCCCTCCAAACGACATTTGCCCCCCCCCCCTCCCCCTATCCTCTTTCAAAAATATATAATGTTGACCTACGAATAATACACTTATTGATATGAATTGTATCGGTACACATTGTACTACTTTACACTTCCTTTTTCCTTTTCGATAATGATTCAATAAGTAGATTCCGAAACTGCTTTTGTGAATCGCAAAAATCACTTGAAAAATGATCACATTCCAGAAAAATCACTTCTGGGAATTTTGTCGCGAGAAATCACGGAAATGACTTCGAAAATGTCCATAAAAGGCCGCAGCCGCTCTAGACGGGCTCATTGTTCGCTCGCTTCAGACTCGAGTTTAACATGCATCGTGGGCTAGGCGCAACCCGCAGACTAGCCCACCGAACTCATGTTCACGTAAACGCCGTTAATTCCCTTACTCACACTTTTCATATATTTCACAGTCTATATTTTTTTTCGGTATTCAAAAATATGTATCTAGGTTTTCGTAAACTAGAAATTTTTTCATTTTCCATTTAAAGAATTTGAAAAATTACAAATTCTTTGTTCAAAATTCTGTAAATGCGATAACCTTCGTTTTTCAATTATTAACAGAATGCAAAAACAATCAAATTGATATCTCAAAAATTACGGCCGTGAGAGTTTGCGGCGTGAAATACGAGCGCTTGCGGCCTCATAATGAATATACTTTTTTTTTTAATAACATCGAAACTTGATACAAAATCATTGTTCCCCAATTAAGGCTATGGATGAAAGATAGGATCGTTTGGACCGGGCACCACAAGGGCGATCTTACCACTATATACTATCAAAAATAACTTTGATCATTTCCATAGTGATTCAATCATTGGACTCCAAAATTGCTTGTAAATATCAAAAATCACTTAAAAAATGACATGGGTCTATATCAAAAATTCACTGCGGGGCTTTGCTGGGAGAAATCGAAGAAGTATAACTCCGAAACTGTCCATGATGATACAGATAACTTGTGAATGGCAAAAATCACTTGAAAAATGTCTATATTTTCACAATTTCCCGATGTATCATGGGCCTACATGCAAGTCGTCACAATCACAGAGTCGTAGAGTGGATTACGATGAGACTATTGACAACTTGGCCGCGAGGAAGGTGCGACGTCAGCAGTCTTAGAGGCCTATACTTTCAAGGGATTTAACCACAGCATTGACTAGATCAATTGCTATGTAATATAGAGGGGGGGAGGCCAAAAATTATTTGCCTGGGGCGGCGCAAAACCTAAATACGGCCCTGGAGTCTCATGTCCGGTGAAGAACGTCTTATTCTGTAATCACAGCTTAACTTTTTCTGTAATCACAGCTTAACTTTGTTGATTAGCGTAGCAAAGTCTCCATCCCACTCTTATAGGGCTTTGTCTGTGTTTTTTTTTTTTTTTTTTGGAAGCACTCCACAGGTCGCAAGGGTTGACTGATCAACATGAAACTTTTTTTGTACACGCAAACTCATCCAACTTAGAACTGTATAGTTTTTGAGATGAATCGGTCGGACCGATTTTGAGAATCATCATCTCAAAGTTTCTAAAAACCCCATAAGATTTGGCTGGGCAGAAAATGTTGAAAAATAAAATCTCTCCAAATGGAATGAAATTCTCCCTAAATGTGTATACATGGATTTTACACACTATTACTATTTTTTAAGCAATTCTGATCAGTCGTTTTGAAGAAAAAAAATAAAAATATAACATAAAATATATCATAAAAACTGTGACAGAATTAAGTTGTCGAGATTCACTGCTTTCTAGATTCAAGAGTTGGCCAACAATGAAGTATTTTTTATATGCGTCAAGGTGTGTAGAACACCAGAGTCAATGAAGTGGCAAGAGTAGAACTACTTTAACGACTTTAATAGCTTATTCAGATATCAAGGGGTGTAGAATACCAGAGTCGATAAAGAAGCAAGGGTAGAACTACTTCAAGGACTTTTATACCCTATTGAGATATCTCGCTCATCTTACAACGCATATTTCGCGTTTGACTAGTTGATAGTATAATAATTAGAGACAGGATAGTGATGCAATTTCATGTTTCTAGATATAGCCAGGAGAACATGCAAAATCAATTATAAATCCTTTTCATGACTCGAGGGTTCGGAATAAATTACTTTGATAACGCATGTTTCGCTTAATTAAAATACTGCATATTTTGCTTATTTCTGCTTATAAAAACATACTAACCGAAAAGCGCCAAATTCTGTCACCAGATAATATTGAGCAGTTTCTGGTAAGTCACTGCACGGCAAAAAGTAGTACGCTGATGTGGAGTGACGTTTGGCGTATTATGTTATTGATAAAACTTCAAATTTATTCTTAAAAAGTGTCCGCATATTATTTACCCCAACTTGCCAATTCCAAGCGTATGCGTTCTATAAGTTTGTAAGTCTTTCAATATTGATTATTTGATTTTGATTTATTTCATTGTGCTATTTTCCTTATTTTGCAATTTGATACCGCTAATAGCGCTTATTTGGCAATTTGATACTACGTACTTAATTTGATACTACGTACTTATTTTGCTTATTTTGGCACTTTAATACTGCTTATACAGTGAAACCTCTTTAGTACGTTTTTCAGGGGACCAGACAAAAAAAACTTACTAAAGTGAAAAACTTACTAAAGTGAAAAACTTACTAAAGAAACTATTTAACATGTAGGAGTATATAGATAGGATTATAAAATAATTAAATAAAACTTACCAAGGTGAAAAATGTACTGAAGAGACTATTTAACATGTAGGAGTATATAGATAGGATTATAAAATAAAACTTACTAAAGAAACTATTCAACATGTAGGAGTATATAGATAGGATTATAAAATAAAACTTACCAAGGTGAAAAATGTACCAACGAGAAACTTACTAAAGAGGTTCTACTGTATAGCACTTATTTTAGCATTCAATACTGCTTATCCGAAGGTTTGATACTGCATCACTATCCTGTCTCTAATAATAAATATCTCTTCTTCACAGTCGGTGGTATCTACTATCCAGCGCGTGGTATGCGGACGTTGAGGAGGAGGAGAGGGGAGCGGAAGAAAGGAGGAGAGGGGAGAGGAGAGGAACATGATGACAGGTGGGTGCGTAGGCTACTGTTACTAACGTAGGACTACGATTACAACTTGATCTGGCACACTGATCCCACCAATAGCCAGGTTATTTGGGGGACACGAACGAGCAGGTGATAGTGATACGATGAAATGCTGATGAGTGAAAGAACGTCCATCTATGCCTTGTGCGGGACTCTAATCTCAAATTTAAACACACAAAAATAATTTTTGCATATTTCACTTTTTCTAAATTTGACTGTTGACTTGAATTTTGGTTTTGAAATTCACAAATAAACATTTCACTAGGCCCCAATTGTTATTTAACTCTCTATCTGATATCCAAACATACCGGTAATTCCATAATTATTATTATTTCGAAAATCTGTTGTGGAAACTCACTGGGAATGTTAGCTTAATGATGATTAAAACAACGTTTCTCCTGGAAATGGCTCGGGTCGGCGTAGACAAGTTTGTTGATGATTTATAGATCTCGTGGTTATACTAGAACATCTCACTAGTCTCACTAGTTCCTGGAAATGGCTCGGGTCGGCGTAGACTAGTTTGTTGATGATTTATAGATCTCGTGGTTATACTAGAACATCATACGTCTCACTAGTTCCTGGAAATGGCTCGGGTCGGCGTAGACAAGTTTGTTGATGATTTATAGATCTCGTGGTTATACTAGAACATCATACGTCTCACTAGTTCCTGGAAATTTAATGCGAAAGGTTGATTTGATACTTTTCATTGAATTTCTCAGTTTCGTTGTAACATATCTGTAGGGTGATCAAATTGGAACACAAAACAGGTCTCAGTTTCAAAATTGAGTTCAATTTAAAGATTTTAGAGCAAAAATAAACTTGGTTTTTGTCATATAGGGACCCGGATATAGAATTTTAGAATCCTTGTAATTACGTGGAAAGATTTTTTGGGGGTGAAATTTCAACAGATTGAGCTTCTTTGAAAGTTTTTCTGTCGCCCCACAAAATTTCAGCAAAATCAAATTTTTCAATTATATTTTTCACTTTTTCAAAATTTGATTTCTGACTTTAATTTTGGTTTTAAAATTTACAAAAAAATATCTTCTACCTCAGAATTATTTCCTTTATCTGAATATCTGAACATAATTCCACATATATCATTATTTTAAAAGTCCATCCCAAGAATCGACTGAAAATGACAGTTTTTTGGTAATTCACGTACTTTTTTCTTGGAAACGGCTCGGGCGAGCTCAGCGAAATTTGCTGATGATTTACAGATCCTTAATTTATACTCATAAAAAAATACCAGAACATCATACGAGTCTCCAGTTCATAGAAATTAATTGTGAAAGGTCAAAAACTAGTGTGATATATATACCCTTATCATTTTGGCATTTTTTTTTGATGACTTGATATTTTTTGTTGAATTTCTCAGTTCTTCAGTTATGTATGTGTGAAGTGATTCTATGAGAACACAAAACAGGTCTCAGTTTCAAAATTGAGTTCAATTTAAAGATTTTAGAGCAAAAATAAACTTGGTATTTTGTCATATAGGGGCCCAAATAGAATTTTAGAATCCTTGTAATTACGTGTAAAGATTTTTTGGGGGTGAAATTCCAACAGATTTAGCTTCTTTAAAAGTTCTTCTGTCGCCCCACAAAATTTCAGCGCAATCAAATTTTTCAATTATTTTTTTCACTTTTTTAAAATTTGATTTCTGACTTTAATTTTGGTTTTAAAATTCACAAAAAAATATCTTCTACCTCAGAATTATTTCCTTTATCTGAATATCTAAACATAATTCCACATATATCATTATTTTAAAAGTCCATCCCGAGAATCGACTGAAAATGACAGTTTTTTGGTAATTCACGTACTTTTTTCTTGGAAACGGCTCGGGCGAGCTTAGCGAAATTTACTGATGATTTACAGATCCTCAATTTATACTCATAAAAAAATACTGGGACATCATACGACTCTCTAGTTCATAGAAATTAATTTTGAAAGGTCAAAAACTAGTGTAATATACCCTTATCATTTTGGCATTTTTTTTTGATGACTTGATATTTTTTGTTGAATTTCTCAGTTCTTCAGTTATGTATGTGTGAAGTGATTCTATGAGAACACAAAACAGGTCTCAGTTTCAAAATTGAGTTCAATTTAAAGATTTTAGAGCAAAAATAAACTTGGTATTTTGTCATATAGGGGCCCATATAGAATTTTAGAATCCTTGTAATTACGTGTAAAGATTTTTTGGGGGTGAAATTCCAACAGATTTAGCTTCTTTAAAAGTTCTTCTGTCGCCCCACAAAATTTCAGCACAATCAAATTTTTCAATTATTTTTTTCACTTTTTTAAAATTTGATTTCTGACTTTAATTTTGGTTTTAAAATTCACAAAAAAATATCTTCTACCTCAGAATTATTTCCTTTATCTGAATATCTAAACATAATTCCACATATATCATTATTTTAAAAGTCCATCCCGAGAATCGACTGAAAATGACAGTTTTTTGGTAATTCACGTACTTTTTTCTTGGAAACGGCTCGGGCGAGCTTAGCGAAATTTACTGATGATTTACAGATCCTCAATTTATACTCATAAAAAAATACTGGGACATCATACGACTCTCTAGTTCATAGAAATTAATTTTGAAAGGTCAAAAACTAGTGTAATATACCCTTATCATTTTGGCATTTTTTTTTGATGACTTGATATTTTTTGTTGAATTTCTCAGTTCTTCAGTTATGTATGTGTGAAGTGATTCTATGAGAACACAAAACAGGTCTCAGTTTCAAAATTGAGTTCAATTTAAAGATTTTAGAGCAAAAATAAACTTGGTATTTTGTCATATAGGGGCCCATATAGAATTTTAGAATCCTTGTAATTACGTGTAAAGATTTTTTGGGGGTGAAATTCCAACAGATTTAGCTTCTTTAAAAGTTCTTCTGTCGCCCCACAAAATTTCAGCACAATCAAATTTTTCAATTATTTTTTTCACTTTTTTAAAATTTGATTTCTGACTTTAATTTTGGTTTTAAAATTCACAAAAAAATATCTTCTACCTCAGAATTATTTCCTTTATCTGAATATCTAAACATAATTCCACATATATCATTATTTTAAAAGTCCATCCCGAGAATCCACTGAAAATGACAGTTTTTTGGTAATTCACGTACTTTTTTCTTGGAAACGGCTCGGGCGAGCTTAGCGAAATTTACTGATGATTTACAGATCCTCAATTTATACTCATAAAAAAATACTGGGACATCATACGACTCTCTAGTTCATAGAAATTAATTTTGAAAGGTCAAAAACTAGTGTGATATATATACCCTTATCATTTTGGCATTTTTTTTTGATGACTTGATATTTTTTGTTGAATTTCTCAGTTCTTCAGTTATGTATGTGTGAAGTGATTCTATGAGAACACAAAACAGGTCTCAGTTTCAAAATTGAGTTCAATTTAAAGATTTTAGAGCTAAAAATGACTTGAAACATTTTCTCTTTTCAAAATTTGATCCATCTCAAATTTGGTGTGCACATGAGAGAGCTCTTTGCAGAGAATAATCCAATGCAATTTTTGTAATGCATTGAATTTGAAGCAAGTTATTTACAATAATTTGAGCTCTTTTCTGTTTGCAGGCTGCAGCTTACCTTGAAGACTCACTCCTTGAGGTATCGCGGCGACTACGAGATAGGTAATGCACCGGCATGTGGGTAAACTGTCCCCAGTGTAGCGCGCACCCAGGTGTGATTCAGCCTATTGTAAAATGATCCCTGAGCCGGGTAGGCCAGCCTAGTGTGGTCTGATCAGCCCTGTTGTCTCAAACCAAGTTGATTAAAGCTCCACGACAGGAAAGGCATCTCCTCGAGCTTAAGCAATGGATGCAACACCCGAGCACGTGGATAAAAGGCTCGCTGGGGCGGGGGAGACGGTCTGGATGGCTCTCGGACGAGACATTCTACTCTTGCGTGTGAGATAGACTTGCATGAGCCTGTCTTGCATTCAAGGGTACATTGTCATGCGTCCGATCACCATCTAAGATTCGCTGGAGGGGTTGTGGCGGAGACCTTGTATTCGACCGTGTAAGAGAGACTTGCGTAGCTTTCTCGGAAGCTACATGAGCCTCTCTTGCACGCAAGGGTTCAAGGTCAAGCTGCGGCAACCCCTCCACGTCTCTTCCGCCCCTCCCTTGCGCGCTGCACTGGGTTACTGGGAGCCACAGGATCGTCACAAGTCAGAACACATCAAGTCATTGTAACTCATCAGTTTATTCATTGTTCTGTACAAGTTGTATCAATAAATCATGCAATCACAATATATTTGTTTGCACATCATTAGTACTCTTGTCTCAATCCATTCATGTTCCAATCCACATTCAACCAATCAAAACACAGCAGGCTGACTTGACCAGCTGCTTGCTCGACTGGCTGAAGTCACAGCGTTGATTGCTGCGATGGACAAACTGACCCCGACATGACCCTGAAGTCAGCGGCAAGGCGTGTCTCGTACGCAGCCTGACTTGACCAGCTGCTTGCTCGACTGGCTGAAGTCACAGCGTTGATTGCTGCGACGGACGAACTGACCCCGACATGATTCTGAAGTCAGCGGCAAGCTGTCTTGTACGGCAGGCTGGGACGAGTGCGCTCATCCGCGTGTGTCCAATAGCTGGGACAACCTGCAACAATAGGAAACAAGTTTGTAATGGAGTCTTCTCAACGATTAGAAGAAACTAGGGTTGACTTTTGTTTCCCAGTGAACTACGGTATACTCGTATCCATGAGAGGTCGCATACCAACTGAATAACTGTAAAAACTTGGGTTATTTGACACTTTCAGAAGACGTAGTTGTGTTTCTCATAGTAAACTTTGTCCTGATGAAAAGCTTGGAGCTGTACAAATGTACCGGGGGGATATTTGTGCCGACAACCTCCTCGACTGGATACAATTATACCGTGGGCCGCAAACCACCTGTCACTGCGTAAACCAAGATTGCTGCTAAAGTCTACATCAGTTCTGTTATCTTGTACCTTTTACTGGAAGCAAGCTGATTTGTTTCAAGTTCAAAATATATTTTCTGAAGCTTAAATCAAATTAAATTAATTGGGCCTACATTCAAAATACACTAACTTAGGTTTAAAATTGTACTGAATTTACAAAAAACAGTGACCATTCGGATATCAATATGCTGCATGAGCATAGATAACATCACTCAATCTTTGAGAAAACTTTCTCAATAAATGTTGCAACCCAAAAAATATAACTTGTGGGTACAGCCAATCATTGTACTTCAACATATCAATGTTCTCAATGCAAAACATGATTCAGGAAGTGTCAAACACCGTAATGTTGGCCGAGATGAGACCTGATGTTTAGAAATCATTCCAGTATTAACCTGAACGGAGACCAATGAATAACCCCGTCAGGATTGCCGACAATGACGGGAATCGAACCCCGGGGAACCTGAATGACGGGTCAGTGTGCTAGCCACTTGACCACACGTCTCGGCAACTATTGTATTGATGACTCCTATTGGACTCGGTGAATGAGGAACGAAATGAGAGGGAGATAATTTTATTGGGTGTTTTTGAATAGTGGGATGGAAGGTCATGACCTGTTGCCAATTAACCCTCTCAGTATGAACTCACATATGACGGGAATCGAACCCTGGTCTCCTGAATGACAGCGCAGCGTGCTAGCCACTGGTCCACCAGACTTGGTACAAAACCATCAAAGCATGGCCTTGCTATTTACCTGCAGTTATTCCTTCGGTCTGCTCTCGGTGTGTTATTCCCGGGGACGGCAGGCTTCACGGTGGGCCGACCTCGGGCGCCCGCTCAACAACCTGGACATAGAAAATGAAGAATGACGATACTGAATCACAATTCAATCAGTTACTTCGTTTGACCCGGAGTTGAAGAACTAGCTTAGAGTGGCCATGATAATACATTCAAGTTCATTGAAAGTCAAGTATAGAATAACAAGCCCACGCAGCGGTCACATAAGCAATGCTCAGTGACGAGAAGGGAATGGAAAAATGGTAGGCCTAGTTACTAAATAACAAAAGAAAGGAATGCATCAATAGAAATTCTTCGACATGTTCAATTAGACTTATGACGGAACTAACGAGAGAAAATTCACAAATCTGCATTTCATTAGGGCCTATAATTCTAGAGAATCATAGTTGAAGCAGGGTGCGGGTGCGGGTTCGAGTAGACATGGGTCTTTGCACTCGTCATTACTTCATGTCATCATAATCACCTGCTCAATCGTACCCCCGTATGACCTATCTGTTGCTGGGGTCGTATCATAATCATAATCATAAACAGACTTAACACTATTAATGTGTGATGAAACACAAAAAACTTAAATCCAAAACCGTTCATGAATAATTCAGAATGTTATTATGAGCAAATTTCAAGAGCGTAGTTTGTTTCAATAGCGCGAAGAGTTCCAACAAAATAGTTGATCATCATGTAGGCCTACCGGTAATTTAGATCTGAGTGATGGAATATTAGGCTTGAAAATATCAATACTTCATAGCTTGAGCAACCAAGCAGGAGAAAAGTGTCTCACTTGATGTCTCAGCGAGGCGCAGGACTTGGGACTGTTCGGCCCAAATGGGGACGTGTGGCAACCCTAACTTAGCTGTCTGTGACGGATTGGCAACTAGCAATGCCACAACAGGTATTAGCAATTGAGCCGTATACGAGTGCAACAAGTCTGCATCATTCTGGCTTACAAAACAACATCACAGCAGAACTGGCATCACTGTGGTTACCTTGCCCATCTTCAATAGGCCTGATGTTGATCATTATTATTATCGTGATAACACTAACAGTTGCGCATAAATACATGGTGGCATTTTCCCTGTCCTTGGTCACGACTGTTTGACCGCCTCCCTGACCTTCTTACGGAATTATTTCACCCTTTTTTCATTCCCCTTAATTAAACTAATACCAAGCCCATTCCAGTCCCTACCTGTTCTATTTGAGAAAGAAAATTTGCCTACATTCAATCTAGCAACTTTTATAACAGCTGCTTTATCATGACTTTGCCTACCCTTATACCTCGACGCATTCCTTTCAATCAACCTATTCAACTCCTTGAGCAAGCATTTTCTACACGTAGGTCATTGATATTATGTATTATTTGTATATCGATCAATGGAATAAATATATATCTAAGTACTCTAAAAAGCTCTCAGGCTCGACTTATGTGGGCCAAACCAAATTATAAAATTCGGTGGCAAAAACAGTTATGATAGGCCGTAGGACTTGGGGCCTCGGCCTAGATTTGATAGCTGTTTAGGCCTCTGAATCTATTGAACGGCTAGGCTAATGGATTGACTACACCTACATCACAAACTAAGGCTCTGCAAAAAGCTTTTCGGCATTGGGACCAACTGCACACACTGACTGTGACAACAGCACTGGGACAAGAGCAGAGTGGTCAGTGCAACATTTTATTTGGGACAAAGATTTTCTACGCCTAGTCTTTCTATAAATGCAACCTGATAATGAACTTACGGTTATTCATCATTCCGACACAGTACGCGTACATCAAGACGTAAGCCCACTTGCAATGTACTAATAAAATGACGAAAATTGTTAAGACAGTGAAGGGTTGTTCCGTTACATTGTCTTGCTGGCAGCCATATTTAATTTCACATGCACAGCCTTTTCGATCACATCAAACATGTTCAGACAAAATCGTTATTCGCACCGGGTTCAACATTCACAGCCATTTTGATCACATACATGTTCAATCAGGAAATGTTATTTACACCAGATTTCACATTCGCAGCTGTTTGAAAAATGCTATTCGCACCCGGTTTAAAGTTCACAGCCTTCTTAATGGCGTACGTGCATGTTCAATCGGAAAATGTTGTTTGCACCCGGTTTCAAATTCACAGCTGTTTGAGAAATGCTATTCGCACCCGGTTCGAGATTTACAGCTTTCTAAATCACATACATACATGTTCAATCGGGAAATGTTATTTACACCCAGATTCAAATTCACAGCTGTTCGGGAAATGCTATTCGCACCAGATTCAACATTCAAAGCTTTCTTGATCACATACATTCATTCCCGTTCAAGTGAAAACTGGCCTCACTAACGGAACGCACCTGCATAATTCGAAAGTAGAATGATTGACATTGTTTTTCAATAAAATGTTAGGTTATGAAACAATGTAGGCCTACACGCAAATCAACCTTAAATACATCATAATTCAATTACTTTTCTCCAGATACAGTTACTCTGCCTTATTCACAACAATATTCACACTCATCCAATATCTTTGTATGATCAACCTTTATTATTAGAAATCATTATTATTATCACTCTGATATTGTCTGTAAATAAACTAATGTAATGTAGGACCATTCACGGAGATTGCCACTACTTTTACTTGGTCAAATGGCTCCAGTGTTTCCAGTACGCAGAATTAACTTGCTTGGTGGATTTTGGTAGGTTCAGTAAATTACTCGAGTAGGTTTCAGGATGCATCCAGTATGCTTGCAATAGATTCTGGAGGTTCCAGAACGCAGCCATAGTCTCGCGTTCGGGAGGAATGAAATGGCCATAATTGTCACTGCTGGAGTGCACTCAACACCAGTTACCGACTAAATGGTTATCTACGCCTTTTTATTTAGTTCATTTAGTTCTGGTCCATTCCAAAAACTCACAGAAAATAAAAAATGACCTGATCCATAGGCCTGCCCTCCCTATTTTAACCTAGGATACTCCATTCCTCCAGAGTGCAAGGCCCTCCTGAATCCATACAATTGTACCAAGATGCATCGAGGGTTGCGTTGGTTTGCCGGTTAGAGATGGTGAATTCATTTCCTATCCCTCCAGTGTTAAAAATGTGTTCCAATTCACAGGCCACATCTTCAGAACTATCGATCGTGCGTAGTGTAATAGTGATAAAAGGAACTAGCTTTACGTTCTCGTCGGCTCAGCTAATAACAGCTGTCATCAAGTTTGTCAGCCTGGCACTCATTTCTACAAAACAAAACTAGACCTAGATAGAGCAGCAATCTTTGGTTCCAAGGAAAGTACTCAGGAAATGGAACGTGTTTTTGAATTAGTGAAGTCACCACCTCGACTGGCAAACCAACGCAACCCTCAATGCATCTTGATATGTACAATCATGTTATGTTATTTGCACCTGGACGCGTATTTACCTCAACGCACTGCTCACTCACTTTTCATTTCATCATCATAACTGAACTAAGGCTATTTTTATTCAATATTAGTCCACTATTCAATCTTCTTGATGAAAGAACTTGCAGTTTGATCTTTCATTTTCATTGGTTATTGGTTATCTTTACTTGATCATTTGTAGAAAACACTTCATCCCATTCTCATCCAAGGGTCTCGCACATTTTATTAGCAATTACTATCACTTCTCACGTTCTCTTCATAGTACGGTATGCCCCTATTGACTTGGTTGCTAGGTTACGTATTGTCTTTAAACCATTTATAAGTTGTAACTAATTGATTGTTGTCAGTCGATAAAACCTACTCGTAATATACTCCATCAGCAGGCCTATATTGAATGATTTTCACCAAGTGCAGTCAAGGTTAGTGTACTGTGCTGGGTGTGTGGCTACACGTGGAACAGAAGTTCATCATCTCGTCGTGTGCCCACGCAATCAGGTCAATGTCCACAGCTTCAACGCCTCGTCCAATCATTCCATCAATTACATCACAGTGAAACCTCTATTCATTGTTTTTCAAGGGACCAGGGAAATAAAACCATCCATCCAGGAAAATTCAACATTGATCATATGGGAGTGGGGCTAGCCAAAATGAATGATACAAGCAGGAAAAAGATGGATCCAGGAACGATGAATAGAGGTTTCATTGTATTTCCCATGTCACTAGAAAATCATTATTTTTTGTTGAATGAGTTATCTTATTTCAGTCATTCTTCGGGGCGGTAAGACCGCCCTGTGGTGCCCCGTACGAACGATCCTACCTTTCACAATCATTCTTTGGGGTGGTAAGATTGCCTTTGTAGTGTCCCATACTAGGAAAACGCGGGATGCGCGTTGTTAGACGAGCTTAGGGGTATAGAAATCTAGAATGAAAAATAATTTGTCAACCCAATCTACATCTACAGACCTTGGATCACTCCAAACGTTCAAAAACCTTACGAGAATCAGTTATGTCACGGCCTTCCTCTTCATTCATTTCAATCGTTTTGAATTAATTGGTGACACTTGTTGCTATAGATTTAATTGGTTCCCGTAATAGCCTAAATTGATGGGAAAATGCTTTATAAATGCGTTTTCTTCGTTATTTCTCATCCGATTGACGCGAAAAATCTCTCAAAATGTGCTTAATAGTTTCCTTTATATTCGGCGAAAATTTGAGAGGTCTTGAAAAATTTTGATTTTTCAAGTATTTTCCTCCGGGTTATTCTAATGGGGATTTTTGAAATTTCTAAAATTCATAAAAAAAAAAGTTACCACCCGATAATGCCACAAAACTATACAGATCTAAGTTAGATGAGGAACCATGACGAAAAAAAGTTTGAAGTTGATAGCTGTAGCCGTTTGACCTGTGGAGAACCGACAAAAAAACATAAAAAAAAATTTAAAAAAAAAAAATATAAAAACGAACACCAATTTTTTTCAGTATGTCAAATTGAATCCTCGCTAAAGCTCGTCTAACAAATGATCCTACCTTTCATTCATAGCCACAACTGGGGTACCATGATTTTATATCAGGTTTCTATGTTAATATAAATGAATAAATAAATACTTTTTCTACAAAAATGGTATAGGCCTACCTGAATTTATTGAACATGAGATTTTTTTTTTAAAGTGATGAAAATGAAAATACCTATGGCTATATATTTATTTTAAAAGTGTTTGACCCAGTCTCTTGATATTGTATGATGACTTGAATTTTGCCGCCCCAAGTTTCTCGATTGTTTCGGGTTGGTTATTGTAATGGTAGAGTCAGTGCCGCGACGGCAGGTTCCAGCTTGCATCCTCGGGAACCAGCCGCTCCAAGACTCGGGCCGAACGCAATATGTTCTTATTCATTACAGTAGGGCCTCTCGGTTAGTTTCTCGTTGAGACATTTTTAACCCAAGTAATTTCTATTTTCTAATCCCATCTATATGCTTCTACATGTTGGATAGTTTCTTTAGTAAGTTTTATCCGTCTGGTCCCCTGAGAAACGTACCAAAGAGGTTCCACTGTATTGAACATTCCAGTCAGATGT
The DNA here is from genome assembly GCA_964007535.1 of Brachyptera risi. Classification (NCBI taxonomy): domain Eukaryota; kingdom Metazoa; phylum Arthropoda; class Insecta; order Plecoptera; family Taeniopterygidae; genus Brachyptera; species Brachyptera risi. The sequence goes on along the minus strand of OZ023334.1, from coordinate 316,972 downwards.
TATTTGCTACAATCATCACAAGATGAAACTGTTCATCATCTCATGTTATAAAACTGTATGTGTACCTGTATCAACTATCAACAATGTAAACAAAAATAAAAAATACTGTTGAATCGACGGGAAAAAAAATTGAAACGCAAAGAGTAATAATCTTATTGATTGGAGCTCGGAGTAAAACCTACCGTCGTTGTCGTATAACAGCATTCAACAGGTGTGTAGTTAGCCACTACCCGGCACGCTTCCAAGCACACAACGCTCACCTGATACTGTGAGATGGAACAGCCTACAAGTCTATCAGATGGGCAAGGTCACATGATGCTACATTCATTTATTATAATAATCTACGTTCATTAATGTACGAACAAAATGAATACTTCACAATTCTTAGCTTGGATAAGTTCCGAGCACACACCAAGGTTGCCATTCTTTCAATTGAAACATCCAATACTCGATGTATTCGATGTTGGAACGTTGATCGATATGGATTCTTGAAATTGTAAATAACTGAATTATTACGTTGCTGGCGAGAAGTGGTATCGCGTGGGATGAACTTGAACCTAACAAAAATCTACAATTTGGTCTTTTTGATACCGATTGAAATTTAAAACATCTGTATCGACTGACAATTAAAATTTCAATCAAGTTCAATCAACATTAGATGTTGAAAGTTTGATATTGCTGCAATCTTTGCATGGAACGGCAATCTTGGTGAGCACTGAATAGGTGAGCGCCGCATGCACATTCTCCGCCTCCATACGCCGGCGCACACGCACCAATCAGATTACAGTACGACACGGCAGCGGTCGTGGCCTGTTGTCAAGGAGCCACCCGATGATCATGATCACTGTCAGCTGATTGACCCCACCAACAGCTGGGTTATTTGGGGGTATGAATGAGCAGATGACATTATCAGCTGGGTGATGATGGGTGAATGGACATCACAAAAACAGGATCTCCAACCTTCCCCCAAACGGGGACTTCAGTTTCTAAAGCGGTGCCTTAGTTGACTGAGCTACTGCGTGTGAGGGCAGCACCAAAGGAAGGAGGAACCATCCCAGTATTAAACGGAACGACATACGGAAACCGCAAAAAAAACGTCAGGATGGTCAATCATGGCGGAAATCGAAACCCAGTCTCCTTAATGACGGTTCAGCGTGCTAGCCACTGGTCCATTAGTCTCGCGGGTATCGAACCCCTGTTTCCTAATGACGGTTCAGCGTGCTAGCCACTGGTCCACTAGTCTCGCGGGTATCGAACCCCCGTCTCCTTAATGACGGTTCAGCGTGAAAGCCACTGGTCCACTTGTCTCGCGGGTATCGAACCCCCGTCTCCTTAATGACGGTTCAGCGTGCTAGCCACTGGTCCACTTGTCTCGCGGGTATCGAACCCCCGTCTCCTTAATGACGGTTCAACGTGCTAGCCACTGGTCCACTTGTCTCGCGGGTATCGAACCCCCGTCTCCTGAATGACGGTTCAGCGTGCTAGCCACTTGTTCACTCGTTGTCAGAATGGTCAACAATGGCGGGTATCGAACTAAAGTTGAACAGAAATTGGAAACTTATCGACAATTTTAATCTAGATATTGGGTTTAACAACACACTGTAAAGAAATAACCAAGATCTATTGGTGTCTGATGAATGATGAGTACAATGATGGGGTGGTGAGATGAAGGATTCTTAGGTAAAGGGAAGGAAGCGGTCATGGCCTTTATTGTAGGAACCTTCCTGACAATAGACCAGACTTCAAAGGGAAACCTCGGAAAAAAAATGTAACCCATCAATGGGCCTACTACAGATTCTTCCTCCTCATTTCACTTTTCCACATGTGGTAATGGAAGTTGTACAGTGAAACCTTTATCCATCGCCTTTCAAGGGACCAGGAATAAATACTGAACAATCCATGCAGTGTAATGATTGTTAAGGAAGATTTAACATTGATTATATAGGGGTGGGGTGGGGTGTGACAAAATGAATGATGAATGATACAAGCACGGAAACGATAGATCCATGAACGATGCATACAGGTTTCAATGTATTACAATTTTTCTCTCCATTAAACTTTGCACTTTCACCACACTCTATCCTTGTTTGAATGAATGCAGGTTTACTGTGCAACGTTCAAAGGGGCATTCTGGGAAGATCTCGACTGAGTTGATGGCTCAGAAGAACAGTACAATTCACTACAGAAGAACCTCTTTAGTAAGTTTCTCGTTGACCAGTACATTTTTCACCTTATCAAGTTTCATTTTCTGATTCCATCCATATACTCCTACATGTAAAATAGTTTCTCTGGTAAGTTTTTTATTGAAGTAAGTTTTTTTTTCTCTGGTCCCCTGAAAAACATACTAAAGAGGTTCCACTGTTTAATAGGCTAGTTAATCGGTTCTCACCGGTGGATGCAGTCAGCTGATTGGTCGACATGAGCCAGTCACGACAGCGCCAGTAGAAACTGTATCCACGGGAACACTGCTCGTCAACAGCTGGCAGCCACATCTACAAAACGGGAAATACAGGCCTATATTAGCTACAATACTGGTAGTAGTACGTGAATGTAACAACAACCAAGTCTCTAGGCAAAGAGACACTGTACGCTTGCAAGTGCATGAGAGTCGATGCACCAAAATATCACATTTATTAGTGAGAACTTTCAAACAATATCAGCTGTCAAAATTCTAGAATTAATGGATATTAGGGTTTTGAGGCGCATCGACAACGAGGTCATTTAGCGCCTGGTTAAAATTCCAATAAGAGGAAAACAATACCTTTATCTGTATTGGGTTTTACCGGCACATGGCGCTGATGACTACGATCTATTGGCGTAGGTGAATGATATAGGCCTACGAGATGATGGGATGAGATCAAAGGTTATTTGAACCATCCCAGTATCGACCTGAACGACAGAGGGAAGCTACGAAAAAAAAGTCAGAATGGTCAACCATTGCAGGAATCGAACCCCAGTCTGCTGAATGATGGTAACAGTGTGCTAGCCACTCGACCACTCGTCTCAGTAATTTTAATACCTTTATGATGATAAGTCCTACTTCGTTTACCATAATCATCCACTTGAAGTACAGTTAAGAAATGTGTTGGGTTTATTCAGCTGTAGCCTACACACGTTTGACTATTATGCACACGAACGAGAGAGAGGAGGGAAGAGAGTGAGTTAGTAGGAAGTCTCCTGAATGTTGATTTAGCATGCTAGCCACTGGTCCACCAGTCACAGTGGTTTGACTACCACTAAACCCATTATATTCAATTAGAATCAAGTTGAAGTACAGGCTACGGTACCTAATTCGGTAATTATGCAGTATAACACCGTAGAATGTTAGGTAATCACTTTTTCCCTCACTGGTAGCAAGCACTTCACTATGCAGATTACACTTTACTAGAAGATGCGGTCGTACTTATTACGGAAGTTATGGATGATCTAGATGTGGTAATTGACGTTTAATCACTGCTGTTATTTGCCATTTTGGGGGGTGTAACTCGACAGTGTTGCCCCGTGTACGAAGTGGGAGGGTGGAGGGACTGTTGTGGACAGTAGGTGAGGTTAGGGGTTGGGTTGGTGTACTACCCTCGCTTATACCGCCGACAGGCGGAACGGAGTTTGTATACCCCTCGAAAAATAGGCCCGTGTGCTTCTACGCGTGTTTTTAGCGATTCGTTGTTCAAGGACGACATTGGCAACACCGCGGAGGACAAGATGGCGTCCGTATTTCACGGGAATAATGCCGAAAATTGCAAAAGGGGCTTGGACCCAGTTGCGAAGAAGTAGGAAAAGTTTCTGACACGGTAATTAAAGGCGGCACACTTCGACGGAACTTTGAGTGCGTAACAAACATGGTTTTCCGTCAATTTAAAAAAAAATATATATTAAAATAGGCTACGGTGTCATTGTGCATTTTTACCCCCAATTCTTACCAATGAATGATGCTTGTGAATTAGCTGGAGACGGCCAATCAGAAGCCAGCGTTGGTTGTTCTAGCACGAGTAGTGAGCCAATCAGAAGCAGGCGTCGGTTGTTCTAGTAGGCCTGCGAGTGAGCCCAGTATATCTCGTGACGGCGCCGAGCTCCCAGTGCCAGCTGTAACATCAGAGGCATTCCAATACAGATTGCATCGAGCTGAGGGAATCTAGTACACCAACATTTGACGATAATTTAGAACTCAATGCACTGCCATTCAGTCGTCAAGCCTGCAAATGTATTTAGAAATACCGAGTGATTATTTTCACTGGATGCTTTCTGCCTTGGGTTTGCCGTGTTATTGCTAGATAACATGGCATGTTACGCTCAGTGGTGAAACATGTGGTTTCAGGTCCAGTATTCCAATCCACTTATAGACACTAAACTGAAATGGTGGGCTATGGTTTAGGATTCTCCGACCACATGGTCGGCTGGGAGCAATATTTTACTTCGCGTCCATTTCACTAACCTAACCAAACTCTTGGGACACAGGAATGATATTATAAATAGTATTTTAACATAACGAAATTTAAATTTTATGATGTTTATGTTGAAGAATTTAAATTTAACAGTACGAGTTTTATTACCTCTTATCGTCGCCAGCAAAGCTCGCCAATCGCCATATTGGTTTCAACAGGTTTCAACTTTCAATCAAAGAGGTAGTTGCTTTCAATAACGCAGTTCTTTTAATCTAGAGGGCATTGGAAATTTGTTACCAACTGGTGAAAAATTAAGACACGTGGTACAGTAGCGCCAACACAAAGTAAAATTTTTTGACAGCTGCACGTAAGTATCAAGGTCGATAGAGTAGCATCGCTAAAGTAGTACTGTTTGATCGACTCTGGCCGTATGAATCCACAACAAAAAATGCAAACAATGTTGGGTTCTCCTTTTTGATACACAATTATGTGAAAATCTAGTCACCACTTTGAAGTATGATAATTTTCCTTTCCTCAGAATCTCGGATTTCAATCAATTTCAAGATTTTGGGCATCAAACAGTATTTTGAACATCATGCTTCGATGAAAGAAGTTACATTGACTGAAGGGTATGCAACTTTTGTTACACTCATGTGTTGATGAGATGCATCTCAGAGGCAACATTACCATACAAGACTGCCTCAATAAAGACCAAAATGAAGATTTTCTTTTTCTGTTATTATCCTGTTCACTTACAGATCTCTTACTTTGGGGTAAAAATGAGCAGAAGACAGGTGCCTTGTACGGTACTCGAACCTGGCCTAAAGCAGTGCCTTAGCCATAGTAAATTTAGTGAAGCAAAATTCAGAGATAGTTTTAAAAAATCATGTTTAATTTAGTTCTAGTCTGTCAGCTCTTCCTATCCTTTTTTTTCCTTTTCCATTTGTAAATTTATAGTTCTTCTTATTACATCATTATTTGCATTTCAGTCATTATACTCATAAGGTTAGGTGGAAGAGCAGAAACTCATGTATCTGAACCTTGCCATTTCATTTTTGTTGGATTATCATCTCATTTTTTATTTTCATATGTAAATTGTTATTCCTGTGTTCCTTTTGTTAACTACTCAAAAATGAATAAAGACTAATTATTATTATTATAAATGCCTCGGCTTAATGGGCCATGCACCTAGGCTGACTAGGCTAGCCCAGAGGCTCAACTCAACGTCTATTGAAAATAACTGAAAATTACAAATATTGAATAGAACCACAGTGATGACAGCACTTGACTGCCAGTTAAAGGCCTGCACTGCCAGTTGTCTGTCACTCGTGCAGGAACTTGCAAGTGAACTGCCAGCACTTGGAGCCGTCAACTCGAGCGATCTCATCTCAGTCCGAGCTCCCTCAGACTAGTGCTCAGAGGCCCTGGTTCATCAACGTCACATCTTCAATGTCAACGTAGCATATAAACGATCGTAGTGAGATTCTGTCTGAACATATTCTACTGAAACTGCTTCAAACCATTCAGAGAAGTATCTTATGAAATACTGTCGATCCACAATAAACATTCACAATATGTTATGTGTTATTTGTATGTAACGGTACGCTGTGAGGTGAAAATATTGAGTGTTGCTGTTACATACAACTGATCTATTCACCTATGTTATTATAAGATTTGAGTCATTAGCATTTTTGACAAATATTGTCTGCATCTTGTGATGCATTTTCTAATTCTTCATCATGTAGGGTACACGTTGAATGATCAATCAAATCTGTGAAATCCCTCTGGTGGGTACTTTCCTCCCTATTGAGACTAGGGACGCCTTTATAACCCGTGACGTTATGTTGACTGATCCACCGACTTGGACGTCAAGCACGGCTGACAAACGGACGTTTTTATTCCCATCGACACTTTATAACCTAGCTGTTGGTGGGGTCGTCAAGCAACGATACAGTGTATAAAAAACAATACAAGAAGCCCATTGTATCCGAAGGAATCCCTGCGTATGACTGAATAAGTCATTTCAACACTCTTATTCAAGCCGGCAGAAAAAAAAGAAGAAATAAAATTACTGTAAAATTGATTAATATCGCATGTCAATTTGTAAGACCTGCATTGCCGGTAGATGGAGACCCCACAGTTTTCAAGTGACAAAATTACAATGTTGATTTAGTGCAATTAATAAAAATATACAAATACTTATTACAGTATCTTTATTTATTTTTAAGGGTATTTTATTTAGAGTGAACAATGTTAACGATTGAAACACATAATAATTCCAACAATGCCAAAGGCTCATCTGTGGAATAACATAATAGATACAAATCAAAACAGACATGTCAATCCAAGATATAGAAAGACACACAATAATTAATAGAAACTATAAAATTAGACTATAATGTACTAATAACAAGTATCAGCAGAATAAAACATTTGAACATTGAATTTTGATATTACATATTTTTCATGATAATATGCGTGATGAGTAAGTAAACAGTACATAATCATAGACAATGCAGAGTGGTTATTTGTTTTAGATAGCCTTTCATTAATTTCAATTTTACCCCTTATTCATTTTTATCATTTTATAATTATCTGATATTTTTATATGTGACACATTCTATACAATGTATATTGTTCCCTGAATGAAGATTATTATTATTATTATCATTACTAGTCAAACGCGAAATATGCGTTGTAAGATGAGCGAGATATCTGAATAAGGTATGAAAGTCCTTGAAATAGTTTTACCCTTGCTACTTTATCGACTTTGGTATTCTACACACCTTGATATCTGAATAAGCTTTAAAAGTCGTTAAAGAAGTTCTACTCTTGCCACTTCATTGACTCTGGTATTCTACACACCTTGACGCATATAAAAAAATACTTCATTGTTGGTCAACTCTTGAATCTAGAAAGCAGTGAATCTCGACAACTTAATTCTGTCATAATTTTCATGATATATTTTATGAATATTATCAGTCATTTTATTTTTTTTCTCCAAAACGACTTATCAGAATTGCTTAAAAAATCGTAATAATGTGTAAAATCCATGTATACACATTTAGAGAAAATTTCATCCCATTTGGAGAGATTTTATTTTTCAACATTTTCCGCCCAGCCAAATCTTATGGGGTTTTTAGAAACTTTGAGATGATGATTCTCAAAATCGGTCCGACCGATTCATCCCAAAAACTATACAGTTCTAAGTTGGATGAGTTTGCGTGTACAAAAAAAGTTTCATGTTGATCAGTCAACCCTTGCGACCTGTGGAGTGCTTACAAACAAAACAAAAAAAAAAAAAAAGACACACAGACAAAGCCCTATAAGAGTGGGATGGAGACTTCGCTACGCTCATCAATTATTATTACTAGTCAAACGCGAAATATGCGTTGTAAGATGAGCGAGATATCTCAATAAGGTATAAAAGTCCTTGAAATAGTTTTACCCTTGCTACTTTATCGACTTTGGTATTCTACACACCTTGATATCTGAATAAGCTATAAAAGTCGTTAAAGAAGTTCTACTCTTGCCACTTCATTGACTCTGGTATTCTACACACCTTGACGCATATAAAAAATACTTCATTGTTGGTCAACTCTTGAATCTAGAAAGCAGTGAATCTCGACAACTTAATTCTGTCATAATTTTTATGATATATTTTATGAATATTATCAGTCATTTTATTTTTTTTCTCCAAAACGACTGATCAGAATTGCTTAAAAAATCGTAATAATGTGTAAAATCGATGTTTACACATTTAGAGAAAATTTCATCCCATTTGGAGAGATTTTATTTTTCAACATTTTCCGCCCAGCCAAATCTTATGGGGTTTTTAGAAACTTTGAGATGATGATTCTCAAAATCGGTCCGACCGATTCATCCCAAAAACTATACAGTTCTAAGTTGGATGAGTTTGGGTGTACAAAAAAAGTTTCATGTTGATCAGTCAACCCTTGCGACCTGTGGAGTGCTTACAAACAAAAAAAAAAACAAACAAAAAAAAAAAAAAAAAAACACACAGACAAAGCCCTATAAGAGTGGGATGGAGACTTCGCTACGCTCATCAATTATTACTAGTCAAACGCGAAATATGCGTTGTAAGATGAGCGAGATATCTCAATAAGGTATAAAAGTCCTTAAAGTAGTTCTACCCTTGCTACTTTATCGACTCTGGTATTCTACACACCTTGATATCTGAATAAGCTATTAAAGTCGTTAAAGTAGTTTTACTCTTGCCACTTCATTGACTCTGGTGTTCTACACACCTTGACGCATATAAAAAATACTTCATTGTTGGTCAACTCTTGAATCTAGAAAGCAGTGAATCTCGACAACTTAATTCTGTCACAATTTTTATGATATATTTTATGAATATTATCAGACATTTTATTTTTTTTCTTCAAAACGACTGATCAGAATTGCTTAAAAGATCGTGATAATGTGTAAAATCCATGTATACACATTTAGAGAAAATTTCATTCCATTTGGAGAGATTTTATTTTTCAACATTTTCTGCCCAGCCAAATCTTATGGGGTTTTTAGAAACTTTGAGATGATGATTCTCAAAATCGGTCCGACCGATTCATCCCAAAAACTATACAGTTCTAAGTTGGATGAGTTTGCGTGTACAAAAAAAGTTTCATGTTGATCAGTCAACCCTTGCGACCTGTGGAGTGCTTACAAACAAAAAAAAAAAAAAAAAAAAAAAAAAACACACAGACAAAGCCCTATAAGAGTGGGATGGAGACTTCGCTACGCTCATCAATTATTATTTATTATTATTATTAAGATTATTATTCAATGACGGAATATAAAATTTATAAAATTAATAAATAAATAAAACAAATTATCAAATCAGGACCTAAATTATTATGCTGAAGATGTATTATGTGTATTTTGTTTCAAAGGTTATTATTCATTGTTGTTATTGTGGTGTATTTATCATTAATTTTCATTGTAGCTTGTTTACTTGAATTGTATTTGTGTTGTATTGTGTTTATTTTTATTGTATTTTATTTTGTTCACTTGTATTTTTTCCAATTTATGTGAGTAGAACGTGTTTTTGTAGATAATTGCTAGTATTATCGAAGATGCTATATATACTAGTATATGCTATCATTACTCATTCCACAGGTAAACCCTCAATGGGTCTTGTGGACACTCTAAGACTGAAACATGCGTTGTAAAAATGTTCATTTATCAGATAAAAATAAAAAAAAAAAAATTATTATTATTATTTGTAGGCCTATTGTTATTATATTTTATCATCAGGAAGGTATTTTATTTTTTCATTGCATTATATTTAAGTGAATTGTTATTATATATCTCCACAGATAAACCTCATGACGGTTTCGTGGAACCTCACAAGAGTACCCTTTATTGTTGTAACGCTTTTATTTGGAATCAATAAAAAAAAAATTATTTATTTATTATTTTATTTATACAAGTGAGATTTATGTGACCTAACCTTGTAGTTACTCTCTTGATATGTTGATGATTATAGTGAAGATTATCGAGAAGAATTACCTGCCTATTATTAGCGAGTTAGGTTGGCCTAGTGTTACTGAAGATTGGAGTCGGCTTGCTGGAAGGTTCTAACAGGGATAATATCGGGCCTAGATGTGCATCACGCGGCAAATGGAGTAACGAAGAGAGATAATCTATAATCTGCCCACAGTTGATATTCTGTTCAAGCTATCTCACTAAATCACTTTTATGGAGTATTTAAGTCTGAAGATTGAGAAATAAATCCCCAATAGAAGTGGATAATAGTAATTAGTATTATCAACATCATCCGATTACAAAATGATGTTAAAATAATAAACAATTGGGTAAGGGATAATAAAATGGAATTACATGTGAATAAATGTGAATTGATAGGGGATGAGGAAAGTACAGAGATAATATAAAATTGTAAGTGAAAACCTTGGAAATGTGTGTAGCTACAAATATCTGGTAATTGTGTTCAACAGTGATCTCGGGTGGGAAAGTAACGAGTCTCGGAGTGTCGGACGGGAAGAGACCGGAATAATTCAGATGACGATGTAGTCGTGGAATTTGAAGAATTAAGTTTGAGATTGTTTATCAAAGTCTTGATCCAGCAAGAGCAAGAGAACTGAAGTAGGAAGAAACTAACTCCAAAGTAGTAGAAAATGAATAATGAATGAATCATTATTAGGGATTATTATCAATTGAATTATTATTATAATTATCAAAATGTGTGTTGTATGAGTACACGTGATTGATGAAAAATAGAAATGAATAAAATAGTATAAATATATTGATAACTTTCTCATGACATGGATTCTAATAGTATTTCTATGGCCAAGCTGAACTATGAGAACGCAGTACAGTATGGTTGTGCGTTGTGAGATGAGCTTGGATTACCTCACGAGTGTAGAAACCCTACCTGCTACTTGTTGCTACTGTTGCTGCGTGTGCCACTGGTCAACGCAACCTGTTGGTCTTTTGAGCCTGATTTCAATCAATTTATGCTATTTATTGCATTTTTTTTGTTATTTCTTATCTAATTATTGCGAAAATTACCACAAATGTTTATGATAGTTGTTATCATATACAGTGAAAATTGTATAGCTTTTGAAGAATTTCTGTTCTTTGAATATTTTCTCTCCGGGCCGTTCTAGTAAGAATTTCCCTAACTTTCCGAGAAAACCGCCGAACACATTTGTCTGAAAAACAATCCCAACCTATTCTGGTGTGATGTCGTTATGCAGAAAGAGTTGCAAGTCGATTGGTGACTTTTTATGACCTGTATGCCGCTCACAGAATTACAGAAAAAAAGAAAGACTTTTTTTTTTTTTTTTTGATACCATAAGTGAAATGAAATGCTTATCTAATTGATTTCTGTTGAGAATTTCTGTGGAACATCACGGGTCTCATTCAACTGACGGATGGTTGAAAACTGTTTGTCCGACGAGAAATGTGCGGAATAAACGACGCGTCTTGAAACGCAACGGATGCGTATGAGTTCAGTTCGTCTCGAAAACAAAATCCAAACGTGATACTGTATTAACGAAATTTGCTCAAATATATTAAAACTTTCTACACACATTCATTTTTTTGACAAAAACTTCCGACAAGTCAGCTATACAAAATTCTTCAACAATTTGATATAGTTTGCATTCTTATGTACGGTATGATTTTTAAAATGTTGATATCAAAATAATCATATCAATGATTTGAAATGTATACAATTTTGATCATTCATTGAATATGAAACCTTATCAATGATGGAAGATTAAGATTAATTACTGCAATATTAAACAAACAAAGCAATCAAATTCTTATCTCGAAGATAAAAACAAGCATCCTGTATTAACACAATACAATCCAAGTTGCCGTAGACTTCGAGATCCAGCCAGTTCAACCAAAGACTTCGTTCAATGAACTTGCTATCAAAAACTGTACTCAATAACTCACTAACATCTTTATAATGAATTGAAAAGTGTATCTCAGTCAGAATCTCAACTCAATAAAGTTATATATATTTATATATTTATGTTTATTTAGTTACCTATATTTTAATTACATTCTAATTCATTAAAGTTCTTACCAATTTTTCTCTCTATAAATATATACGGTATTGAGTGAACGTTATTGAATGGCGTCGAGCGATAAGCTAACGATGGCAGAGAGCGCGCTGAAGTTGGAGGAGAGGGGGGAGATGGATCCTTTGGAGACCCGCAGGATCGTGCGGAACATCTGCGTGCTGAGCATCGCCTTCATGATCCACTTCACCGCCTTCCAAGGGGCGGGCAACCTGCAGAGCTCCATCAACGCTGGGCTGGGGACCGCCTCTCTGGCCACCATCTACGGCTCACTGATCCTCTCCAACCTGTTTCTACCAGTCGTGGTCATCAGGTGAGGTCCACGTACAGCCCAGGTCTCCTGAATGACGGTTCAGTGTGCTAGCCACTGAGCTAACCCCAGTCTCCTGAATGACGGTTCAGTGTGCTAGCCACCGATCCACCCATCTCTGTGTGTCTTTATAAATGCTTTTCTGATTTTCTGTAGATTAAATACTCATCTTGATCAAATAATATCAATTTCCACGTCAATCTAATATAATTTGATCTGTTTGTTTTGACTTGTGAATTTGACCTTTATGCTACTCACAAATAAGACGGTGCAGCTGTCAGTTGGACCCAGCTCAGAACGTAACACATTGAAGCAACAGGCTTGTATCCACTGTTAAACGCACCTCACTCCTCGAGAGGAGTTGGCAACCCTTCTACAAGATCCATTAGGAATACGCTGGAGACATGTAAAAATAGCCATTGCTATGAAAGCGATCAAATCTAAAAGTGCTTTTTTACTAGTTTTCCTGATATTTCTTCATGTTCCAATACATTAATATTGTTCTATCATGTTTTTGAAAAGGCGACAAAGCGCTACAAACGTCTGAATCCGCTACGTTTCAATGTATTGGCAATATAGACGCTATATTCGGAATAGAAGCATTATAGATGCTATTTTTCCCTAAATTATTTCAATTGAGTTGTAAACGGGTGAAGTTGGTTAGCTGGAATTTGTAAAAAAGTGCAACTTGGCAAATGCAGGCGGTAGATGAGTCGTAGGTTTAACCCGCTTGTGGACACTATTTTTCTAAAAATATCAATTGAGTTGTTTCTCTTGTATGTTTATTGCACACAATCCAGTGATTTTACCAACACCGTACTGTTGTTATGCTGTAGAACGTTGTTGCGCTACAAAACACGATGTTTCAAAATATTAGATGCACCAAAGTGCAACTTTTCAAATTCAAAATGCTATGGTGAGAAAAAATAGAAGCTATGTTTACATGTCTCTAATACCACATAACCATTCATTTCCATTTCCCCAACCATTCCTCCAATCTCATCAACTCCGTTTCTAATACAGCGTACTTCAATTTGTACCGATCTCATGATTAGAAATATTCTGTTCAATCGTCGCTATTCTTCACCAGACATAATTAACACATCTCGTTATCATATACTCAGATGACTCACGTTTCTCCATATCATGTGTTTTTCTATATTCAAAGTATTTGAAATACAGTATTTGTACGCCGCGTACGTATCGTAACACCGCATGCGTGGTTCAATCTCACTCTCTCTCGAACGTTTTTTTTTTAATCTATATTGGGCTCAACAATGCACTGTTCTAATGTCTTCCATTTATTGGCGTCGGTGAATGATATATATATATGAGATGGTCGGATGATGAGATGATCAATTATTTGGAACTTCATTCAAACTTGATTGTAAAAATAGACATGTTTCAGTTATGAAAATAATGTCATAGCCTAAAGAATATGGGCATTGCTATTATCAATTAACACCAACGATCAAGTGTTCCAAGTTTCGTCCCGCCAATACTTACAATGAAGCTGTATCAGCTATTTATAGAGGAAAATGGAATAGTAATTGATGAATAATAACTTGTCTGTTTAATTATAATCTTTAGTAGGGCTTATTTAATCAACACGAGCGATCAATCTGAATTATTAATAATCTCAAGCAAGGAATGTCAATAATCGAGATAAGATGTGTTCTTTACATGACATTTTATTATAATTCAAGCTACCAATAACTGAGATATTTGGCAATTAGTTCAAGTGCGCCGTACTTCGGCCTATGAGGCTCTTCAAGACAGCTGATTGGCTGATTGCAGATAAGCGTAATGGTCTCATTGAATGGACGAAAATATTTGTACAAAATATTCGTTTCCATTTTCATTTTTTTAATTTTATTCAATTTATTTATAATAGGTTTAACGACACACTCTACTGATGACTACGATCTATTGGCGTCGGTGGATGATGAATGAGATGATGAGATGAAAGGTTATTTTATTAGGTGTTTTTGGATAGTGGGAAGGAGTCGGTCGTGTCCTGTTGTTGAGGAACCATCCCAGTATTGACCTGAATGACAAAGGCAACCTTGTCAGAATGGTCGACCATGGCGGGAATCGAACCCTGGTCTCCTGAATGACGGTTCAGCATGCTAGCCACTCGACCCCTTGTCTCTCTGGCATTGAGTGATCATATCCGCTCACCTGGTAATGATGTTATTGGGATGATGAGACTAAGCTATATAGTATAGCTTGTTCCGAGGGAAACGCAATAGTTCCGAGTGCCCACACCTCGCCACGGTTGGCTTGATTTGTCTCTATGTGCGGGAATGAGCGAGAGGTTTGCAACTCGGTACACTTCGTATATCTGGTCTCTCCTTCTATCGCGCGCTCTCCCAACCTTTCTTCTCCTTTGATAATTAAATTATGACATTATAGCATTATATTGAATTATATTATAATTATTTCACCGGTAAGCTTGAAAAAATTATTAATGAATAACTCAATTATTGTACTAGGAAAACGCCATATACGCATTGTTAGACGAGCGGATAGTAATAGTATGTCGACTTTTTTGCCAAACTTTTGCCTACATTTGCCAATTGGGTGACATTTAAGTTATAAATGGGTAAAAACTTATTCGAGTGGTACCAATTTTGCACATTTTATGTTTTTTCTTCAAAATGGCTGACCCGACCAAGCTGAAAATTTCCAGAAATGTGTATCAAAATGTAATTCAACTTCACACAAAATTTCATTTTTTGGGAAAATAATTTTTTTTCCGCCGTGTTCTTCTAATGGGTATTTTTGAAAGTTCTAAAATTCATAAAAATAAAAGTTTCCATCTGATAATGCCACAAAACTATACAGATCTAAGTTAGATGACACACCATAGTGAAAAAAGTTTGAAGTTGATAGCTGTAGTTGTTTGACCTGTGGAGAACCGACAAAAAAATATGAACACATAAAAACGAACACCGATTTTTTTCAGTATGTCAAATTAAATTCTCGCTAAAGCTCGTCTGAATTATTCATCTCCATAATTTATTCCAGGGTCAAATAGTTAGACTTATTTGGGGAACAGTAGTTTTGTATCGAGTTTTGATGTTGTTAAAAGAGAATCTCAGGTTTAACCACGGAACAACAGAGGTCAACGACACACTGTAATGATGACTGGGATCTATTGGCGTCGGTGAGTGATGAACGATGTGATGGGAAGATGAAGTGTTTGGGACGGCTGTTGTCAAGAAGCCAACCCACGATGCACCTCAGTCAGGGTGGTCGACCATGGCGGGAATCGAACCCAAGTCTCCTGAATGGTGTATAACACAGGTATAAGGCCGGAGATTGCAAAGCCATCAGACCTACGGCCTGCCACTTCCAGGACTCGCTTGTCCCGTGTCCTACTCTCTCTCGCTCCCATCTGCCATCTTTCTCTTGTACTTATTGCTGAATAGACCCATTACAGAATACAATGTGCTTACCGCCTTCTAGTGGCCTAAATCAACAGAATTACATTCTGAATATTTCAGTTAACCATTTGGTCTGGTCATCCACAGTGTTGAAGCATAACACCGAGATATATTTCCCTCACTCTGACAGTGTGTAAATCTCTTGGAATATAGTAAACATATCAATGTGGGCCTACCGTTAATAATAATATCGTTTATTGTCATATTGAGAACCCTTATACAGTGTGTATGGATGTACATAATGATACATGTACATGATATAGGTCGGCCTGAATACGTTCACTGCAACGCACAATGATTAATATGAAACATTCGTGCTAAATGAGCATTCACAACATAGGACTTTCAAACGCGGGTACTAACATCCTACTCTAGGCCTATAGGCCTACTTCAAACATTTTCTAAAACAGTCTACGGTATTCAATTCCACTGAGAGACATCATTTTTGTCAGGTTGCTATAGCAACCGGGGCTGACGCTGTGCTTGTTCCAGATGGCTGGGATGCAAGTGGGCCGTGGCTCTGTCGTTCATTGCGTACATGCCGTACATCGCGGCCCAGTTCTACCCGACCTACTACACCCTGATCCCCGCCGCTCTGTTCGTGGGGCTGGGGGGCGGGCCTCTCTGGTGCGGCAAGTGCACCTACCTGAGCGTCGTGGCAGACAAGTACCAGAAGATCACCGGCATCAACTCCGAGGTGCTTACCGTCAGGTTCTTCGGCATCTTCTTCATGTTCTTCCAGTTCGCTCAGGTCTGGGGCAACCTCATCTCGTCTACAGGTAGCGTACATTCCCCTCCCTCTCCCGCCCGCGTACATTCCCCTCCCTCTCACGCCCGCGTACATTTCCCTCCCTGTTCCGTAGCAGGCGCCCGGCGATACTGAAAGTGGATTGGATGCATGGATAAACCAACAGCCCTTAACAGATTGTCACAGTGACTGTTCCTTGCGCGTCTAGCCCACTCGAGGTCAGGTTGTTTGTTCACGCTTCAAGTGTGCATGTCGTGACAAAGGCAAAACGATTACTGAGGGAGAAAAACACGGTATTCACACGATATCCAACTAACTATGGTACCGGTACCCAATTAACAAACAAACTAACTAGTAGTTAACTACGGCCTTTTTTCTAAATATCAGAATACATCAACGTTATTTTTACTGAACATTTATTGATATCAGTCCTATATTATTGTCCTCACAATAACCGCATATTTTTTACATTATTTGTCATTTTCCTCTTCATCAGGTTAATGACAATGGCATTGTAATGACATGGTAATGACATTTCCCAAATTTCAATCCACAATTCGTCTGAATCTACTTGACCGATTACTAACTGAAGCTACACAGCTCCAAGTTAGACGATGAGTAACGGGGAATGGCTAGAAGAAGCTCCACCTTGATCGGTTTTGTCTTGTGACTTACTTGGCGAGCACAAAGAATCAAACCGACAAGTGGAGAACAGATTTGTATCGAAATGAATGTATTGTTTCCAGTTCTGTCAACCGGCGACCCTGCCAACGCTACGGACGTGACGATTGACGTGCGTGAGGTGTGCGGTGCCAACTTCTGCCCGGCCAGCCAGTCGGACAACAATACCAACCTGGACCGACCCGACGACTCCAAGATCTACACGATAGCGGGCATCTACCTGGGCTGTATGGTGGCGGCAGTGCTGATTGTTGCCTTCGGGGTAGACTCCCTGGAGAGGTGGGTTGCCACGTCACTTGCTTGGAACTGAACCTTGGGTTACAGTGAAACCTCTATCCATCGTTTTTCAAGGGACCAGGAAAATAAAACCATCCATCCAGGAAAACCATACATCTCGGAAAGTCTAACATTGATTAAAATATGGGACTTGAGAAAGAAAAATGAATGATACAAGCAGGAAAACGATAGATCCCGGAAAGAAGCATAAAGGTTAGACTGTACAAATCACCAATCACATCTATTCAGAGCTGTGCAACCAACAATATGCTGACAGCCATAGATGTGCTTTCACTGCAGTACAAAGTACCCTACTTTCTTATGTATTGCATAACGCATTAAACATTCGATTGAAATTATATCATAATTTAGGAGCATGAATTAATAGGACCATTTAACGCGGTACCTCTCCAAGTAAAGATCGTGATTTGGAAGATCCCCGATGTGGTCTAAACATGTGAAACGTATTCCCACAGGTACGGCGAGGGGGTACGAGAAGGAAGCGGAACGGGACTCACAGGAATAAAGCTGCTGGCAATCACCATGAAGCTCCTGAAGAAGAGGAACCAGCTTCTGATCATACCATTGACAGCGTGGATGGGGGTGGGACAAGCTTACATGGGGGCGGACTTCACATCGGTGAGACACAAGCTATCGACTCTCAGCTGTTCTCACACATTGATGTAACAAGAGAGCAACAATGGCTTTAAATATGTGTTCTCCAAACACTACTCTCTTTGTTCCAACTCTTCTTGCTGCTATGGTGACCTGACAAACACACTATCTCCCTGTGGGCTTACGATTGTACGCTCACCCAATAGCATTCATCAGGCTACAAGGCAATTTCCTTGGGTCGAAAGTTAGCAAACAATGTGATGAATATACCGTACAAATTTCATAATGTTATGTGGGCCTAGGAGCCTTTAAGCCTGGCTAATCTGTAGGAAAAGGTTAAACACCCGGAAATAATACAGCACCACCACCACGGCATTGAGATTGTAACATTACAATCTCAATGACCACGTTACACCTACCTAAGGTTCTGGGACATGTAGGTTAGTTTCCTCTGCAGCTGGGTTTCAATCGGCTGATTATTATCCTCACTGTGGCCAAGGCCTTCACTTTGTCGTCGTTTACACTATTTTGGTGACCGAAGCCCTTGGAAAAATATATAAAAATATTGATAAGTGTAGTGAAAAGTGAGGTTAGAATAGGACGAACCAGAATATCAATAACCTGAAAAGTATGCTTCAAGGAGGGTTAGAAATAACCTGAATTGAACCGGGAAAAACCAAACATATTGAAGTTTGAAAAATTCAAAACAAAATAATAATCAAAATATTACAATCCTACCGAATTTAAACTGCAACTTAATTTAACTGAAAAAACTTGTAGACCATACATCAGTTGAAGAATTTTGGTCAAGAAAATAACAATGGTACCAAATTTTATCTATAATTGGTCGACAGTACAAAGAAAATTCATCAATAATATACTGAAAAAGATGTATTTTTGAAAATATATTTCTCTCTATATTTTGACTTATATTTTATACCACATTGTGATGCCTACTCCGGATCTTTATTGTTCCCAGTCGTTTGTCTCGTGCGCTTGGGGGATTCGGTACATCGGCTACGTGATGATCTGCTACGGCCTGTGCAACTCTGTGTCGGCTATAGCCACGGGCTGGGTTGTCAAGGTGACGGGCAGGCTGCCAGTCGTGTGTGCCGCCATGGTGCTACAGGTGGGCTGGACAACTTGAACTGTATTCATCAATTGATCAAATTTACTTGGATCTCAATGTTTGTTTATAATGTCTTAATATAACTAATTTCAACCTTCATCTTTATTTAATTATTCAATAACTGAACTGAGCTTCCTTTTTGAACTATTTGTTCAGGATTTTTTTTACGAATCGAGTCCTTTTATTATAACTTATCACTATATTATCATAGCTCTATATTCTATTCTATTATGGCTATCAAAAATGTCCTGTTCAATGTTTATAGTGAGACAGGTTGATCAGTGTCAATTGCGGTGGAACTGTTATTTGGCCGAGACCGTTTCCGTTCTGATAAGGTCGTACAGAGCTTGTAAGTTTCTTCCTGAGAGGAGAGCAAGAAATGTCTTTCAGAGGTTTCCATCAGCAAACGCACTCACACCATTAATACCACGAAACTACGGTGGCAGCTATAATTATTATTATTATTATTATTTAACTCTTGCAAATGCACATAAATGCGCAGTGGCAAGTTCCCTAAGTACCCCTATCCCACCATCTCCTTAACCCTCTGACGGAATAACTTTAACCTGATTTCATCCCCTTCAAAAACATTTCTACTAAGCCCATTCCAGTCCCTACCTGTCCTATTTAAGAAAGAGAATTTACCGACATCTAATGTAGCCCCCTTTATGACTACCGCTCTATCATGACCCCGCCTACCTCCATACCCTGAGTTATTTCTTTTTATCAACTCATGCAGCTCCCCCCACCCCCCCTCTCCCTCCATTACCCTGAAGAAATTACATAAACGATCCTCCTTCCTCCGTATTTCCAATTTCTGCCAAGCGCGCGCGGGCGTAACCAAACCGCAACCGTAATGTGCAAGTGTTGCCAAGGGGTCTACATACAATGTTCGCTGGTATCATCAAAATCTCCAACCTTCTAGTATCAAAAATATGAACATTTTCAATTATGATTCACAGTTCTTCTGCACATCATAAATCCAAGTGGGTTTCAGATTGGGTTTACTTTGGATTGAATTAGTTGAGAATGTTTGTTTGGTCAGATTGGGTTGATTCAGGTCAGGTCAACAACCTCAGCAACGTCCGTACGTGGAAACACAGACTGATGGCCGAATGAATACCAGCTGCCACAGAGTCACAATTAGGGATAACATCGAATAATCGAGAATAGATTCTAATGTAGAACGATTCTCAAATCAGAAAATCGATTTTTCCCCCAAAAAATATATATATATAAAATATATATATATATTTTTTTTTTCTTCTTCTGGGTCAGTGCTGTACTTCTTCACGTTTTAATGCGAGCTCATATCGTTGTCTATATTATTCTGTATTGTTGAGATTTCACTATCTGGACACAAGCTATCCCTTCGGTTACGTCTGACAGCCGAACGTTGACAGAAATACCCGAATGGTACAGTACAGTTCAAAGAGGTCTCTAGCAGCTACTTTTCACGTAGACACCTTGGGAAGGTTGAAAAAAAGGTTAAATTACACAACTTTTTTGAGAATCAACTTTGAAATTTTTTTTTTTTTTTTTTAGAATCGATTTTTAATCGATTCTGGAGCTTAGAAAATCGATTCCCAATTTGAGAATCAATGCCATCACTAGTCACGATGCATGCAGGTGATTTAGTGGCCTGTGTTCGCTTGTACTTGCAGCTGGCCGTCCTGCTGGCCATGCTGTTCTGGAAGCCTCATCCGGACGAGAGTGGGATCTTCTTCCTGCTGTCCGGGCTCTGGGGAGTCTGCGACGGAGTCTGGCTCGTGCAAGTCAACGGTGAGATAACCGGCCACTCTCGGACCTACATGGTCTTCATTCAAAAGCTCCTAGTGAAACATTTCCAGTATTCCAACTCCTATAATTCAAACTGAGTTTTTTTTGGGTTCATTGAATGTCGAATTCAAGAGGACATATCTTCATGAACATTGATGTTAGGATGATGAAGAGAGGGGGAGGAATTTCCCGCTTTCCCACCTTGGAGAGATTGTAATAAGACCCAATGTTGTGCTCTTTAGACCTAGTTGAATCTATAATAACTCCTTCTGACTATTTTACTTAAATTCCTTACACTATCAGGTGAATGGTGATCTATTATAAATTCTCATAACTTTAACAAAAATTGAGTTATCTTGTTCTTTACACACTGTTCTTATGATATTTCGTGTTGTGTTGACAGCTCTGTGCGGGATACTGTTCCCGGGCCAGGAGGAAGCTGCGTACAGCAACTTCCGGGTGTGGGAGTCCCTAGGGTTCATCATCTCCTACGCCTACAGCCCGTACCTGTGCACCGACGTCAAGATCTACATCGTCATCGGCCTCCTCATCATAGGTCACTAGCACTTGCAATACAACAAACAAACAGAAAGTGGCCCACTCTTTGTTCATTCAACTTACACTATTAAAGTCATTATACTAGGAAAACGCGGGATGCGCGTTGTTAGACGAGCTTAGGGGTATAGAAATCTAGAATGAAAAATAATTTGTCAACCCAATCTACATCTACAGACCTTGGATCACTCCAAACGTTCAAAAACCTTACGAGAATCAGTTATGTCACGGCCTTCCTCTTCATTCATTTCAATCGTTTTGAATTAATTGGTGACTTGTTGCTATAGATTTAATTGGTTCCCATAATAGCCTAAATTGATGGGAAAATGCTTTATAAATGCGTTTTCTTCGTTATTTCTCATCCGATTGATGCGAAAAATCTCTCAAAATGTGTTTAATAGTTTCCTTTATATTCGGCGAAAATTTGAGAGGTCTTGAAAAATTTTGATTTTTCAAGTATTTTCCTCCGGGTTATTCTAATGGGGATTTTTGAAATTTCTAAAATTCATAAAAAAAAAAGTTACCACCCGATAATGCCACAAAACTATACAGATCTAAGTTAGATGAGGAACCATGACGAAAAAAAGTTTGAAGTTGATAGCTGTAGCCGTTTGACCTGTGGAGAACCGACAAAAAAACATTAAAAAAAAAAAAAAAAAAAAAAAAAAAAAAAAAAAAAAAAACATAAAAACGAACACCAATTTTTTTCAGTATGTCAAATTGAATCCTCGCTAAAGCTCGTCTAATTATTTTCAGTCAATTCCGTTTCTCCAGGCCTGATATTCATTCATATCTGGTTAAAGTACATTCATTCCCAATTTTTTAGAACTCGAGTTTCTTTTGTATGAATTGGGTGAAAGGCAGAGAAAGAACAGCAGCTTACCGAGGTTTACAAGTAGAGATGGGCTACTCACAGGTTGGAGAGCCGTTGATAGAACACGTGATTAAACAAACAGGTGAGATTATGACGTTTCGGCTGTGGCCTCGGTAGAGTGGTAGACTGTGGTGTCCATTACTACCTCTACTCTACAGTGGCCAAGGCAACAGCTGAAAAGTCAAAATCTCACCTGGTATAAAGAATATAATTTCTATTTTATGAATGAATATTAGGGTTTTAAGGCGCATTGACAGCGAGGTCATTTAGAGAGGTCATTAGCGCCGTATATAATTTCAAGTGTAAGTTGAATGCATAGTGGATATAATCTAACTTGGTGTAATGTGTACCGCATTATTAGTATGAATTTAGATCAAGGTTCAAGCTGAAGAAAGAACTTGTTTTTGATATTGTAGTTCTAGCTTCAAGAGGTTCAATTATTATTTTAAGAAATCATCTTTACAATTTTTAATTTTTTTATAATAATTAATTTTTTTTTTTTCAATATTTTCATTTCGTCTAAAAACCTCAAATATTTTTACTTTCATTATTTTCTTCAGTTATATTCTCAATTTTTATTATTAGTTCAATTTTTTAAGCATAATGTTATCATTACTTATTTCAATTTTCAATTTTTCACTTTTTTCACTTATTTAACTATACGTATTTCATTTCGTTATAGTAGGCCTATAGTATATTATAAAAAATTGTATTTTATATTGATAATTATCCTGTAAACTTTTTATAAGCCAGGGACCAATAAAGGTTATTTATTTTATGGTTGCTTAGCTCTAGTATGATAGCAATAATGCAAGGGAATACGCACCACTTCTGTTCCAGGAATGGCTGGGTACTTGGCCATAGAACTGTCTGAAATAAAGAAAGCCAAGAACAAGAAGACGATGCACACCACCTGACGGAACAGCCAAGCTAACGGACCTACATGAGCTTCACACGCCGTGCCCTCCTAGCCGTGATATCGTTACATCCCTGAGGGTCATGTACTTGACCTCAAAATCTCCACGTGAATCATTGTAATCTGTAGTAAAGCCTACGAGATCCATCCAACGGCCTCGTCCTGTTCCCAACAGTCATGTGGCATCACGTCGTTGCCATGGCCACGGCCTTCTTCAACGCTAATACACTCAATAACTAGATGGCAGTGGATCGGCAAGTTACAGTGATCATCAGTGTTGGGTAATGGACTTTTAAAATGAACGCGTTTGTATGTTCTGAACTTTTTAATGAACGCGTTACATTTACAGTCGACAATCTTGAACTTTCTTCTCGTTGATTTTTCGGTGATCTCTAACGAAATAATATACGTTCATTTGAAAGTTCATAATTATAGTTTACTCATAATACTATTCGACACGATCGCACTTTCCGTACTTCCCCATCCTAATTCCGAGTGCTGAGATTGACTATTTTACGGTCTATCCTGAATGTATAATACTCCCTGTTCTGGATTTCATCATGTGATCACTTGTCACCGGGCGAGCCGGCAGCCACGTGCTGTCCAGGTTGACGTGTTGTGACTTGTAGTTGTATGCAGGCTGACTACACTGATTGTATTGTTCTAGCGTCTGGAAGCGACGCGCATTTAAAGTGTTCATACATTAAATAGTGAACTGTGTATTGGTTAATTTGATAGTTTTTAATTGATTGTGATGTGAATGGATGACGCTGTTGGTAACTTTGCCATAACCACCGAGGAAGATGACGCACAAAACAACGTCGATGATCTTATTCTTGAACCCTTTTTTCCATATAATTTTCAAGGTGAATTTTTGATAAACTTATGTTTTCTTGAATTTTACAAATTTTTGAATTTTTAAATTTTACAGCAAAGTCATGAAAATGAACTTTTTAAAGGATTGATTTATTTGACATGAACTGCATTTTTTAAAAGTTCCTTTTATAAGTGAACTTCCCCAACACTAGTGATCATATCCCGCCGACTTCCAGAGTCACCGAGAGCAGGCTTTCAGCGAACTACCTGAATGCGCATTCGAGTGCTGCGGCTCCCAAACGGAACACAAATGCTTGTAAATAAATAGAACATTGCATGTACAATTATTATAATTTTATTATTACACCAAATATTACATAAGATCATCATATTATTATTTGATACACTGTTTCATTAATAGAGTGCGCTTGGCGCTAAATTATCTGATATGATGGGGCCTATTACATTACTCACTATACTTATGAAAACTTTCAATATTTCTATAATAATTAAAAAAAAAAATACTAAATTCCATTTCAAGGTGAAAGCCCCTACTTTTCAATATGTTACATGATTCACGTTTGATTGGGCAAAGCACCTCGAAATGGAGTTGATTGTAAATATACCGGCATTCGTTTACAGACATTGTGAGGTTATACAAAAACTAAATGCACTGTTTATCGCCGTGGCGATTGGAAGAGTGATCTCTCGGAGACGATAGTATGGACAAGACTGGGGACTTGTTGACTGATTAGTGACAGTGCATCGAATGAGTCACATAGACAACATGCCAAGGTCACAGCTCTGAGCGCTGTGGATATCTAGCGGAACGGAGCTACGAGTTCTCCGAGTGAGATCAGTTTTCCAATCGACTCGAGGAGGCCACTGCATCAGCAGAGCAGGGCAACGGATTGGACCCAAAGACGAAACGCTTACTCGCATTTGATTGGTGGTTCACTCGGGTCGACTGCAAGCCACAAGCATCACTCGTCGTGGCAACCAACTGACAAGACGCACCGTAGCGACGCTCAAATCAACAAATACGGCTGTGGATTGTAACGTTGGAAAGACAATTAATCATCGTTTATTCATCAATTATTTTTGTACAAGAAGTAATCGACGAGTAATCGATGAACAGTTTGAGTCTGCCTTTACGTTGGTTTCAAACGTGCAACGATCCACGAAGAACCGTCGGTTTATCTACGCATACATTCCACATTGTAAGCTTTAGTTCAATGGAACCATTTTATGTCCATTCAATTACAGGCCAAATTGATGGAATTACCGTATACAACACATTTGGTTTTGTGAAACATAAAAAGTTTGGATATTAATTTTGTGATGAGATTCAGTGGGCGCAGGATTCTGTCGCGTCTTGTACCAAGAGAGAGACAGCCTGTGTTTGTCTGCGTTGCCATAGCAACTTACTTGTTGCTAGACGAGATGCTTGTTGTTTGCAGTCCACTCGAGTGTTGAGGTATTACATAATAGTGTTTATATTGTGTGATTTGAAAGGAACATGATTGCATATAATCAGCTCATCGCGTCAACTGTTGAAGAAGGCAGTCAGTTACTTAACCTACGGAGCTATTGCTTATTTAGTGTGTGTTTGAGATGATGGCGTTCCTGATAGTTACCCAGGTTGGGTTTTCTGTACGAGCGTTTCGAACAACATTGAAAAAAGCCTGTGTCTTGTGACGTCTTACGTTTTACCAACGACTGAGTGAAGAGATGAAAACGTGATGTTTAAAGGACGATTTTTAGTATACTTCTATTGCTTTCGTGAAATTAGTGCCATTTTATTTTCGAGCAAACAAGTACACTATTGTTTTATACATGAAAAAAATCTTAATGATTCATATTTTGAATTTTAAATAATATTTTTATAAAAAGAGTTTCTAATACTTTCATAAATATCTATAGGCCTAATTTTTTTTGTAATTTTTCTTCATATTTGATATGTACAATTTTAAAAAACATAATAAATTAAATTTGAAGTCTTATTCATTTTGAGCCAAAATTTTGTCAATTCTTTTAGGCTATTACCCTCATGAAATGATTCTCCTAAAACGCATTGAGAATACGCTGCGTTCACGTAACAATACTTAGAGTTGATAATATTGTAGATCCTAAGAATACCAATAATTCCACGGTACTACCCACGCAGCTGCCGTCAGACAGTCGCTGTTCTGGTGACTAACTTATTCCTACGTCTCAATCAAATCAAGACAAATAATGTAAAGCATGAATCAAATTTGCTAGCGACTAATGTAAAATAAGAATACCATTTGCAATTTCAATACTATGAATACAGTGAATTGAAGAATAAAAATTCAAAATGTCACAACTTTAAAAACAATTCTGATCTAATTGGGGAGAACGATATATTCAACGTGGAACGATTTAGGCCTATGATTTGTTTTGCCCGCGATCGTTCAGTTCTATCAATTATACAGTTCCGTGGAACAGCGAGAAACTATTTGACTCATTGTTTGTATTATTACGGTCAGTCTTGTTAGTGAGAAACTACGCATCAATTTTGAATCAACCGAGAGGATGTGAAATTAAAACGTAACATAAATTCCGTCACCTCGATCCATTCAGACACGATGTTACAACGAAGGGTTACAAAGGTGCCGGTTGGCCTGTGTTGGCGTTATGAGACAGGCACAGTCAGTTAACTGGTCGGTAACAACCTCTAACCGGACATTGTGAACTGGGCCCAGAATGGATCATCACTCTTATAACTAGATTTAACGGCACACAGTTGAATAATTCACTGAAAACGCTACAGTTAATACATCGTACACAACAGTGATATGTCAACGAATTTGACAATTCTTTTTCCACATGACAATCAAATTTGCATTATATTTCAATAACCTTAATTCTATTAATAATTTTTAAGAATAATTAACATTTTTTTGTCACATTGAGAATTTGGCCTGATAACAATAATATTATTCAATTATTTTTTTTTATTTTAATTTACTTGTTGACTTAATATTAAGGGAAAACTAACTGTGATTTTTAACGAACAGAACAAAATATATATTCATTTTCAAATAACACATTTCAGAAGCTGTCTCCGAGTGAATATAAGTTTCTTTGGCAAGATTATAATAAAGATTAATATCACAAAGCAATTTTTTTTTAAGAAGACCAAAGAAAAAATAATTCATATAACAAAATATAATAGTTATTTAATATCAATACTCTAGTAACATAAATTCATAATTATACATCCGAATAATGAAAGTATTTTCACGATGATATTTCATATTTATAAGTATAAATGGAGATTATTTTTTTAATATTGATAAAATGAGATGCAAAAAAGTCAGTTTGATAAAATAAACAATTTTTTATACTCTAAAAGAATCGTTTCACAGCACAGTTTCGTCCCTCGGCAAAAACATCTACGAACGCGATCGCGTGCGATCAGCGGTCCAACTACACCTAACGTAAGATCAGATATGTCACAATTTCCCCCGCGATATAATACCAACCGTCAAACACGATAATACCCTAGAGTTCCACGCAGATCTGCCGCTCCAATAGATTCAACGCTTCTGGTTCACCAATAATATCTCATGCTAATACAATTCAATCATTACAGCTTATCTGACAAACAAAATATTATTGATTCAAACTTCAAATTCATTCAAAATATTGAAAGTGCAACTATTCATAATTTTTCATCAGGCTAAATATAAACAATGAACATAATTATGTACTTTGAAAATTGATTGCAAAAAAAATTGAAAAATTCTATCCAAAACATGAAAATTGTGTACAGGCCTGTTTAGAAAATGATATTCCATCAAATGGAAATAATTTGAAAAGTTTAACCTGACTGAATGATAGATTGATGACAGAACTTTGAAGATAGTATAGACTGTTAAGTAAGATAGATGTACAATAATAGTAGATGAAATTGTCCAAACAATCAAACCAATGATGGAGAAAATATTTGCCATTATACAGTAATACAAATTGGAAATCTCAACTGAATTTGAATGAAACTAAAGTAAGGTGAAACTGGAAATGTTAGAAGAGCGTTGTATCTAAGGAGCGCCGTCTGCTAATTCTATATGATAAAAAACCTTAGCGACAGTCGAGTGAAACCATCCGGTGACTAAACGTTAGGAGAAACACTGTACACTACACTACAACAAATGATGGATTCAAAATACACGACAATCAAGTTAAAATCGGCAGAATCCCTAAAGTTACGATAATAATTTATATCATTATTAATATTTACATCGATAAACATTATAATATAGCATCTTGAACAACCCTGACTGGAGTATAATATTAGACTTATACATTAAATTACTTCGACCACAGTTAGATCAATCAAAATTACAGAACTACTGTGAATATATTCATTTTTCAAAATACAACACAAAAAAGTGGAATAAAAAAAAACATTAAAAACATACAATATATAGTATTATTAAAATAGATTCTTGGCACATTTATTTTTATTTTTTATTCATTTATTATTTATAATTTTGGCAAATATATTATATCTTTTGAAAATATGGGGGACCAGTTCTTCTTCAATTATTATTTTTTTATTACATATTTTTTTATTTAAATCTACGATGAAAATTTGTACTTTTGTGTGCTTTCGTCAAAAGACACGACAAAGAATTGGCCGATTCGATTTCCAGGCGGTTTTTCTAAAAAAAAAAGTTCCCTTTTCTGAACCGATTCCCTCTCCCACATTCTATATGTGATTTATACGACTTTGCGATGCCATATTTCCATTGATTTCAATTTACCTTCGCTTGGCGAATAAAATGACTTTACGGTTGTATTATTTACCTATCGAGCACTAGAATCCTTGAAAACAACACTCAAGAACGACTTGTCAGACTAAACTAGCGTGCAACGAAGCCGAGCTTGGTTGCACCGACAGCGTGTGAGCACTAGGACACCGACACGCTGGCACGGAACTACCCGGCTCCTCGCCACTGTTCCCACCGAGCCATCGTGCCATGGAACGCACATGTTCTCAAGCCACTTCCAGCGCTGTCAGCTGGGAGTGTACTACAGGGTATCTCTTGTTCTTCTCTCCCCTCTCCCTTCTGATACTCTCTACAATGAGATTCAATATCCAATCAGAACAAATGATTATCGCTGAATAATGCTCTGATGATTGTTGCGTATTGTTGTTAGGGGAACAGTGTTGGAGAGAGGTGGCCGCAGCACCGTCAGCTGTCAGCAGCTGTCAGCAGCTGTGAGACGGGTAGCTCCGCCACCAAGTCGGGTCTCAATACACTACGGCTACAGAATTTCTCTACACCATTGATTGAAACCATACAATGAACAATTTTTCCTATTTGAGAAGACAATTCAATATCTCGTAACATAAACCTAGCTAACAGTACACGATATTTCCTTGGCTGGGAGTTGCGCGAGTTTCCACAACGAATCCAATTTATTCGCGTAGAATTCCACGAAAAAAATTGAGTTTATAAAATTAGATTTGTACAAATCTGACTTGATTGTTTCCTCAGTTTCCTCACACCTCAATGTTGATCTGTACGATGAGATTAAAACCAAGGTGTGATGAAATCAAGGGCACAGAATGAAGAAATGTTACTCTTACGCAATCCTGCCAGCGTTGCAGGTTGCGTCCGGTCTGATTCGAGAGTCGCACGCGGCGAAACTCTCGCAACACCCGGCCGAATCATTCGCTTACACATATAAGTCATGAATCACATTAAGTTCAATGGTATTTTTATATATTAGACAAAAAAAAAAAAAACACGTGTCAAACACGATTTTTAAAATATACAGTGCTTTTTTGTGATCTAACACATTTAGACAGTAATATTAATATACTATGTTGTTGGTAGTCATGTATCATAGTTTGTACTTTTGATGTATTTATATTTGATTCCTTGAGGTCAATAACATTTGATTTACCTGAATTATTTCTCTCGCATTAACGGCCCGTCGCGTTCAACGTTCTATCGAGTAAAACGTTCTGTCGCGTTCTGAAGCGTTAAACATTCTATCGCGTAAAACAACGGCTTGAATTTCAGTCAAATTGTTTGATAACAACATTGATTATGTTTGGGTTATGCATCTGGTCATTACTAGATATATATATATGATATTTTGGTCAACCTTGGACTTGACAGCTAGAAACGTCTATGGAAACGCAATTGTAAATGTGGCCGAATGAAGAAGTGACAGCATCGCCCTTGTGGTACCCATCTCAACGATGCCATCGTTCATCCTCAGCTTACTTGGGGGACAATAACTCAACGTCAACTTTCACAGACTAAGAAAACACAAATGAAGGTATCGTTGGATGGCGTGACGTCAGAATGGGATGCATTACAAGACGATGATTCCGATACATTTCACAAATGCAGATAATTTTAGTCTTTTGCTTAGCCACACGACGACTGAGGTGAGGCCCGACAGATGCTCGGGGAGTCTGAGCGTGAACTCATCCAACCGTAGTGGGAAGAGAAGCACGTTTCAGCCGTGTCCAAGCAAGGTTGCCAATCACGCGTTACTCTGAAGTGTCAACAACGCCACTACGCCCTCACGTTACAACTTGGCAATACTGTGAGACACATACATACGCAGAACATATTACAGTATCACAATTTCACTTGACATTGTACAATATTACAATCAAATGCACCAAACTTCAAGAGATAAAATCTGAAATTTGGTAAAGAATCCTTTCTTAGGAGGATTCTTTACTGCGGTTTCCATTTAGCCTGGATTTGCCGGAATTTCATGTAACTGGACAAATGTAATCATTTTCCAGCCAAGGACTCCTAATCTATTGAATTGGGTAGCTTGCAAGAGATAGTGACCGAATGAGAGCAGACAATAAGGTCATATAGTCCGCTGCCTTCTGGTCGTCGACGTCATTGAGTCGGTCCCAAGATGCATCGAGGGTTGCGTTTGTTTGCGGCCGGGAGATGGTGCCTTCACTTATCTTGAAAACACGTACCATACCGTGAGGACTTTTCTGTGTAATATGGATCGCTGCTCTATCTGGTGGTGTTTTGTAGAAACGGCTGATAGGCTGGCAAACTTGATGACAGCGAGCCAGCCTTGAATGTAACGTCAGTACGTTCTATCACCACTCATCTACGCACGGTCAATAGTACTTTAAACGTGGACCGTGAATCGGAACATGGGAGGGACAGAAAGTCTAACGCAACGCTCAATGCATCTTGGTTGGTGGTATCACCTGGAGCTATCATACTGAGCCTTGAGCTGGGGAATGAGTGACGGATCCGGCCGCGCGTCAGTTGTTCTGTGGCCCGGGTGGCTGGCCCAGCACGTTGTGTATGGCAGAGTTCTTCAGTAGGCGCTTGAGCATGCCGCTCGAGCCGCGGTGCTGGAGACTCTTGTGCGTGGTCAGGCTATTCTTGGTGCGGTAGCGGCGCTGGCAGAACTCGCACACGTACAGAGTGTCCGAGCGCTCGTGCTTGTCCTGGAAGTGACGCTTCAGGGAGTAGTAGCAGCTGAACGTGCGGCGGCAGTACGGGCACTCTTGCGGCTCGTTGATCCCTCCGCTTGTGGGCGGCGGCATGCGGTAGTGCACTGCAACAACACCCGTCATCAGACTTCCGCTACCTACTAGTGATAACACCGATTAATCCAGAATCGATTCCAATGTAGAACGATTCTCAATTCAAAAAATCGATTTGAAAAAAAAAAAAAAATCTCAATTTTTTTTACAAATTTTTTTCTGGGGGTCAGTGCTGTACTTCTTCACGTTGCAATACGTGCTCATTTCGTTCATATTATTTTGTATTTGTTGAGATTTTACTATCTGGACACAAGCTATCTCTTCGGTTTCGTCTGAGAGCCGAACGTTGACAGAAATACCCGAATGGTACAGCACAGTTCAAAGAAGTCTCTAGCAGCTAATTTCCACGTAAAACACAGCGAGAAGGTTGAAAAAAAAAGTTTGAAACTACACAACTTTTTTTTTTTTCAAATCGATTCTGGAGCTTAGAGAATCGATTCCCTTTTTTGAGAATTGATGTCATCACTACTACCTACGTCCTGTAATGAGATATGAGTTGAACAGTGGATCAAGCCATCTTGACGGTGTTGGAAGTATCCGTGTTTCCTCGTGGATTAGAATGTTAGTATCTCATACTGATCGAACGAATCAACAAAAAGACTGATATTCTGCTAAATCAACTTGCTTGCACTGTCAAGTGATCATTCACCTCTACTGTCCCATTTCTATCTCCTATTGATGAATGTACAGGAAAATAAAAGATGTGTTTGTATTTCATGTTTGATAAAAGCACTCTACCAAGCACTACAACATGGATTGAATTGTACTCTGTTATATATTCATGAAGGGAATAACTGATTCGATGAATCACTGACGACAGTCACAATGTAAGGGAATAAGGCGTCGGTACCAGTAATAAGCCACATTCGTTTCCCTGCTCGAAACATACCGTCCAATCAAGAGGGGCGTGAACTTGGATCACTAGATGGCCGATTGATAAGCTCGTTCAGGACAAGTAATAAGAATCTCGACCAATTGGATCTTGTCGAAATGAGTCATTTAGCTGGTCTTCATAATAGAGATGAGTACAGCTGTTAGTTTGAGATCCACTTGGCTAGGCTAGGTTAGGTTAGGTCACAACAACTAGGTGATGCCTACAGGCAACAAGCTCAGCTAGATTCGTAAATAGGAATAATTAATTGTTGGCTCAACGTTTATTCTTGAACTATCGGACAACTCGGTTCATCACAGCGAGTCGATGGATCTAATATCAGCTTTTTGCCACCTGAAAACCCAACCTACTTCTGACGGTAAGACCGTGGTCACTAGGTTGATATTTTGAGAATGCCGCTTTCTTGTGATTGGCTGAGAAGAAATCCGTCTGATTGAATTGATGTTTGCTTGCGTGCTCTCGAAAGGTCCACGCCTGTTTCTAGCTAATCTGTGACGGCTAAATCGTGCGTAGACACAAGCAAAGCACAAACACAAGCATGCACAAGAGAAAAGATGGAGACATTTATAAGATGTTGAATAAGCCAGTTCATGCGTTAAGTGAGACAAATACTGAAACTACGCAAGCAATCTAGTGACTAGTTTCTACATGAAGATGCTATAAGAATGCACATCCAGGGATCGGATGGTCGGAAGGGAAGGAAAGTTCAGTCGAAAGAAAACGGGAAAACAAAAAGGATCTCGTTTGGTACATCCCAACTTTTCCCTTCTCGTGTTCAAGGATTTTGTGTACGCAAAATGACATCGTAGCTTCTATCTTCTGAACTGGTTGAAAAAGCAGTTGTTGAATTACTTTAGATAACGAGACCTACGCGCAATAACGGCATACAAACAGTCTTCATCAAACCTAAATTATATTGGAAGGAATTTTCAACATTTTATCCATATTTACTTTTACACTTTGCTTAACCAACACCTAGGTAGCACGAGGGAAGCTTATTTGTGTATAAAGAAGAAAGATATTGATTTATAAACCACATACTTGGTTATTACCGGTACGTTACATATGTACGGAAGTGTACTGGATATTTAGAATAACCCGTAGGAACGTTGTACCTAACACTAGCCTCGTTCAAAGTTATATGATACACTGATAAATGTCATTTTTTCGGTACGAATTTTCAAAATAATGAAAATGTTACAGCTTGCCTACGGAGTGCTTGGTCAGTGGTCATCATGAATATAACTTGTTACCCAACTTGGGTTCTACGCAACGTTAGTCAAATATCTAACCGGACATTCGACCACTTTGTGCTAGAAATCCACGTTGGAATGCGTTTGTGCAACTTCTGAAAGAGAATCTCTTGGTTAAGACAGTTTAGTAAATGCACAAACAAACAAGTTAGTAGTGTGTTGGGTGAGGGGGCGGGCGGGGAGGGAGCGGGGGGAATCGTAACATGAAAAACCCAACAGTAACGGTCACAAACACCTAGTAGAGTACAGCCGTGTTCGAAATGTAATCGTAGTCGCCTCTGGTATTCATAGCGGGAATAATTGAGCCAATCACAAAACGGAGATGTTTCAAATCAATAAATATCATGTTACATAAAATAAATGAATTAAATGACTTTCATAAATACAATAACTTTGGTAATGCCCAGGTATTGTATCCATTCCTTGTTTTTCGAGTTGGATCTATTTTATTTGATATAATAAAATAAACTGAAGTTGAAACCAGAACGTGATATTTTTCCGAGTGTTTTCATGATTTTCTTCCTTCATGCTGACCGCTTATTTCCATCCTTCAATGTTCCTGAGCTGACGATGCTGCCATATTCTTTGACCTTGGCGAGCTATTCCCCCCAAACAGCGCCTTGTGATTGGCTAGCAACTATTCGCGCGTAGGCTGGGAACGATTTCATTGGAGAAGACGCCTGCACCGACACTGAGCCATTCCCTACACCGAGTATAACATTGGTCTTGTTGCCGATACCTTCTGGCCTGCGATCCGCGGCACGGCGAGACGATGAGACGGAGACGCTTCGTTGTATTGGATCAAGTACGCTCCAAGGCAAGGGGGTGAAATGAGAGAGAAAGAGAGCAGGAAATGGGGTGTGGACGGTATTGTGGGAAGCGTGCGTCTCTGTCTGGCCGCCCCGCCCCCTAAAAGAACTTGATGTCGACCTCGCACGGCCTGGTCTTGTGGTACGTGTAGATGTGTGTCATGAGGGAGTTGCGAGAGCAGTAGACTCGCTCGCACACCACGCAGCGGTACTCTTCCTGCCGCTCCGCGTGCTTGTCTGCGATATGGCGCTTGAGAGAAGCCTTCGAGCACAGCACCTTGCCACACAACTGGCACGTGAACACCAGTTTCTTCAGGCCCGCGTAACCTAGACCAAACACCACATTAACATTCCCCACGCTGCGTCTGTTGCTTCCGTCCAAAACACGCGCTGCACACAAAGCCGACAAGTACGAGCCTGGATATATCAACTGGGTGGAAGGGAACAAGAAAGCAGCTTCTCGAGATTAATACGTAGAGATAACCATAGTAGAGTGCTCGTTGATGGAACATAGATGATTATACAAACACATAAGATTTCTGAGGAACTATTACTTCATAGTAACCAAGGCAACAGCTGAAAGGTCAAGTAATCTGTGAAAATCTCGGGTGTTTGTCTAACCATTCTACCAACAGGCTTTCCAATATTATTATTTCTACTTATAAACCTCGGTTTGCTGCTGTTCTTTCTCCTCCCTTTTACCCAATTGACATACACAAAGCCAAAAACTATCTGCCATTCTCGATCAATCAGAAATCAACAGTATTATGAATGAAATGTACAACACGGTACTGATTCTAATACTATGTGTCACTTGTTCTGCAGAGTGAAACAACTACACAGAACGAGTCTATCGTACAAGCGTCTTCTTTATCTACGCCTGCGTGTTTTGGACGTGACATGTTAGTGTGTCCGAGAGACAGAGGCCAACACAAGGTCATTTGTATTCGTTAAAGTTGGGTTAGTAGGTAGGGTTAGGTGTTGAGAGGGCGGTGCTACATCGTGGCATGACGGGTACAACCGGTCACAGTTAGGTCGTGGTTCTCACAAGCGTTTCCGAACATCGGTTGCAGGCGTTGACTTTGGATCGGTGGAGATAGAAACACAGATCTACTTTCCTCACATTTTCACAGGCAAACAGGGACAAGATTTAGACTAAAGAGATCCGTTCCGAGCTCTATATCTCACACCGTCGGAAAGTTTCAACCTAGAAGCCGACACTCGGTCGAGGCACGGTTCACGACAAAGACAAGAAGAGGAGAGTTGGAAATAGAAGCCGTCGGTCGGTTAGTCACTTGCACGCAGCAACAATGCTGTATCTGCAATCTGGCTGACGCGAAGTACGCGGCAATTCAAGAGAACTCCTCGGACACGCGATGCAGGCCGACCTAGACCAAGAGTGGGCGGAAACGTTCCGTGCGGAGGAATAGAATGAGACGAGGATGTCATTACGAGTGAAATGTAAGAGAAAAGTATGTTTATTAAAATGAATAAATATGAATGAATATATATAATTGTAGAAGATTTTCAGTCGGCTTGGCGTCTTACCTTTGTGGCTCTGCAGATGAAACGGTAGCTGTCGTGAGTGGCTTCTCATGGCGATATGCTTGACAGAATACAACTCTCATGCACCTACATGTTCTACGGACCTGGATAATACTTCTAGACATGTAACGCGGGACGTGGCACTATCACGCATGTTCACCTTACATTCCTGTTGCCCCAGGTGTAAATACCACCAACTAACTAACCAACAGCCGGTTAACAAACTCTTAGGTGAGTATTAATCTGCTAGCTAGTAGTCACGAGTTGATCTGCTAACTATTGCTGGATCCACTAACACTCAGTTTGTGAAACTGGATCCAACTAACGTCAGGATGGTCCCCACAACGTTAGGCAGAGAGTGGCGTGAGCTGGGAGCTGTGCTGATTGGTCAGTTCCTACGTTCTCTACACACTTAGCACACAGGAGTTGATTCAGGTAAATATCAGTTTCAAGATCACTTTCCAATGGCACCAGATATCATATTTTGTATTATAAATTAGGAATCTATATTTCTTTCATACTTATATGTGTGTAAATATGTATGTCATGTATTTGGAATATCTTGTTTGTGTGTATCATACTTGACTAACAGTGTCAAATATCATGTCATGATCAAAAATGACAAATAAACAGATAATAATGATGATGATATTTGATATCATGTTCAACTGTCTCATATTTGTGTATTCCAGAAGTTGTATGTTTTGTCAGGATGAATTTCAATTTGTCCAGGAAGAAAGCAGAACACTGGGCTTGAACCCAACATAATAACTGAACCCCACCAGACAGTATCATAAGAAACTGGGTTGTACCATAACGGTGTCAAGTCTTCCAACGCTTGACTGCAAGATATTATCTCTGACAAGTCCTTCTTTTGTTTCAAGAATAATGTTAAACGATATCTATTGGAAGAATAGTTCCACATTACTGGTGATTCCTGTGGGAAGCTAGCGTGATCTAGTGTGATAAATGTGATGTAGTCTTAAGTGAACCTAATAATTGACGTATTCTACAACTCTGTACAGATGTTATATTGAATAAAACTTTATTATTATTATTATTATTGAACATAAAATTATAGAATCAATCGATCAATGAATAAAATTATTATGCAGAAGTTGTAGACAAATCTTGCGTGTATTTTGTTTAGGTATTAGTGTATTCATTGTTATTGCATTCATTTTTATTGCAGCGTGTTTACTTGTGTTGTATTTGTATTGTACTGTGTTTATATTTATTCATTTTTATTGTATCATATCCTAGAGAGTAGGCCTATTATTAGTTTATTCCACAGTTGAACCCTCAGTGGGTTTTGTGGACACTAAAGAGTGAAAAACGTCTTGTGAAAATTTAAATTTATTGAATGAAGAAAAAAAAATTATTATTATTATTATTATTATCATCATTATTATTATTATTTATACATTATTATATTATATATTATTGTGACGCTTTTATTTGGAATAAAAAAAAAAAAAAAATTATTATTAAACCTAATGGTTAAAGACGAAACATAACATTGTATTCAATGTGTGTTGTGAATAAGAATGAACCCATCCATCACAAGCCTGATATGCAAGAAACACAGATAATGTCAATAGCTTCAAATGATGTGTACCTTGAACTAGAACACTGTTGCAGGTGTGCTGCTGAACATGTGTTTTCAGCTGCTTATCAACCTGTGACACTCATGCGATACTTGTTAATTATATCAGCTTGAAAGTGTTGTAAATATCTGTGCTTCCTCTGAATCAGACATTTGATATCTCATCCGATGGAAAGCCATCACTGGTCAGCAACTGACATTTGACTGAATGGCCTCCGAAGCCGGTGGTTTGAGTACCGAGATCTGCTTGAAGGTCAGAGAGAACAGTTCGTGGTTACGTCTAATGGAGGACGGGTCTTGGCAAGTCTGCGGGGCAAGTCAGTTTCGTTCTGCCAGGACAGTCAACTGTTTCCAAGTATGCATGACCGTCCACGATATTCCTACGTGATGGCTAATGTGGCGCAGTCAGAACTCATCTCTCATTATTCATTCTTAAATACCGAGAAAAAAACATTTCCAGAAAATAAGTCATTACCTGAATTAATGGGATAAGAGAATATTTCCCTCTCACTTTCAGTAATCAACTTACGAGATATTCCCGAGCGTTGAGGTTTGATTTCAACTGGAAATTAATTGAACGGAATTTCAATTAAAAAAAAAATTATAAGAATCTCATTAAACCCGACGACGCAGAATATCCCCAAATGACATCATTAAAAAAAACTTGGAGAGGAGAAAAGTTGTACCGTATTTCCAAGTTGAGGAAGTGAAAGAAATCTTGTGATTGTTGGCATGTATCATAATATACTATGTTATTTATTGTATCACAGTAACAGGGAGAATATAAACATCAAGCAAACAACAGCACATGATGATAATAATAAGAAACATGCAATAACAAATAACTTTCACAACAAATTAATACAGACAAACTAATGAGGACATCTTTTGGAGCAGTCTCTTTTCTTATTACTTGTGGCCATCATTCGTCTCGTTCTCGATACGCTATAAGCGCTTGATTGATCGGCACATGTAGCCGAGTGGTCAACGCACTTGCTTCGCGTGACCCGGGAGGTCAAGGGACATGTCGGATCCCCGCCACTGTCAATCTTTACAGGGGTGCATCGTGGTTTCCCTCTGTAGTCTAGGCTAATGCCGGGATGGTTCCCACAATTTAGACCACGACCGCTTCCTTCCCACTATCCTTTCCATTACCCATAAAACCTTCATCTCATCATCCCACATCTCATTAATCATCCATCCGACGCCAATAGATCTTGGTCATCATTACAGTGCGTCGTTAAACCCAATATAAATAAAACGATTGATTGCTGATCATAGTACGTAGGTTATTGGGGATCCCTAAGGCCCACGCGCGTGCGGGACTCGAACCCACGCCTCATGAGCTTACCGTACATTACCCTCGCATGTCCACTTGCTAACTGAACGGTTACAGACGATATTCACAGGACACTTTCTACTAGTAGTTGATTACAGAACCCAAGAGTGTTTGATACGGCCGGCACCGGGGTTAATGGTCGACATTTTAAGCCTGGTTCACAATTGCAATAGTGATTATGGAATATGGTTTAGTGTTTAAGCGAAATAGATGATGGCGTTTCCATGTAACCGTTTACAATAAGAAACTGGTTATAGTGATTAGGTCATAAGTCATAAGAGATGAAAAAAATCCATTTTTTATGACTTATTCCTTATAATCTTTATGACAAGCCAAATTCTGACCAATCAGATGATGTTACTACTATAGTCAAGTGACTTACCGTTATGTATTTTGGGTATCTTATTTTTCTCCGAGACTCAAATCAGACTTTCTCAAGGAATGCCTTTTGACAGTTAGTGCAAGGCCCAATATATTATTTCAAAAGCATAATATAATAATAATAGAATAATCTGGAAAGTCTTGGTTGTTGCCACTGGAACTGAAATTGAAACCGTTCAAGACAAAATAATGATTTAGGTTGGCGGAGAACCATTGCAATAAGAGGTTATTGTGGCCCACCTATGTCACTATACACTATAACACTATTGCTATTTCATAATCACTATTCCATATTTCAATTGTGAATCAGGCTTTAAGCAAACAGTATCAACGGTTTCAATAGACGCACAAATTGAAAATATGGAATCGAGCGAAATAAATGCTGATTCTGGTTGGCTCCGTTCCGAGTTCCTTGCACTCGACTGCCGACATCGGCGGACTGTTACAGCCTTTCGCCAACGTTACATTCATCACACGTCGATCATTGCAGTCGGATACTGAATCAGGTCGGGAAATCCAGGCGCAAGTTTCCGGGATTTCACACGACGTCCTTCCCGTCGGTCCGAGTCAATGACCTTCACTCGTTCTCACACGTTCCAAGACATTTCTCTAATTTCCCAGTAGAGTTCAGTTAGAGGAATACCTATTTCCACCACCAGTTGTTTATCGCAAGAATTCCGAGTGACGCAGTGAAACCATTCGATGATATTTTATTGGGTTGGATAAACTCTTTTTGACTCGCAAATCTTATTTCTGTTGAATAATTGATGACGATCCACATTTCTTACAGCAAAAAAACCCATGTCATTGTCTTGAACTAATACCATGTATAAATAAGATGGAATACAAAAACACGTACAAACAATTTGGATTTTTTTTTTTAGAAATTTCAGGAATGGCAAAGAATATCTTCGAAATGGAATGGAATAATGTAACGTAGGCTGACTTGTATTCACAGAAAAAGGTCATAATTGTAAGAACTTCAGTTTCATACAATCTCGCTGCGACGTTCAGCTTTTGACTCTTCTCAAAGATGTAGTTTGGCCTCTCAATGTGAACCCCGTCCCACAATACCCCACGAACAGCACGGCTGTACCAACATAACGGGGACCTTAGTGTTTGTTCTGTTGGTAGACAACCTTCTTCCAACGTGGATACAAGTACTTACACTTCCCGCCACATAGAACGGTTTAGTCACAATTTAAATTTAAATAAAATCCGCGCTTATTTAACTGCCAATGTTTCGTCACACTATACGTGGTGTGCGTCTGCAGTTTAAGTGCATGTAATATCAGTATATTCTCTTCAGTGTTAAAAGCGCTTGCGGTGGTAAATGCTGCGGTGGTTGTTGAGAGAGTTCATGGTACGGAACACCTTGTTGCAGATGTTACACACTGCGTTATGCAGCGGCTGCAGATGCTGCTGCTCCTTGTGCCTCTTCAAGGTAAGCTTGGTGCACCAGTTGACGGACCGTGTTAAACGCGCTTGCGGTGGTAAATGCTGCGGTGGTTGTTGAGAGAGTTCATGGTACGGAACACCTTGTTGCAGATGTTACACACTGCGTTATGCAGCGGCTGCAGATGCTGCTGCTCCTTGTGCCTCTTCAAGGTAAGCTTGGTGCACCAGTTGACGGACCGTGTTAAACGCGCTTGCGGTGGTAAATGCTGCGGTGGTTGTTGAGAGAGTTCATGGTACGGAACACCTTGTTGCAGATGTTACACACTGCGTTATGCAGCGGCTGCAGATGCTGCTGCTCCTTGTGCCTCTTCAAGGTAAGCTTGGTGCACCAGTTGACGGACCGTGTTAAACGCGCTTGCGGTGGTAAATGCTGCGGTGGTTGTTGAGAGAGTTCATGGTACGGAACACCTTGTTGCAGATGTTACACACTGCGTTATGCAGCGGCTGCAGATGCTGCTGCTCCTTGTGCCTCTTCAAGGTAAGCTTGGTGCACCAGTTGACGGACCGTGTTAAACGCGCTTGCGGTGGTAAATGCTGCGGTGGTTGTTGAGAGAGTTCATGGTACGGAACACCTTGTTGCAGATGTTACACACTGCGTTATGCAGCGGCTGCAGATGCTGCTGCTCCTTGTGCCTCTTCAAGGTAAGCTTGGTGCACCAGTTGACGGACCGTGTTAAACGCGCTTGCGGTGGTAAATGCTGCGGTGGTTGTTGAGAGAGTTCATGGTACGGAACACCTTGTTGCAGATGCTACACACTGCGTTATGCAGCGGCTGCAGATGCTGCTGCTCCTTGTGCCTGCTCAAGGTAAGCTTGGTGCACCAGTTGACGGACCGTGTTAAACGCGCTTGCGGTGGTAAATGCTGCGGTGGTTGTTGAGAGAGTTCATGGTACGGAACACCTTGTTGCAGATGTTACACACTGCGTTATGCAGCGGCTGCAGATGCTGCTGCTCCTTGTGCCTGCTCAAGGTAAGCTTGGTGCACCAGTTGACGGACCGTGTTAAACGCGCTTGCGGTGGTAAATGCTGCGGTGGTTGTTGAGAGAGTT
Source organism: Brachyptera risi (assembly GCA_964007535.1). Classification (NCBI taxonomy): domain Eukaryota; kingdom Metazoa; phylum Arthropoda; class Insecta; order Plecoptera; family Taeniopterygidae; genus Brachyptera; species Brachyptera risi. Next base: position 274,957 of record OZ023334.1, on the reverse strand, counting down.
CATGGTACGGAACACCTTGTTGCAGATGTTACACACTGCGTTATGCAGCGGCTGCAGATGCTGCTGCTCCTTGTGCCTCTTCAAGGTAAGCTTGGTGCACCAGTTGACGGACCGTGTTAAACGCGCTTGCGGTGGTAAATGCTGCGGTGGTTGTTGAGAGAGTTCATGGTACGGAACACCTTGTTGCAGATGTTACACACTGCGTTATGCAGCGGCTGCAGATGCTGCTGCTCCTTGTGCCTCTTCAAGGTAAGCTTGGTGCACCAGTTGACGGACCGTGTTAAACGCGCTTGCGGTGGTAAATGCTGCGGTGGTTGTTGAGAGAGTTCATGGTACGGAACACCTTGTTGCAGATGTTACACACTGCGTTATGCAGCGGCTGCAGATGCTGCTGCTCCTTGTGCCTCTTCAAGGTAAGCTTGGTGCACCAGTTGACGGACTGTGTTAAACGCGCTTGCGGTGGTAAATGCTGCGGTGGTTGTTGAGAGAGTTCATGGTGCGGAACACCTTGTTGCAGATGTTACACACTGCGTTATGCAGCGGCTGCAGATGCTGCTGCTCCTTGTGCCTCTTCAAGGTAAGCTTGGTGCACCAGTTGACGGACCGTGTTAAACGCGCTTGCGGTGGTAAATGCTGCGGTGGTTGTTGAGAGAGTTCATGGTGCGGAACACCTTGTTGCAGATGTTACACACTGCGTTATGCAGCGGCTGCAGATGCTGCTGCTCCTTGTGCCTCTTCAAGGTAAGCTTGGTGCACCAGTTGACGGACCGTGTTAAACGCGCTTGCGGTGGTAAATGCTGCGGTGGTTGTTGAGAGAGTTCATGGTACGGAACACCTTGTTGCAGATGTTACACACTGCGTTATGCAGCGGCTGCAGATGCTGCTGCTCCTTGTGCCTCTTCAAGGTAAGCTTGGTGCACCAGTTGACGGACCGTGTTAAACGCGCTTGCGGTGGTAAATGCTGCGGTGGTTGTTGAGAGAGTTCATGGTACGGAACACCTTGTTTCAGATGATACACACCGCGTTATGCAGCGGCTGCAGATGCTGCTGCTCCTTGTGCCTCTTCAAGGTAAGCTTGGTGCACCAGTTGACGGACCGTGTTAAACGCGCTTGCGGTGGTAAATGCTGCGGTGGTTGTTGAGAGAGTTCATGGTACGGAACACCTTGTTGCAGATGCTACACACTGCGTTATGCAGCGGCTGCAGATGCTGCTGCTCCTTGTGCCTCTTCAAGGTAAGCTTGGTGCACCAGTTGACGGACCGTGTTAAACGCGCTTGCGGTGGTAAATGCTGCGGTGGTTGTTGAGAGAGTTCATGGTACGGAACACCTTGTTGCAGATGTTACACACTGCGTTATGCAGCGGCTGCAGATGCTGCTGCTCCTTGTGCCTCTTCAAGGTAAGCTTGGTGCACCAGTTGACGGACCGTGTTAAACGCGCTTGCGGTGGTAAATGCTGCGGTGGTTGTTGAGAGAGTTCATGGTACGGAACACCTTGTTGCAGATGTTACACACTGCGTTATGCAGCGGCTGCAGATGCTGCTGCTCCTTGTGCCTCTTCAAGGTAAGCTTGGTGCACCAGTTGACGGACCGTGTTAAACGCGCTTGCGGTGGTAAATGCTGCGGTGGTTGTTGAGAGAGTTCATGGTACGGAACACCTTGTTGCAGATGTTACACACTGCGTTATGCAGCGGCTGCAGATGCTGCTGCTCCTTGTGCCTCTTCAAGGTAAGCTTGGTGCACCAGTTGACGGACTGTGTTAAACGCGCTTGCGGTGGTAAATGCTGCGGTGGTTGTTGAGAGAGTTCATGGTACGGAACACCTTGTTGCAGATGTTACACACTGCGTTATGCAGCGGCTGCAGATGCTGCTGCTCCTTGTGCCTCTTCAAGGTAAGCTTGGTGCACCAGTTGACGGACCGTGTTAAACGCGCTTGCGGTGGTAAATGCTGCGGTGGTTGTTGAGAGAGTTCATGGTACGGAACACCTTGTTGCAGATGTTACACACCGCGTTATGCAGCGGCTGCAGATGCTGCTGCTCCTTGTGCCTCTTCAAGGTAAGCTTGGTGCACCAGTTGACGGACCGTGTTAAACGCGCTTGCGGTGGTAAATGCTGCGGTGGTTGTTGAGAGAGTTCATGGTACGGAACACCTTGTTGCAGATGTTACACACTGCGTTATGCAGCGGCTGCAGATGCTGCTGCTCCTTGTGCCTCTTCAAGGTAAGCTTGGTGCTGAGCATCTTGCTGCAGACGTCACAGCGGTGCACTGGCCCCGACCCCAATCGCACGCCTAACGCACGCGAGTACCAAAAACAGAAGAAAAGAGCATTCGATACGTCAATTTAGCCGCCTGAAAGTAATTCGATTCCTTTATTTCTATTTTTAGTGGTTTTTCTATTTTCTATTATTTGACTCAAATGCCATTTTCTTCTGTTTTTGATTTGTTGCTTTGTGCATGGTTGGAATGAAGACAGCTAGTCTTGCCAGCAATGGAATGAGATGACGATGCTTGGGAACGCTGATCAATCCTCCTGTCGACGCTGGTCCTCGGTGTTTTGAGACTCGCTTTCTCTCAAGCCAAGTGGTTGAGGGTTAGTAGCAGTTACTTGTGAGCGCCCAACGTATCTTCTTGTTTCCACAACATTGTTAGGACATAGTTTGTTGTCATTCTATTAGTTTGGTCAATAGACCAGTTTCATAATTCAATGCGCAGGCGCGTACCGCCTCCTAGCAGCCGAGATTGCTGGTATTGCATTCTGGGAGTTTTAGTACTGTTCAAAAAGTCAGAGGCAAAACACCGAGATATATAACTTGCATCATCTCTCATCTTACTCACTCTGACAGTGTGTGAATCTTTCAGTATATAGTACACATATGAATGTTGGAACTACCATCATATTATAACTTAATACTTTCACTGTAATGCACAATAATATAAATCATATATGAATTGGGTGAAAGGGAAAGAAAGAACAGCAGCTTACCGAGATTTATGAGTAGAGAAAGGCCTACTCATAGTGGAAAGCCCGTTGATAGAACACAGAGATGAAATGTACACACGAGAGGCTGACGTTTCGGCTGTTGCCTTGGTCACAGTAGAGTAGAGAGTGATGAACTCTCTACTCTACTATGACCAAGGCAATAGCCGAAACGTCGAGACCTCGTGTAACTTTCATCTCTATGTATTCTATCAACGAGCTCTCCACTACGAATAGGCCTTTCTCTACTCATAAATCTCGGTAAGCTGCTGTTCTTTCTTTCCCTTTCACCCAATTCATATATTCAACCTCAGGCTTTTTTCCTATACACACCAATAATATAAATCAATCGTGCTAAATGGCATTGGCAGCATAAGACTTTTGAACACAGTTAATAACATCCCGTTCTAGTTCAAACGATCGCCGCTAGATGGCTCATTCTTTTCGAAAAAGGTTTATAATTAGTCGGATCCTTGTAAAACATTCGATTGCTTGATGCGAGTTTTATACTTCAAGCGGCACTCGGAACTTGATGATATAATAATTGTGTTTTACATCTGAGCCCGAGTAATGACATTGCAAGGACCAAGACGGCCGAGACCACGGCGAACAAAGAGAAGTGGATCTCACAGATGTTTTATACTTCAAGCGGCACTCGGAACTTGATGATATGATAATTGTGTTTTACATCTGAGCCCGAGTAATGACATTGCAAGGACCAAGACGGCCGAGACCACGGCGAACAAAGAGAAGTGGATCTCACAGATGTTTTATACTTCAAGCGGCACTCGGAACTTGATGATATAATAATTGTGTTTTACATCTGAGCCCGAGTAATGACATTGCAAGGACCAAGACGGCCGAGACCACGGCGAACAAAGAGAAGTGGATCTCACAGATGTTTTACCAGCATTGGTTCATTTTCATTCTACTCTGAACTCAAAATCAAAATTATTAAAATAAGGACTAGTATGTAGAATCAACTGCCACTGGACCAATGGTCCAAAGCTGATGTATGAGTTATAAAAAAAAAATCATAGCTACATAATATCGGAGAGAATTTAATAATTACACGTGGCCATTTAGTTGTTGTCAAGATGGGATATCAACAGCAAGACGCACTGTACTGATGACTAGGATCTATTGGCGTCGGTGAATGATGAATGAGATGAGAGGTTATTTCATCAGGTGTTTAGGGAGCGGTCTCAACGACAGAGGTCTGTCCGGATGGTCTCCTGAAAGACGGTTCAGTGTGCTAGCCACTGATCTGTGTGTCTCAGTGGCGTTGATATAGGAGTGTGAAGACAAGAAGACATTTCACAAAGTTAGCAGTTTATTCAGTTGTTTTTCCTCAGAGTTCCACAAGCTACAAATGAAACTAATGCCTCACATTTCATGTTTGTACAAATTTACAGTCAAGTATAATCCTACCGAGTCGGAATAGAGCTACAATAATACTATTGCGGTCGGCGCCCTTCGTTTGTTCCGTCATTACATCATTTTACTCTAATTATTCGACTAAAAATCTACGATTTAGTAACATTATGCCGTGACGATTGTGGTAGCTCGTTGGTACCATTATCAAAAAATCTTATTTACAAATATTATATTTTTCACTACAATTATTGGTGAAAATAAGATTGGTGCTACTTCAATATGTGTACAGTAGTGAGTGTAGCTGTGTTTCCATGACGCGCCACGAGGATCCCACCAATCAGGGACGAGAGCTCACGTCTGGAGTGCCAGGAACACAGCAATCCAGCCCTCTCATGACTCTGATTGGTTCACTAGAGGATAGCCATGGCAACGTGTCTGTGTATTTCCACTGTTGTCAGCCCGGTTCATGAGGTGGACTGCCACATGTGATGGATTATTCAGTCTAGGAGACCGATGAAAGTCCCAGCCTCTTGGAGCTAGCACGTTGAAAGAGACAGTAACCATGGCAACGTGTCTGTGTATTTCCACTGTTGTCAGCCCTGTTCATGAGGTGGACTGTCACATGTGATGGATTATTCAGTCTAGGAGACCGATGAAAGTCCCAGCCTCTTGGAGCTGGCACGTTGAAAGAGACAGTCATCATGGCAACGTGTCTGTGTATTTCCACTGTTGTCAGCCCTGTTCATGAGGTGGACTGCCACATGTGATGGATTATTCAGTCTAGGAGACCGATGAAAGTCCCAGCCTCTTGGAGCTGGCACGTTGAAAGAGACAGTCATCATGGCAACGTGTCTGTGTATTTCCACTGTTGTCAGCCCTGTTCATGAGGTGGACTGCCACATGTGATGGATTATTCAGTCTAGGAGACCGATGAAAGTCCCAGCCTCTTGGAGCTAGCACGTTGAAAGAGACAGTAACCATGGCAACGTGTCTGTGTATTTCCACTGTTGTCAGCCCTGTTCATGAGGTGGACTGTCACATGTGATGGATTATTCAGTCTAGGAGACCGATGAAAGTCCCAGCCTCTTGGAGCTAGCACGTTGAAAGAGACAGTAACCATGGCAACGTGTCTGTGTATTTCCACTGTTGTCAGCCCGGTTCATGAGGTGGACTGCCACATGTGATGGATTATTCAGTCTAGGAGACCGATGAAAGTCCCAGCCTCTTGGAGCTAGCACGTTGAAAGAGACAGTCATCATGGCAACGTGTCTGTGTATTTCCACTGTTGTCAGCCCGGTTCATGAGGTGGACTGCCACATGTGATGGATTATTCAGTCTAGGAGACCGATGAAAGTCCCAGCCTCTTGGAGCTGGCACGTTGAAAGAGACAGTCACCATGGCAACGTGTCTGTGTATTTCCACTGTTGTTAGCCCTGTTCATGAGGTGGACTGCCACATGTGATGGATTATTCAGTCTAGGAGACCGATGAAAGTCCCAGCCTCTTGGAGCTAGCACGTTGAAAGAGACAGTCATCATGGCAACGTGTCTGTGTATTTCCACTGTTGTCAGCCCTGTTCATGAGGTGGACTGTCACATGTGATGGATTATTCAGTCTAGGAGACCGATGAAAGTCCCAGCCTCTTGGAGCTGGCACGTTGAAATAGACAGACATCATGGCAACGTGACAGGCCCTATGGTTTGCTGCGATACGGACTCACAGTAATGGCAGAGTACTCTCTTAAGGATGTACACTCAAGCCTTGGGTTGAACAGTCAACACATGTATTGCTATACTGCATTATTTCCTGTTGGACTTTGCTCCGTAGAAACAGTATATAAATACAGGGATTCCCACAGAAGATGTGTTTTCTGTTGATTCTTGAACAGCTGGCTCCTAGTAAATCTCCCTGTCCGCTATCCGTGATTCAACATTACTGAGCTTTGCAACGACTTTCCTGCTGTGTTTAATATACGAGCCAAGACTTTAATAGTAACAATATTGAGACTAGAACCAGAGAGTTACAATGAAGTACATATTGAGATTCACATACGCTAGTACCTGCGTTTTCCAGACAAGATATCTGATCTCGTTAGACTTGGTGATAAAAGTGAAAAGTAAAAGATGTGGATTATCGTTGTACGCAGGTCTCTTCGTAGAGTGCATTGGTTTGGTTACAAACAATATTCCATCTATTTGGACTAGCGGAGTTATTGATTTGTCAGCTAGCAAAGATAATTACACCATAGATATATATTATTGTACCGAGATACGCTACTCCTGCAGCCGATAGCGACATATGCTCGTTCCAATCTCGCCGGCCATATTGGACATTCACAAATAGAATCTAAGCAAGGAATTCTATATCATCACTAATATATGTCTAATACGTGGGAAACTTCCTGGTTTCCAAAGCGGTGTGAAGCTAGTGCCGAGACACAGATATGTACGCCTTGTTGATGTTGAGTAACGTATCTCGGTTATAACGATAACAAGCTGAGAGCCGTAATCTGACAGTCGAAAGTTTTGGTGCGACCAAACACATGAATTGCAGAACAGATAAGAAACGTGTCCTCAAGATAACAAGCTGATGCTGTGAATTAGAAACGTGTGAAGTATTGACCGTGAATGGTGACGATATATGTTCCGTACACACGCGAATAGAAACAATGAGACATATTTCGTGAATCTCTCGCACGCACGAGATTCAGGTTTTTTCTCGGAAACGTTGCGTTTGTGCACTATTTTGATACCATGCGTTGTATAAATATTCTGTCAGCTTGCTATGCATCTACAGGCCTTCGTTTTACGTCAAAAGTTCAAAAACCCTGTCTGCTACTCTTGCGATCTCCATGACGCAAACTTGTTGGTCTTTCAACTTCCTTTTTATACCCGTTGAGCCTAATATTCAATCAAATCATGCTGTTGATGCGTTTTCACCGTGGTTTCTCATACAATGAATGCATCATTACGTAGTGTTTACAGAAAATGTGAGAAGATCAAAGAGGTGAACCAATGAATGAGTTTGTTGAACAACAATGAGCAGGAAGGTTGTGACTTGATGGCTCAAGGCCTGGATCACTCATTCTACAATGCATGCGCTGCGTTCTTCCACACTGCACGGTGCCGACTCCCTCTCTCGTAACGCCTCGTTAGTTGACACGCGGACAGTTTCTTCATAAGCTGCAACTTGCGTGGCACTAGTGTATCGCAGCTCACGACAGCTGCCCCTGACAGATGGGGTCTCTCTTGGACCTGTGATAGCGACTGATGTGTACCATTAGACTGTTTCTAGTGCGATATTCTCTATTGCACAGCATGCACTTGCTGGCGTACAGTGGCTCCTGGTGCATATGCAACACATGTCGCGCGAGTGTATCGCGGTTCAGCAGCCGCTTGTCGCAGTGGGGGCACTGCAGGCTGCCCTTGCTGGGCCGACCCGAACCCTCGCCCGTAGACACCCAACGTATACCCGAACTACCCGCGCCAGCACCTAACAACAGAAAACCAAGGCCCCAAAATATCAGTTTTAAGCTCTAGGTATTCTTTTGCTAGGTGCTGGAAGAAAGACAACGGAATTTTATTTTTCAAGATTTTGAAATTGAAAAAAAACGCGCCAAATAATAATATAGAAAAATTCGACACGTATTGAGAAAAGTAGGCTCATAACGTGGCGCAATGATCTGTATAAATGCTCTGATAATCAGACAGCATGATTATCTGAGCAACTGTTCGGTAGAAGACGTTATTCTTCACACGATTGGTTGAAGACTGGTTCCCTAAGCAGTACAGCTACTTCAGATAGCTATGGAAACGCGGAGTATGTGTTGAAAATGAGTAGGATATTATAGTGAAATGCAGTAGAAATATGAACACAGTTTTCCATGTGACATGTCAAATAAGTCCAACATTGTCGTTATTACTTGTAAAAATTATAATATTTTTGTACAAAAATATTGTTTACACTTTTTCATAACCTCTTACAGCTATCTTTTCTCGACAAGTTGTGACTGTCATTTTCCAACGTTTGTATACCTGTGATTTTCCAACGTGATATAGCTATCTTTTCTGACGTGTTATAGCTATCTTTTTTGAAGTGTCATCCCGATCTATTTCCAACGTTTTAAACAGGTATCTTCTTGCAACGTGCTATGCCCATCTTTTTACAAAGTGTTATGACTATATTTTCGTAACATATAACTTTTTGTGACGTATTATGACTAGATTTCTACATCTTGTTATGCCTAACGTTGAATTTTCACAACCCCAATAATAATGTTTGATGTAGCTGAGTGGCCAACGCACTTGCTTCATGTGATCTGGGAGGTTAAGGGGCATATCGAACCCGGTTCGATCCCCTCTGTAGTCTAGGCTAATGCCGGAATGGTTCACACAATATAGGCCACAACCGCTTCCTTCCCACTATCCTTCCCATTACCCATAAAACCTTCATCTCATCATCCCACCATCTCATTAATCATTCATCTGACGCCAATAGATCTTAGTCATCATTACAGTGCGTCGTTAAAACCCAATATATAATAGTAATGTTAGATGTTTGATTTTTTTTAAGAGTATTTACCGACATATAATCTAGCAACCTTTATGACTACCGCTCTATCATCCCCCCTCTCCCTCCATTACCCTGAAGAAATTACATAGACGATCCTCCTTCCTCCGTATTTCCAATTTCTGCCATTCCAAGTCTCGCATCATCTCAGTTGGACTCTGTTAGAGTCTCTTCCACCCGATCTTGAGGATGAACTTGTTTACGGCAAGGCTGTCAGGTTTCTGGCGCGTGATCACAGATTCATGCTACGTGCTGTGGAAAGTTTCCACCCCACGGCCAGTCTAAGAGATCACTCGACGGCTAGTGATGGGCGGGGCCTATCAGTCCACAGCCCTCTCTGTTGGACGTTAGTTGGCAATCAAGGGAACCTTTCACGCGCGTTGAATGACGGAAATCAGAGATATTCTATACATAATCATATAATCTATGTGAATAACATGGGAGGTACGAATATTTTACATCTTGGTAACATTTATTAACAATTATTGTACATTTGATAGGTTCCGCAGCATTTAGCGTGCGGCTCACATATTCATCACTAGCCGAGGCTAGATGGCAGCGTAGGTCACACAAGGAACTTTAGTGTTAGGCTCAAGTCTTTCTTAAGATCTGCTAGCGACATGGCTACAGACGTAGGGATTTAGTAGCAATCAAATAGACTATCAAATCCACAAGGACACATATTTTTGTTTGTCTTGTTTTATGGAAATTTGATTCATTCAGTAAAAATTCTATTTCACCATTTTGAATACCGGTGTAAATATCTTTTTCAAAGCATTCAGCTATTTAGTGGAAATATGCACGGATTTGAAGACAACGAGCTCTATTGTATGGAAAATTGTGTTCAAATATAAAATTAACTGTAGAATCCAGTGGTCAAGTTGAAAAGAGTTGTTATCTCTTTCCTCGAATAACTATCAACAGAGAGTGGTGTTCGGACAGCTTCCTGCCTCCAACTGAGAAGTATGAAACAATATAGAATCACGTAGTGATTTGATCTAGAGTTTACAGCTCCTGTTTTCTTAGCAGTTTGCTACAAAATGCTACGTTTCACATGAACATAGACTACCGACTCTGAATGTGGATGCCATGTCCCCCCAACTGTGGACGTAGGATCGTCGTGATGCGAGTGGTCTCACTCACAGTGAGACTGCACAGATACTCGTGTTTATGTGGATAGCATTGATAGCACAGACAAATTGTTCCATTGTATTGATATAATGGTTGTACTTGATATGTCAAACAATAACTTCACCGATATCACTGTTACCGGTACCTAGCATTCAGAGGCTTGTCAATTTGGCACATGTAAGGAGGGAGGGACTAGAACGACGTTCGGGAATATCCGCTCACTGTAGTATATTAGCACATGCTATTGGCAAGAGAGACATTGACTTCAACATCTGAATCCATGTCCCAGATGTGATGACAAGTCCCATGTGAACACGACGTATGCTGTTGACGTGATGTTATGGCACGCGCGTCAAGTGGTCCAAGATACTGATCGATACTGTCTACGGAGAAAACAGACGCAGTTGGTCGGTTCTCGGAACCAAGAGCTACGTTCACACAGACTCTAGACGCTGGCATCCGTGGCTTTGACTACAGCTGGCTGGCAACTATATCTGTCTCACATGTAGGACATTCTCAATTTCCTTGTAGACTCCATCTCGACCGTTGCCATGGATCTAACGTCTCATGAGCGGAGCTCCACCTCATATCTTTGGTATAAACATCACTCATCCGTATTCTCAACAGGCAATTGGTAACAATGACGGCATTAATCTGGAAAATGTTGTCTTGCGCTCAGACCCCAGCGCAGTGGTCCCCATCTAGCGCCTCCCTGCCCCCCCTGGCCCCCCCGTGGTACTGGGACCGGTGGCTGACCAGGCTGTTGCGCGACCGGTACGACCGGTGGCAGGTCGCGCACGTGTGGTCGCGCGGGACGTAGAAGTGGGTGTCGGCCATGTGGCGCTGGAGCGACCAGGCGCGCGTGAAGGTCTTACGGCAGATGGGGCAGAAGGGGGCGGGGTGGGAGGGGGGGCCGTGTACCCAGCCTCTTCCCGGGACATCTGGAACGAGACCAGAAGGAAGAGACTTAGTACACGGCATGCCAAGCAGCGTCCGACAGGATAGGTCCACTAGTACACATCGGACTCGCCCAACTTTCAACATTCACCCGCTCATTTCCATGACCCATCTAACATATGACCTAGCTGTTGACGAGATCGTTCGTACCCACGTGTCATCTAGATGTTGGTGGCGTCGTTCCGCTCATTCGTACCCCCGTGTAATCTAGCTGTTGATGGGATCGTTAAGCTCATTCGTATCACCGTGTAACCTAGCTGTTGGTGGGGTCGTTGAGCTCATTTGTATCCCCGTATAACCCAGATGCTGGTGGGGTCGTTAAGCTCATTTTTACCCCTGTATAACCCAGATGTTGATGGGGTCGTTAAGTAGCATTGAAAAAAAAGCTAATAAATGTATAAACGAGAAACTTATCAAAGAGGTTGTACTGTTTTGTGAATGATATATATATATATATATACAAATGTGTTAATTATATTCGTTGTTAATTTTCCGAGTTATTTCTCTGATTATTTGCGTGATGGGTCATGGACCAATGATTGTGTCGTCGTGAAGTAACGAGGGAGAGACGAGGTGAGAAACGGAGAGGTTCCCACGTGGCTCCACGCGCTGCCTTGCTGCCGCAGACACAACACCAGGCACACTCCATGCACAACAGAACATTCAGCAAGCACAACACAACCATTCATTCAGATTGAAACTGTTAGATTACAGTTAGCTGGGAAAACGCAGGATATGCATTGTGAGATGAGCTCAGAAGTAAACATTCTGTCAGCTCAAACTACATCCACAGACCTTGGATCACTTCAAACGTTTAGAACCATACCATAATCAATTGTGTCACAGCCTTCCTGTTTCATTCATCACTCATTTCAGTCGTTCCACATTGATTGGTGAGACTTGTTGCTATAGATTTAATTGGTTTCCCTTACCAACTTTGACCGATGTGAAAATGCGTTTTGATCAATTTTAAATGTGTTTTCTCCGTTATTTCTCATCCGACTGTTGCAAAAATCACTGAAAATATGTATAATAGTTTTTTCATATTCAGTGAAAATTTGAGAGCTTTTGAAGAATTTTTGTTTTTTACTTGTTCTTCCTCCAGGTTATTTATATTATGGGGATTTTTCAAACTTTCCGATTTTTTTGCGGAAGAACCGTTCAACCGATTTGTGTGAAAAACAATCTTGATCTATTCTGATGTGACACCAACATGCAGAAGAAGTTTCAGGTTGATTACATTTTTTTCCTGACCTGTAGGTCTATGCTGCACACAAAATTGAAAAAATAAAAAATAAAGAATAAAAACAAAGCCCATTTTTTTCGGTATATGAGATGGAAATCTCCACTACGCTCATCTAATTATACAGTGAAACCTCTGTGCATCGTTCCCAGATCCACTGTATTCCTGCTTGTACCATTCATTTTGTCTCACCCCACCCATATATAGCCTAATCAATGTTAAATTTTCCTGTATGGATGTTTTTATTTGCCTGGTCCCTTGAAAAACGACTGATAGAGGTTTCACTGTAATTGTAAGGTACGCTAATCAATTACCAATGCAATAAGCCAAACCGTTTCTTTAATTTCTGTTTCAATATCATCTTATCGGAACACAAAGTCTTGCTGATTCCACAGCAACGAGTCTCCTAGGTGGATCCAATAGACAAACATGTATCGTTACCACCGACTACTGGCTTTACTCTTCCATATCTTACATTTTTACTTCTATAAATATCCTCTCCCACACACGAGCACTGCTTATGTGGGTATTCCATTACTTATCTTATCTTATATTATTAGGAATATATATTTCATGTAACATTCCTGGCTTGCCATATATGGTGCATTTACCTGATTTTTTTATTTTTATGTTGGTCAGGAATGTAACGATGTACTTGGAATAATAAATGATAATTAAAAATGAAAGTGGAAATGAATATGAGGTCTCAATGATGTGCTGTCATGGTGGATCTATTGGCGTCGGCGAACGATGAGACCTGTTCCAGTATTGCCCGAGGGGAACCACGATGCGCCTCAGTCAGGATGGAGGGAACCAGACTCAACGTCTCCATTTAAATATCATCTCAGAAAATAAAGTACGGTGAAAATGCGTTTAGAAATGTGTATTTCTTCATTGTAGCCACGAGGTAAGCTGCTGGTTTTGGGATATAGATCTACTTGTCGCTGTGCGGTAACAGCCGTGTTGATGAATGGAGGCGGGAGACAAGGAGGTGGGTGTAATATCAGCTAACAGTCAAGACAAACGGTGAACGAGTGTGAGAGAAACTGGCGGCCGGCGCAACTAAACGCTTGAAGCGTCATTTGTCCCAACCCACTACCATGATTTCTGGCCCATCAAATGATTTCTCACATGGACCTTTTTTGTAGGGGTGTGCAAGCACTCAAATTTACGAGTTTGAGTTTCAAGTTCAAATTTAGCTGTTCTCGAAAATTTTAAGTTTCTGAAATTTTGAATTTAAAAAAAATATATTTCTGTATTTGTACTGTCCTGAATATGAAACGTGATTTTTTTTCTAATTCTAGGGTCGAGAGGTTGCTACTGATGTGCAAATCTTGACTTAACAATAACTTTTTTCTTCATTTTGAACTCGGAACTCGAAATTCGTGATTTTCTCCTGAACTCGAAGTCGAAGTTAAATTCTCAAACTCCTACATGCCTAGGTTTTTCTCTTGACGACGACTGATGGGAGGTTCCACTCAATGAAAAGTCAATTCTAATTTATGTTCAACCCAAATGTAAAAAATAATTCATCAAATTTCAAAGAGGAATGGATAATTGACTTCTACAGTAGTGTTCCCGACTTTCGGAAACTTAAAGACTGAAACTTATTTGCGGCGGAAAATTATGGTCATCAACAGCGCAGTCCAGGTGTTGAAGTTCATTGGTTTTAAATAATTAAAATGGGGTGGTAAGATCGCCCTTGTGGTGCCCCGTCCAAACGATCCTACTTTTCATCCTTAGCCTTAATTGGGGAACAATGATTTTGTATCAAGTTTCGATGTTATTAAAAAAAAATAAAAAAATACAGTACGTAACTGATTGTCGTAATTTTTTTGAAAAACTTGAGTACTCACATAGTGAAGTGAATATAAGTATATACAGTGGAACCTCTATGCATCGTTTTCCTGCTCTCATCATTCATTCACTTCCGCCCTGCTCCCATATAACCAATGTTACATTATCCTGCATGGATAGTTTCATCTTCATGGCCCCTTGGATACTGATAGGTTAACGTTACACTGTAGCAAGTCACCACAGAGAAACTCACGCATGTTTGTCAGCGGACGAGACTAAAAGTAACAGTCTTACTGAAGAAAGTTTTCAACGTGGAAGCATACTAGTCAAACGCGAAATATGCGTTGTAAGATGAGCGAGATATCCTATTAAGGTATAAAAGTCGTTGAAGTAGTTCTACCCTTGCTACTTTATCGACTCTGGTATTCTACACACCTTGATATCTGAATAAGCTATAAAAGTCGTTAAAGTAGTTCTAATCTTGCCACCTTATTGACTCTGGTAATCTACACACCTTGACGCATATAAAAAATACTTCATTGTTGGTCAACTCTTGAATCTAGAAAGCAGTGAATCTCAACAACTTAATTCTGTAACAATTTGTATGATATATTTGATGAATATTATCAGTTATTTTTATTTTTTTCTTCAAAACGACTGATCAGAATTGCTTAAAAAATCGTAATAATGTGTAAAATCCATGTTTACACATTTAGAGAAAATTTCATCCTATTTGGAGAGATTTTATTTTTCAACATTTTCTGCCCAGCCAAATCTTATGGGGTTTTTAAAAACTTTGAGATGATTTTTCTCAAAATCGGTCTGACCGATTCATTCCAAAAACTATACAGTTCTAAGTTGGATGAGTTTGCGTGTACAAAAAAAGTTTCATGTTGATCAGTCAACCCTTGCGACCTGTGGAGTGCTTACAAAAAAAAAAAAAAAAAACACAGACAAAGCCCTATAAGAGTGGGATGGAGACTTCGCTACGCTCATCAATGAGTGGCATCAAAGAGTGCAACCTAGGAAGGTAATGAATGTATAAACGAGACTTGATAATGAGGTTCTACTGTATCTTGAATCGAGGTACAGTTTAGCCTCTTCAGTACGTTCTTCACCTGGATGAGTTATGTTTCTCAACCTTATCTATATGCTCCCAGAAGTTGAATAGTTTCTTCAGTAAGTCTTTCACGTAGACAAGTTTTTTCTGCCTGGTCCCCTGAAAAACATACTCAGGAGGTCCACCGTAGCAGGCCTACCGTCAAATATTCTGATATTATTCAGGTCCCTGGAAATTATTTTCATCAGGGGTGTACAAGTTTGAGAAATTAGGTTCGAGTCGAGTTCGAGTTTGAGAGAAAATCACAAATTTGGAGTTGGAGTTGAGAAACTAATGTTTAGACCACGATTTGCATATTAGTAGCATCCTCTGGACTCTGAAATTCGGAAAAAATAATCATGCTTTATGTTCGGGACAGTACAAGTAGGTCTTACAGAAAAATTTTGAAAAAAGAGAGAAAAAAAAAAATTCAACTTGAAATTTTGGAGTCCAGCTAGATTCAAAGACGAGCTCGTAACACGAAACTGAAAATTCGAGTGCTTCCCCCCCCCCCCTAATTTCCATGGATCTAACACACAGCATCAACAGTTGAGATGTGAGGTGTATTCTGCCGCAGCCAGTTTCTCTCGGAGGTGAAAGACGTGACAAGAAGAGAGAGAGAGAGAGTGTGAGGCCTACCTTGTGACGAGCCGCCCGGGGTCCCGTCCGGACTGTTCTGGAGCTGACTGTTGAGGCCTGGAAGAAACAAGGACAGGTTCCAGCACAGGCAGCAACAAGGGCACTTAACGTGAGGTAGGAGCCCTTCACCACACATGACCAATTCAAATCAAATTTACTACCGTAATGATCTCACAAGAAATACACAAAAAACAATTGGAATGGATGAATATTAGGGTTTCAAGGCGCATTACAGCGAGGTCATTCAACGCCTGGAAAAAATTGGAAGAAGTTGACTGAAAATTTAATGATAAATGTCCATGAAAATGTGGATATCAAATATTCAGCAGACAATGTGGGAGAAACTCGAAAGACTTGGTGTGTCCAGGAAAACAGCCCGAGGCTGGATGTATTAACTGGGTGAAAGGGAAAGAAAGAACAGCAGCTTACGGAGATCTACGAGTAGAGAAGATAGGCTACTTGTAGTGTTGAGCCGTTGATACAACACAGAGATGATTACACTCTGCAGAGTGTTCATTACTGCCTCTACTCTACTGTAACCAAGGCAACAGCCGAAACGTCAGAATCTCACGTGTTCTATCAACGGCTCTCCACCACGAGTCAGCCCATCTACTTGTAAACCTCGGCAGGCTGTTGTTCTTTCTCTGCCTTTTACCCAATCCATAGAAAAAAAACTTGAGCTACCAAAAAATTAATAATGAATGTACAACCAGATATTAATGAATATCAGGCCTAGAGAAACGAAATATACTGAAAATAATATACATAACGACTTAAAGAGTGTAAGTTGAATGAACGAAATGTTCAGGAACAAAGAGATGACACCGACTGATTAGAGCTCGTCTCCCTGATCTGGGAGGAGAGAGATCCCACGGCAGTGACGCCTCATCTGACCTTCCGGCCAAACACGTCTACCACTCTTGAAGCTGCTCATCTCACGTACAACGCTTTACACAAGCAAGTCAACTCAGCATCACCTTGCCAGAGCCGACCTTGATTCCTGTAGGCTACCAGGACTGTCGTACCAGGGATAACATGGATTAATCGAGAATCGATTAAGAATCGATTCCAATGTAAAACGATTCTCAAATCAAAGAATCGATTTCCCCCCAAAAAATTTCAATTTTTTTTTTTTTTTGGAGGGGGGGGGGTCAGTGCTGTACTTCTTCACGTCGCAATACGTGCTCATTTCGTTGTCTATATTGTTCTGTATTGTTGAGATTTCACTATCTGGACACAAGCTATCCCTTCGGTTACGTCCGACAGCCAAACGTTGACACAAATACCCAAATGGTACAGTACAGTTCACAGAAGTCTCTAGCAGCTATTTTTCACGTGAACGCCTGGGGAAGGTTGAAAAAAAAGTTTAAAATTACCCAACTTTTTTGAGAATGACTTTTTTTTAAATTTTGTTTTTCAAAACCTTTTTTCAATTATTTTTTTCTCAAAATCGAGATTCCCGATTATGAGAATCAATGCCATCACTATGTTGTACGCAATCACCTGACACAACTGCCAGATGACCAACACGGGAGAGTGCAGCTTCTGAGATTCTACTTGATTTTTGATCAAATTACTTGATTAAATAAAAGAGGATTCCTCATATTTACTGATGAATGAGAGGTCAAAGCTTGGACAATCAGGTCAAGTGATGGCAACGTACAGGAATGAGGGCCCAGCGAGCGAGAAGTCAACTAGAAGTGACCGAAGAGAGCACAAAGACTCGGTAACCGACCCGAGATACGATATGATATCGTAGCAGCACACAGAGCATATCTCGCTGTGCTCAGCTTTTATGGTTCCACTCACAATGCAGTCACTTTTTTTTAAACAAAATAACTATAGAGGTAGAACCTCTTTAGTAAGTTTCTCAATACAGTAGAACCTCTGTTATAAGTTTCTCGTTTATACATTTATAACATTCATAAGCTTTATTTTTTGATCCAACCCATATGCTCCACATGTTAAATAGTTTCATTAATAAGTTTTTGACGTTAATACAATTTTTAAGTCTGGTCCCCTGAAAAATGTATGAAAGAATGTTCCACTGTAGTATATTTTTGACCTTGGTAAGTTTTATTCTTTGATCCCACCTATATGCTCCCACATGTTGAATAGTTTCTTTGGTAAGTTTTTCACTTTAGTATTTTTTCTGTCTGGTCCCCTGAAAAACGTACTAAAGAGGTTCCACTGTAAATGATGTCTCGAGAGCAGGGTCAACTATTTGTTTTCAATTTGACCACATAAACATGAATATCTACTGAAATGTTGTGGTTTTAGAACGGGAAGCGACTAGCGCACGAGACTCACCGGCCAGGCCCGCCGGGTCGCCCGCTAGTGCCGCCATGGTGAAGTTGAACGTGCCGCTCGTGCCTCCGAACAGCTTGCTCTCCTGGGCCGTCAGGTAGTGCGCGGGGTTCATGTGGCCTGCAACACACAACGCAAGGCTTTCCTCTCAACCACCAGTTTCTACGCTAGCACAACCCCCACATCTCACGTTCTCTTTCAAGTGAAACAAAGTGAAATAGAATTTTATGTTGAATGAATTGAAATATTATGAAACATGAAAAGAAATATATCGCTGTGAAATATTTAGATTTGATAGCCTATTTCATTCATGTTAATTCCTACATCTCTGATGATATCACATATTTGTTTTATGATTCATTATGTTCACGTCACAGACAATTTAACTAGGCTTTGTGGGCTCTTGTTGGATGAGCGTAGCTAAGACTCAATTTTACCATAATTGATAAAAAGGTGCTTTTTTTGCGTTCCACAGGTCAAACGAAAATTCAAATCAGTTGAAATGTGACATACACAAACGTGTCCTTATTTAATTCGATACTGTATAGTTTTGAGGCGCAATCGGTTGAACCACTTCTGAGAAAACTCATTTCAAAGTATTCGAAAAACCCATAAGAATAACCCAGAAGAGAAAAATTCGTGAGAAATATTTTCATTGAGAGAATTCAAATTCTCAGGGAATTTGAATATAATAATGATACACATTATTCTGAACTTTCACTCAAATCGGATCAGCCGTTTTGATGTAAAAAATATATAATATAATTTTTTAAAATCATTCGAAGCTATCAAGATACCAATTAAATCCAAGCAAAAGGTGTCACCAATTAATTGAAAACGATTAAAACAAGGCCTTCTTTATCATCATAGAAATTAATTAGAAAATACGAGGGCAGTGACGTAATTGTTTGGATCTCAAGGTGTATACATATTAATAACCAATCCAAAGATATGTTGATATATGTTCCAGCTCATCCATCAACGTGGCAACACATAATGTGTTTTCCTAGTGTAGAAAGCATGTACTGGTATCTTCTCCATACAAACGTCAATAAAAATTTTGAATAAAAAAAAATAAAAAATTAGGCTCATCTCTTGGCGTTGGATGAATGGTACGAGGGACGATGTGAGAGAGGTGCTCACCGTGCATGCTGTCATGGTCGTCGTCCCGATCCAGGGTGGAGCGCGTGACGTCCCCCGAGGCCTCAATAGAGTCGTTGCTGTTGTCCAGGTCGCGCGGGCTCGCCAGCAGGTCCAGGGGCTCCCGTTTGACCGGGTCCGGGTGGGGGGCGGGAGGGGACGGGCTGCGGTTGTTGCTGTCTTCAGCCTAAACACAGACACGCCAAGCGTTACAATCCCTCCCACCACAAAATGCTCTCTCAGAATTATGAATATAATATATAAATATATATAAATGTTGACAATTTCGATCGATATTCAATGTCATTCCAATTCAATGTCGAACGGAACTCTTAATTTTTTAATATTTTCAATATATATGAATCTTTATTTAGATCTCTGCCCATATACATTGGGTTGCCTAAATCGACACAGAATAACAAATAAATTCAAATTCAGAATGGATAAAAAGTAAAAACATACAAATACAATTTTGAAGATGAAGCTAATTTGAGACCAAAATATTGAAGCTAATTTTGACTGTATAAATGATTCCTGAGAATAATAATTGCATCGCGTAGTTTGCTGTATGATAATTTCGGTATTGTTTTCCAATTGTTGAGTGAAGGCAACACTTGTCTTGAAATTGTATTAACGAGGTTCCTAAATGACAGCTGACTGAAGTATACTATTTTTCAATACATTAGCATTTCTATCGGCGAAAAAAAATCCAAATGTCTCGATCCATGTTCCAGATGCCAGTACAAGTCCCATGTGAACACGACGTAATGCTGTCGCGATATTGAATGCAACGTACTGGGAAGTGTAAGAACCGTCGACAGCCTGTCAAAGCAGGGACTTTACCATCATCCTGTAAAGGTCCAACGCAACACCTAAACTCCCTTCAATTATTGTCAAGCAAACACTTGAATATACATTTCGTTTCAAGAAGATGCAGTTATTGAACCTAACTTAACCCTAACCATATAGCTTGTCTGTGCCCTAACCAATTACCCTGAATAGAACTCCTGGGCAATATTACTTTGGATTGAAACTCAATGGTATTCTAGAAAACAAACCAGGATGTTGGAAAATGATGAAAAATATGATTTCATGAATTTGACCAAAAAAGTTTCACTGGAGCAAAATTCAAACTTGAACGCGCTACCGCAATAATCCAATTCATGTGATCTGTTAGCCGTTGAATAAGCAAGTGATGCGAGCGAAGAGAGAAGTTGGGTGGTTGAAGCAGTTCTACATCACCGAGATGCGTTACTCAATGTTAACAAGGCGTACATATTCGTGTCTCGGCAGTAGCTTCACACCGCTTTGAAAACCAGGAAGTTTCCCACATATTAGACATATATTAGTGATAATATAGAATGCCTTGCTTGGATTCTATTTGTGAATGTCCAATATGGCCACCATTCTATATCCATTCAAGACCTATATCTATATTCGTATTTTTGTATTTTGTAAACATTCTTGCAGATGTGCTAGATGCACGGTGGCAACATATTATCATTCCATTGGATCATTTAGCCTTAATTGGGGAACAATGATTTTGTATCAAGTTTCGATGTTATTTAAAAAAATAAATTATAATAATAATAATTTCCTTGAATTCTGATAATTTCTTTGCAGTTCTTCCTTCATCTTCTATTCAAGACAAAAGCCAACCAAGTTCTTACTGATAAATCTTATTACTCTCCGGAAGAATATATTAATAGTAGCCTACCTATAGTATTTGATTACCGGTACTGAATGGACCAACTTAAACTACAGTGAAACTGAAACCTCTATCCATCGTTTTTCAAGGAACCAGAAAAATAAAACCATCCACGCAGGAAAACGATCCATCTAGGAAAATTTAACATTGATTAAATTTATATGGAAGAAGAGTGAGAAGAAATGGATGATACAAGCAGGAAAACGTTGAATCCGAGAACGATGCATAGAGGTTCCACTTTATTTTTAAATTGACATTTAATCTTAACTTTCCACGTATTGTGGCTAACACTATGTCTGTACTAATCCAATTTCAAACTGTTTGTATAGCTACTTTCACTTTTACCTACTTCATTGACGTTCATCATTCTGTATTGTGCAGTCAGCGATGTTATTGGATAAAATGTTTGTTTGTATCTGCGTGTTGGCCTACCTGTCTGTGGTCGTGAGCAGTCTGTTTGGTGTGGCCGCTGGCAGAGAAGTCTTGCGCGTGCGAGGTAGAGTCATTGTTGTTGCCGGGGTCGGTGCGAGCACGCTTGCCGCTGCCCGAGTGGTCAGAGGAGTCGGACAGCTCGGCCGAGTTGTGCCTCTCGCGCCGCGTGTGGTTGGCCATGGCGGCGGCGCGACGCAGCAGCTGGTTCACCGTGGCGCCGGCGGGGGGCGGGGGGGAGTGGGGAGAGGTGAACAGGGCGTCGGGGGGAGGGGGGTGGTGGTTGTTGGTCTTGGAGGGGGGGCGGGGGGGAGGTAGGGGCAGGCTCTGGAACAGATTGTACACTTGAAACGGTGTGGCTATATGATGGACAGGGGCAAGGTGAAACATCATTCACGTAAGAACAGTAAAAGTGCAAGAATTCTACAAACATTTTGGTTGCTGTTTCGTCCACGATTGTGCGATCTGTAAACATCAGGCCTACAGATCTAATGAAATATGAGATACCGGTATCAAAATTCCAAGAGCTGGTGAAAAGATAGATATTCTGCACACCTTCAAGATGGCATAACTAAGTTATGGGCCTAATATTTAACTCATATCGCATGAATGTCAAACATATAAAAACCTATTCTTAGCTGCCTACGTTTGACAATCATTCGATATAAATGAAATAGTTTGTGCTCACAACATCTTCAAGGTATGCAAAGTATCTCTCGTAGTACAATTTTAATATCTCATCGTACCGCTCATAAGTTTTCACCAATAACTGATATTTAGCCATTTATTGACTTCCATCTGTCGATGAAGAGGCCCTTGAAATGCATTTCCTCTCTTCCAACATACCCCTAATTGGCCTACCTAGAGTATCTCTCTCTCTCTCTCTCTCTCTCTCTCTCTCTCTCTCTCTCTCTCTCTCTCTCTCTCTCTCTCTCTCTCTCTCTCTCTCTCTCTCTCTCTCTCTCTCTCTCTCTCTCTCTCTCCCTCCTCTCTCTCTCTCCCTCTGTCTCACCTCATCCTTGTCTGCCTGCTGGGTGAGCCCGCTGACTCGCAGGACCTCGGCTGTCTTGAGGAAGGAGCTGAGGTTCCGCTGGTGGACGTTGACCTCGCCATGGTAGATGAACTCCACCAGGGAGTGGAGGTCGCTGAAGGCCACGTCTTGCAGCACGATCACCGGGTGCTTGCACGGCGTGCTCTGGAACACAACGCAGGATTCGATACGTTAATGGCAAATCCTCGTATTTGCAGAAAGTGAAATGTTCAGGAGAAAGTAAAAACACCTTCACAATAATACTTATTGGATAGTGCAGTGGAATAACAAGGCGGTGGAATAACACATTCGTATAGGTCATTCAAGTACGAGATTTTGCAGGCGGGAATAGGAGACTGTTTTCCTAAATTTTTGACACTAAAATATTATTTTGGTTGAATTTGCAAGAACGAGGTTTTGCCGTTAAGGTTCAACCACGCACTCTACTCACACCATGTAGTGATACCAACATACAATATCATAATATATAGAAGGTGTATTGACTCGCGTCTTCAGAGTGAAATATTTCCGGGGTCAGAATCTGAGTCCAGGGTCCCAATTGACTGTAGCGCAACTATCACTTCCTTCTATATCAAACTATACACGATCAACAATGCTGAACAATGCCACCGGTTCCCTGTCCACTCTTATCTACATCTATTTCACGAGGGAATCCGCTAAATCGCGACCTGTAGGCAATCGGGACGTTTGGCTCTGAACTGACGGCAAGAAACCACAAATACCGTCCATGTTATCAGTATGAGAGTCAGTATACCTTCTTTATATTATGATGACGTATGATGGTCACACTACATAGTGTCAGTACTAATAACGTATTGACAAAGTATGAACAAGATTTGTCATCACGTGTATGGCTTGAGGCGTGACTGACCTTGAGTAGTTCCCTGAAGTAGGGGCTGCACGCCGACAGCACGACGCGGTGCGCCTTCAAGCTCTTCCCGTCGCACGCCAAGGTCACGTCGACAAAGTCCTCGTCGTCGCGCAGGTTCTCAAACGCAGACGTGATGCTGCTCTGGTAATTGTTCCATCTCAGGCAAAAGTGTTGCGTATCTGACATCATTGCTTCCACCTGCTACCTGCAACAGGTCAACACACCTCCGAGGTCAACAACAGTGCATGCAAGTCCATTCAGCTAAATATCAGGCTTCTTTTTTATATTGGGTTTTAACGACGCACTATACTGATGGCTACGATCTATTGGCGTCGGTGGATGATGAATGAGATAATGGGATGGGATGATGAGATGAAAGGTTATTTTATTATGTGTTTTTGGATAGTGAAAAGGAGTCCGTCGTGGCCTGTTGTTGAGGAACCATCCCAGTATCAACCTGAACGACAGAGGGAAACCACGAAAAACCCCCGTCAGGATGGTCGACCATGGCGGAAATCGAACTCCGGTCTTCCGAATGACGGTTCAGTGTGTTACCACTCGGCCAAGCGACTCGGTCTGATATTTCTCTGAATCGCAGCTTGACTTGAACCCGCGCCCGTCCGACCTCGGATCACTACGTGTGAGCCGAACGTGAGGCACGGTGGTTACCGCAGAACACACAGATCAACAGTGTCCATTTTACTGAGGACAAGTTTCTTGTGGCTACGTAACTGTATTCTGATTAGAAGTAGACTTGGATACATTGTGATCTAGAGAATAGTGGGGACGTACTGACGTGGTCTTTTAAAAGGGGGGTGAGGTGCAAAACTTAATTCTCACCATTGGTCCGTCTCATTACGTTATGACATAAAACGCCCTTGCAAAAATTCAAACCCTATTCGACATGGGAGAAAATAAACGTGAAAAGTCGATAATTTTCGACCGGGCCTAACGAAAATCTCTCTTATAGAAAATAACATGTAACGCTTCTTTGAGCTAGGAACGTAGAAGAACTACGATAGGTAGAGAAAAAGTGTTCCTACAAAATATCTGCGCTCGAATGTCATCTTTCGTTTGATATGTATAACATAGACCTCCTTATTACCGCCATATAATTTCAATTGATTTGTTCGATTTGTTTTTGCCAATGTCCCAGCAATAACCTTGAGCTGTCAACGTATTTCTACTATGACAGTTTGATGGCAGGTGTCTGAAGGGGGGAAGAGGACATCAATTGGTTCATTTACCATTATTGTCAGGAACTTAAATGACAGAGGTTTGTACATTACTGAACAAAATAAAATTATATTCAGCAAATATTGATTGGGCCTTCTCACACAGCTTATTTTTTCAAAATATTTTTTTGTCAACATTTGGAATAGCTATTTATTTTTAGAGGACGTTTTATGCCATGACATAATGAGACGGACCAATGGTGAAAATTAAGATTTGCACTTTACCCCCCCTTTAACCTCCGAGCATACTCTTCCAGACCGACCCAATGAAGAAGAAAGACAATCAAACACCTGGCAATGTTGCTTAATGGTTTCACTTCGGACACATTACATACAACCATTCTAATAATGACGGCTCTGTGACAATACATTCCCACACATTAAGCTACTCAAGACAAAATATAGGCTATATTACTTGTATTGATCTGTAATAGGCTCTATTGTGATTCGAACCAAGCACGAGTCCATACCAACCCGACTGGTTCACGCTACGCTACGTTACACGCCAAGTTAACTTGGACATTGGTGTAAACCATAAAAATTTCAAATCTGAACTAAAAGAGTTTCTGACCGAAAAAATGTTATAATTCAATAAATGAATATATATTATGGATAATACTTGTCAATGCATGAACATTTCATTCCTATACTGACTGTTCTTAGGCCATGTATGAATTATCTTGAGTAATGAAACATTATTATTATTATTATCACCTAGCTCGAGCTCGCATTTTACGTAACATTCTCCGTCTCTTTCTCATCCAATCCCCTCAATCTTGTGCGACATACAACCACATAAATCTAGCGGACCACTGTTCTGCTGCAGGCTTATACCTGTGTAATTATAGGAAGAGAGTTTAATCTATTTCTAATGCTCCTTGCACCGAGTTCAACGACCGAGATATTTAATAAGGCTGATCATGTATATATATGTATGTATATGTATGTGTGTATGTGTGTATATATGTATGCTTATGTTCATGTTTAAATATATATATCCTTATATCCTTTTATTATTATTCATATTTAAATTTTCCAAGAAATTGGCAACATGATGTAATTTCTGTCCAAGAGAGCTAGGCTAATACTTATTTTGATAATTTGATTCAACTAATCGTAAAAAGCTTGTTTTTAGAGATAGCCCGCACACAAGAGCTTATTACTCTTATGCGGGCTTCTCTATATTCATATAAATTCTGTTTTATTTACCTGTGAATTATTGTGTCATTACGTACCTTCAACTTGTGTTTATCATTATGTAATGCATTATCATTGGAGAGAATAAAAAATTTGTTTAAATTGAAATTTGAGTTATCAAGTCAAGCTGATGAACTGAATAATGAGTTATGGAATGGTAATAGATCTACCAAGGTCAACTATTGTGGTAAGGCTTACAGCTATCTAATCTATGCCTAGTATAAGCCTATGGAGATACACCCATAACGACTGGCTTTATTAACATTAAAAATCACATTTTCAACAAGTCGTTCATTGCTGTATAGACCTAGGTGGCAATGATACACATGTTGGCTTAACGACCCCGGAAACCACTAGCTTACCTGGAAGTACGAATGAGTTGATATTAACAAAAACCCATGCCTTGTGCGGGACTCGAACCCGCGACCGACGTCAGTTTATGGCTGACTTGGCCTGAAAGGGTAGCTTGAACAAGCTCAAGACGTACCCATCTTCATAGAGCTAAAACCCATGCCTTGTGCGGGTCTCGAACCCACGACGGACATCAGTTTATGGCTGACTTGGCCTGAAAGGGTAGCTTGAACAAGCTCAGTCTTCATAGAGCTAAAACCCATGCCTTGTGCGGGTCTCGAACCCACGACGGACATCAGTTTATGGCTGACTTGGCCTGAAAGGGTAGCTTGAACAAGCTCAGTCTTCATAGAGCTAAAACCCATGCCTTGTGCGGGACTCGAACCCGCGACCGATGTCAGTTTATGGCTTGGCCTGAAAGGGTAGCTTGAACAAGCTCAGTCTTCATAGAGCTAAAACCCATGCCTTGTGAAAGACTCGAACCCACCACGGACATCAGTTTATGGCTGACTTGGTCTGAAAGGGTAGCTAGAACAAGCTCAAGACGTACCCATCTTCGTAGAGCAAAAACTTCCCGCCAAGGGATTTCACAGATATGAACGATCATAAAACTTGAACAGGCAAGATACAAAATCAACAAATTCTCCACAAGCTGCAGACAACATTTTTCACAAATGTTAATAAGGCAAATTTTATGACAACAAAGATGGAAAAATCACTTGTAACAGTAACACTCAATATTTTTGCCATCAATTTTCACCTCGCCGCGTACCATTACGTACAGATAAGTAACATAATGTGAATATTTATTAAGGATGGACAGTATTTAATTAATTGAATACTTCCCTGAATGGTGTGAGGCAGTTTCACTAGGACCCCTACATGTTCAAATGAAAATTCACTGCAACCTCTTAAATACGTTAGGACGTAGGAGTGTTCATTGACACTGAAAATGTGACGCTGTGGGTAATAATGGGATGTGCTCGAGCTAGGTAATAATGATAATAATACCTAATAATAATAATAATAATAATAATGTTTCATTACTCAACATAATTCATACATGGCCTAAGAACAGTCAGTATGAGAATAAAATGTTTGTGCATTGACAAGTATTATCCATAAGATAATGATATATAGATATATTCACTTATTGAATTAGGCCTACTATAGCATTTGTTTACCAGAAACTCTTTTAGTTTAGATTTAAAATTATTACATGGTTCACACCAATGTCCAAGTTAACTCAGCGTGTAACGTTGAAGCAAGACTAAGATACGATGATAATATGTAGGCGTATTATAGGTCTAACAGCCGTTTAATAGCAATAACCACAGATCTAATTTGAGTGACATTTCGTCCAAAAAATGTCCAAAAATTATCTTCTTGTTTTTAATGTGTAATTAAATTTTAAATAATGAATTTTAAAATTCAATGTGGCTCGGTTTGTGACGCCACCAAGTAGTTATTTTCGGTTAGTTTGCTACTAGTTCTCGTAAGGGACTGGCTGGTAGGCATGAGCTAACAATAAACAATATCAAACACATTTCCCTCGCAGTTGAGTCATATAATTGGATACCCGTAAAAATTGACCCAGGTCAGGTTCTCTATATTGGTATTTTAAAACTTACAACCCAAAGTCTAGGTCCTTTAGGCCTACATACTTTGAGATGGAAAATGATTTAACACTGGATCAAGCAAAAATATTGGCCTATAGCCTATAATAAAACTGACTTTCATATTTAATACTATAACCAGAAATAATAACAAAAAAATAGTGAAAGAGATTTAGGTTAAACCTGACATGCATATGTAATTAAACGTATAGTATAAGTTTTCACTATATGAAAATCATAGATCAGCAAAGGGTTCCATTTTTCATCATTTGCATACTCGAAGTCCCCACCCCTATTTACAGTACATTCACCCTTAATCATATTTCAAGTGAAAAGTGTAGTGACAATAACACAACAAGTTGGAGTTATTGTTTACATTTGAAAACATGGTTCACATACCTGTTCCGACATACTTATTCGTAAATAAAGTGAAATTTAAAAGAATGAATAATTAGTGAGTTTTTTGTTGCAAATGGACCAAAAACAAAAATGGAGGAAAATGGCGACATGAAAAAATATCGCAATCGCCTCATTATAATTAGCATGTGAACGAAACTAAAATGGGAAATAGTTCCTCTCACATATAATGCATTTGCAGAATGAAACACAAATCACGAAACTGTCACTAATCATGAATAGTTTTAGTGCAACAAATGATAGTTTTTTAATGTACGTTACGCCTAACTATTTCCGACTACTTCACCCCACCACTTTGACTTTGACATTTCACTGTCGACTGTCATGACAGGAAATAAGCAACGAAAAAAACCCACCACATGGCGTTTAATTGAATAACAACAATACATCAAAACAAATAAGTGTTATGTTTACCTTTTTTGACTAGTTTCACACCTCTCGTAGACATAAATATAATCTAAAATAATTTATTACATTCTTTTTTATTTTCACCGGCCTGTAGGCCGAACAGCACTGAGACTACAAACCTTCGCGGACCAAAAATTTCGTTTGTAAAAGGAGGGCGGGTCTAAACCGAGTTCGCGCGAAATACGAACCTCACTTTCCCTCTCGTTTCGCTTCCCTCTCTCTCTCTCACACACAACAAACCTACGTCACTATATTTTATCTCTCAACGTATTTACATTTACAATTAACAAATAAAATAAAAAAACTAATTCATTAACTCATGAATATCCGCACAACGTTCCCTGCAAAAATCTCGAGTACTTATATACTTTATTGGCATTCGAGCCATCTGTCGCAATATTTCTGCAACTAAAAATAGTGCGTAAACGCGTAACTTTAATGTGGGCGGATGGATACAAAAAGTTGAACAATAGAATTTCAATAAAAATACCAAATTAAAATATTAAAAAACTATTTATGTTAATAATAAAATATGAATTTGAAAAATAGTTTTACATTTATAATTATTTTCACGCACTATTTTATACGCTCGTTATTATTTTCATGTAATATTTAAACTATACGGAAATGTGAAAGATAAAAAAATAGTATGCCTATAATATTCATGCGCTAACTAATGAGTGCCTATCCACCCCCCACTCTTTAATCCATCCCCAAAAAATCATTACATTCTACCCTTACTAACAAAAGTGCGCAGGAACATATTTAATTCGTTTTACACAGGGTTGTTGGAGGGGATGAAGCTAGCTAGCCACGGAATAAATCAACTAGTATTTTTTGCTGCATCTTCTTTCGTCTCCTTCGGGCCCTGTGTTATTCGCGCGCGTATAATCAATACCACGCAATCAGATCTAGTATATTCATCATGCCGAGTGGCACATGCTAAACAAAATGGATAGTTGCTTTTGCCCTCTCTCTCTCTCTCTCCCTCTCTCTCTCTCTCTCATACAGCACCTGACTTACTCCTAATGATGCTATGAGCGACATGCATTGAGCATTATAATACAATAACATGAATAGAATTAGATAACAGAATCATTAAAAAATGTGTACTTTTGTTAGCTTCGGTCTCATTTGATTCGAAAAAGGAAATTCATAATATTAATATGTTTAGGTATATGAGGTACGTTTTCTCATTTATAATTAGAAAAAGTTTCGAATTGAAATTAGTGCATCACAAATGTATTTATCCAACAATGGTATATATTATATATATATATATATATATATATATATATATATATATATATATGTATTGAATTATATATATATATATATATATATATATATATATATATATATATATATATATATATATATATATATATATATGTATATATATATAAATATATATATATATATATATATATATATATATATATATATATATATATATATATATATATATATATATATATATATGATCTATCAAACTATTAAAAATACTGGTGAACCAAGTATACCTGTTGATTATTATTATTAACCAATAGAGTTAAACCTGAAATAGTTATCTCTTCTCAATCATTGGCCAAGGAATAGAGTTTAACTAATAAAAATATATCGTACCCCCGTATGACCTGGTTGTTGGTGGGGTCGTCAAGCAGCATTTAAATGCAATTAATGAGATTCATGTGTATCATTTTCTCAAGTGATTGAAGTTTACCACGGGCAGATAGGATGTCGTTATTTTCCAATCAGTAGTTGGTCTGATCGAGACAGCCTATTACCACCTCCCCCCACCCCCTTCCCCCGCTCCCTTCACGTCCTCACAACAATACTACCCTTTGCTACTCGTAAGCCAATACAGAGCATTGCAGATCCCATCTTTCATACATTGCTTTAACTGGGGAACAATCATTTTGTATCAAGTTTCGATGTTATTAAGAATAATATATATATATATATATATATATATATATATATATATATATATATATATATATATATATATATATATATATATTCTGATTTCTTTGTATCTTTTTTGTATTTTTATTTTAATATATACCAATTATTTTTCAATTAATTTCGGAATGAAACAACTACAAACTCAAAATGATCACCACTTACAAATGTATATGAAAATAGACACCACATATATATATATATATATATATATATATATATATATATATATATATATATATATATATATATATATATATATACATATATATATATATATATATATATATATATATATATATATATATATATATATGTGTTTTTAGGCTTCCACAATTCATTATAATATGTTCAAATAGATGATTCCTGACATCCCAGTCTGCCATGGTCAGTCCTGGTCAGGGAACAGCGACCAGCCCTAAACATCATGCAGTCAGCCCTAGACCGTGTCCCTAGGGCGTATCACTCACCCACGCTGCACGCTCAGTCCACACCGCTGGTCCGGGTAACACGCTGATTGGCTGATAACAACAGGAGAGCGTCTTCAGGCCCGATGGTGCACGGCTGGTAATGTCTGCACGCTGTCGAGGAGGCTCATGATGGCCGTGGTGCGATCACTGGACTGTCCCAGCTCGCTGCACCGGCAACAGTTTGCACCCGAAACCCGACAGACGGGTATTTCGCATGTGTGTGTGTGTGTGTGTGTGTGTTTTTTTATTATTATTACTATTTGGGAGTTTGCAATAAAGAGGATAAAAGTCGACTAGTATTCTATTTTTATCCCCACTACTGTTTGGTTGATATCTCTCCACTATACTTGCTGTTACCTCTCACCCGACTCGGCTCTCTCCCCACTCCTCGCTCACTTTTGGTCATTCTTTTTGCCAGAATTGTTATTATGTAGTTAATAGCTGGTGACGTATAAATATATGAAACATTTTTGGCATTTTCAAAAACTTGTGTTTCTGTATATAGATGAGTGTATAGGCATAAAACTGTACCAATCGGGTTGGTGGGACGAGAATTGAAAGAGCCATATGTGAATAATATCTTGGTTGGTTGTCCACATTGCCCTCGATGTTCTCCCGAGTAACCATAGCGACCAAGGTCCTTGAAGATCAACCCTTCTGTCAGCCCGATCCGTACCCCCCAACAGCGTCTCTGGCAGTGGAGAGATAGCAGGCTACCATGGCAACAAGGCAGACAGCTGGAGGACATTGTTGTCCGCTTGTTACAACAATGTGTGACGTCACAATTGTGAGGGATGATTCATTGGACGTGGCTGAATTACCAACGTGCAATTAGCTTCTAACTGTCAGTTTAAAGTTGTTATCACCATGGTTACCTGTGCTCCTGGTTTTCACCGACTCTCAGATTAGGGCCAACTGGACTGGGCCTGACACGTTTTACAAGTTTATTTTAGTTATTAACAATTATAACCAAACAATTGCCAAACCACTAATTGTTGGTATTCATCAAGAACAATTAAATATAAACAAACTACTTCTGTTGTTTTTTATTTTGTTTCAATAATCATTATTCCTGTTGAGAGTTGATAATTACAGGTGAAGCCACAATTAACAGCGTCAACACAACATATGAACGATCGCAGTGACTTTCCGTCTGGACGTATTGTAGTGAAACTGCTTCACACCATTCAGAGAAGTATCTCATAGGATACTGTGGATTGATAATAAACATTCACAATATGTTACGTGCTATTTGTATGTAAGGTAAGCTGTGAGGTGGAAATCGACGGCAAGAATATTCTGTTCAACTCAATAATATAGATTGATTCAAATTTAATACGGTGTGTTGAGGAAAATACAATTTGTACAATTATTGTCTTCACCTGATGGCGTGTCAATTGATTTGTCATCTCGCCCTGCTAAAGTGTTTGATATCAGGTCTCCATGCAGTAGAATCCCCCTGGCGGGCAGTTTACCTGAAGCGCGCGAGATTGCCTCTGAGGACTCTTGCCGGAGGAAAACCAGAGAGCTTCCGGCCTCATTCCACGTCACCATGGCCACCTCTCGTTGTTGAAGGTTCGGCCGTGGGCTCAACACGACCTGCTTCAACTATCTGATACGTCAAAACGTTGAATTGCATTTGAAAAGTGAATGAAAGCAATCACCCGATTGTGTCCAGCAAGGAAGAAGATCCCTTACTAACGTGAAAAACAAACAAATATCACCGTTATGTTTCCACATCTGAGATGGTTTTAGGGAATTGGGATTTTTCAAGACGAGGTTTGCGGTGAGAAACACAACTACTGCTTTCAAAAGCGTTCTGTCCTTGGAGTTACAGCTAGACTACTTTGGATTATTTGGTTGATATGTATAGATTAATCTAAAGATTATGTCGCAGTCTAGTCCTATAGGCCTATATGGTTGCCGAAGACACAATATTAATAATAATCAGCTATGCATTAATTGACGACTAGTGATTGACCCGCCCGTAAACGTCACAAAACAGAACATCCAATCAAATGGACTTTGTTATGTGGGAAATTTCACATTGACCTATCAGAGTATCTCTAAATTCCCACATGAAGTATAGATCCAGGTGGCTTTGGCAATTAGCCACGCCTATCACTAGTGGTCAATTGAGAAGAAAAAATACAATGAATTATGATAATGAATTGATTATGAATTCAGTGAGTAAAAAATATTCCAATAATAATTAGTGATAATAATAATTCCAGCATGAGTGATTAGTGAAAGAATGATGGTAGAAAACAATGAGGAAGTATTATAGTAAAAACAGTGATGTGAAAATAATATAAGAATAGACTGAACCTAATGAATGATTTCTCCGAATGAAGTCAGAGGTCAATGTTTTATTTGTGTTCGGAGAAAGAATATCCACCGCTCGTAATCTCCATCTTCTTACCCAGCTCGTTTCTCTCTCACTCGTTACTTCGAGTTAATATTATCAAATCTGTGAAGTGATGAAAATTGATACTTTTGAAAATAACTCGAATTGATATTTCAAAGATTGCTCCAAAATAATTGTTCAAAATATAATTTTGAATAACAGTTTGAAACTAATTTGAGTTGATAATATAAAAATATGTCAAAATATTATACTCAATAATAATTTTAAAATGACCATAAGACATAATTACATTTTCAGAAATAATTCAAAACATTAGGCCTACTGAAAAAAAAATTGCGATAATATTTTCGAAATTAATTTGAATTGATATTTTCAAAAATAGTTGGAATATTTTAATTCAAAATATTGCCAACTAGTATTGTTGGGCCTAATTAGTAACAAGATTGTATATTATTTAAAATAATTTAGAACTTGAGGCAACTTGAGAAAATAATATTTTTTTCTTAAATAGTTTGTAATATAATAATGTAGAATGTCGTCAAGCGGTATTGGTCTATGGCAACAGCTAACCTCGGCCTTATGCACTTTACCTCTCCTCCATGCAGCGCGCTGACGGCCGGGACCCCCGCGCGCCGTGGCCGTCGCATGGGGGAGACGGGCGCTCGGAGCCCGCACCTGCAGCGGCTAGACGAATAGAGAATGCACTGGTAACCGGTTGCTAGGGCATTAGCCAATCGGTGCATGGGCCAAGACGTGTTTTATTAGGCAGGCAAGACATAGCTCCTGGCTGACACTATAGCTGGTCGACAAACTAGTCGCTATAGATCTGGACCCAGCCCGAACCTGACACGCTATCTCATCCACTTATTCCTCAGCTCACCTCACACAACACTCTTTCTTTCAAAACCAACCTCAAATACTGATGCACCCATCATCTGGCATTAGTTCATCATTTACAAGACCAAATCTCGTGGATGCACTGTGCTAAGACATTCTTTTTTCTTTAATAATATCGAGACTTGATACAAAATCATTGTTCCCCAATCAAGGTTATGGATGAAAGATGGGATCGTTTGGACGGGGCACCACAAGCGCGATCTTACCACCCCATTTTCATTACATAAAAGTATTTCATTTTCCGAATGTCCGGAACACATTATGACTGTTTCTGTGATATGTATCCGGACACAAAACACACGAATGTTGATATCTTCCACTTTGAAGTAAGTCTCTCGGGCAATGATCACTTCTTCCCATTAAGAGCCCGTATCCT
The DNA here is from genome assembly GCA_964007535.1 of Brachyptera risi. Lineage (NCBI taxonomy): Eukaryota > Metazoa > Arthropoda > Insecta > Plecoptera > Taeniopterygidae > Brachyptera > Brachyptera risi. The sequence continues at coordinate 240,365 of OZ023334.1, read as the reverse complement.
AGCTGAGAATATTTCTCTTCGACATGCGCGACCCAAGTTTGGTGTGCGATTTTGGAACTCGGTAGTGGACAGCTATCTCTCTCAGTTTCCTATGGCTATCTCTCTCTCTTGTAACTTGAAGTGTTCATCAAAAAAGACGTGCACTTTGGAAACAACATTTGACCGTTCCGATTTACCGCCTTCTCTATAAGTTAACAAATACACTCGGGGGTCCTAGAACGTCATTCTGCGTGTTGTCACTAGGTTGTCACAAAAGCCATCTGAATAGCAGGTAGTATTTTGAAGAGATATTTGGTAAACGTTTTAGCTATGGCTCTCACAATAAACTCATTCAGATTCCATCACAGATAATCGAGCTGTGATTCCATACAATATGCTGTTATTTCTGAAATCGAGGAAAGTAATATTCACAATTTTTTTCCTCATAACATTGATACTGGATACAAAATCATTGTTCCCCAATGAGAAAAAATATACCACAAGCTATGTATTTCATTGATACTTATATTGGTTAGTCACAATTGCTACTTGTATTGGAAAGTAGGGGTATACGGAGATTATGTTGACCACAAGGAAGTAAATGCAAATTTACAAATAATCATGCTGATAATAACTAAGTATAATTCGTAGGAAAATATCATAACAAATGATGAGTGATCAATTATTAGACGAGCTTTAGCGAGGATTCAATTTCACATACTGAAAAAAATTGGTGTACGTTTTTATATGTATATTTTTTTATGTTCATTTGTCGGTTCTCCACAGGTCAAAAGGCTACAGCTATCAATTTCAAACTTTTTTTCATCATGGTTCCTTATCTAACTCAGATCTGTATAGTTTTGTGGCATTATCGGATATCAACTTTTTTTTTATGAATTTCAGAAATTTCAAAAATACCCTTAAAAATTTTAAAAATTTAAAATTTTAAAATTTTTATTTTCCAAAAAATTGAAATTTTGTGTGGAGTTGAATAACATCTTGATACACATTTCTGGGAATTCTCAGCTTGATCGGGTCAGCCATTTTGAAGAAAAAACACGAAATGTGCTAAATTGGTACCACTCGAAGCCGTTTTTACCCATTTATAACTAAAATGTTACCCAATTGGCGAATTTCAAGAATAATTGTTTTCGCTTCGTATAGGCACATGTGTGTTCTTTTTTCACAAAATCTGACAACAATGAACTGTGAGCGGAAAATTGTACAACCCAATATTCTGAGTGAATAGAGAGGAAATATATTTATTTTCAAAACAAGTGAACCTTGACTGATCCAGGCCCAGCTAAGGCACTGCTTCATACATTCCAGTCAAGCGGGGCTTAGGTTCGAGCCTCGCATATGACATGGGTTTTTGTGAACATCATCCGTCTCTCTTCTGCGAGCTCACTCGTACCCCCTAATAACCTAGCTGTTGGTGAGGTCGAAATCTAAGGTAGCCGGCAAAAAGACCGCGAACAATTTTATCTCGCGGCAATAATATCGAGTAGGGTGAAATGACCGCACGTACATAAGGTCGCGGGGAAGAAAATATCGCGAGCCAAGTGAGCGCGGGTAAAAATACCGTGGAGGTAATAAGATCGTGAACAAATGATCGCGGGCAAAAAGATCGCGGGGTCAAACAAAACTGGGCATTTTTCAAACTATTCGAATATGCGTGTGATCAAATTTGAAAGATGATCCATATATATATTTATATATATATATATATATATATATATATATATATATATATATATATATATATATATATATATATATATATATATATATATATATATATTTATATATATATTCATATATATATATATATATATATATATATATATACATATATATATATATATATATATATATATATATATATATATATATATATATATATGTAATATATATATATATATATATATATATATATATATATATATATATATATATATATGTATATATATATATATATATATATATATATATATATATATATATATATATATATATATATATATATAAATATATATATATATACACACACATATATATATATATATATATATATATATATATATATATATATATATATATATTCACATCATCAGAACCCTAACAATGTGGAAAGTAATCAATTTTGTTTCAAATATGATGATTTTAAAATTCGTTTCAATATTAAATCTTACCGTAGTTTTTTCCTATATTCGTTTCTGTCCACAATAAATGATCATAGCATATTTGAAACTGATTAGGAATTATATTAATTATATTGTGACCATTTCTTGGAATGATTCAGCGATCAAATTTCAAATTTCAATTGTGAAATCACTCAATCAATGTGGAAACATGAAATGTGATAAATCGTGTTTGTTATACTTTGTGTCGTTTTTCACGTTATGTTTCTCATGTTATGTTTCACTGTAGAATATAATGATGGGCTACTAACAATGTGTTAACAATGTGTGAGTTAAACAACTCGAGAAGTCGAATTTCAACACTCCATAATTCATCAAACGATAATAAATGTAATTGTAATAGTTTTAATTCTGATTTTGAGCATTGACCCAAAAAATGAGTTTCTACTTGGGTATGAAGTCAACTGGAATTATTTTCACTGAATCGGTGAGAAATGCACCTAGGACTAAAATAAAAAATGTATTCTTGTTGTAATGAGAATGTGAAGACACTTACAACTGAATACAATTGATTGGTGTGATATATCGGTATATTGGTTTTCAGCTAATCACTTTTATTCCGTTCCAAGAAAGGTTCATTTGGAGTGACAGCACTCATGGCTCGGGTCCACTTCCTACCTAGGTTGACAAGTGGAAAGGGGATGATTTTCAAAGAGTTCCAGTGTCACCGCTAGATGGAGGAGTTTTCCAACTTATAATTTGGACAAAATATAGTTACTGTAAGTTACATGACACATTTTGATCAAGGAAAACGGGAAGACTGTTGAATTATAGGCAAATCAAGATTTTGAATATTGATGAGAAAGGTTGAACTTAAAGATGTGCGTTTGTAATTTTTTTCTAGTTATATTCGGTAACCGGGAATTAGGCAATGAAAACCATCAAATTGGCACTTTTTGATTCAAAAATTGCTCCATATTAAAATTATTCTTCAATATTCAACTAGGCATATCCAATTGTGAGAGTATCGTTTATCAATTGCTTTTTATCGCAAATCCGTAGTGTTTGTAGTTCTTGAGATATATGTGATGGAAGTGCACCCTGTACTCAACATGAAATCTGTCTAAGATGCGGGCTCTTAACAGCAGATGTTAAGTTGATCATTATACAAAATGGACACAGAAAATAATGAGTGATAGGCCTATAATGTTATAATTACGCCCATCACTCTACTAATTAAAGGTCTTGGCCACTAAGTATTTCATCCAAGCATTTGCTTCGAGGACTGTGGGAAACCACGAAAAACCAAGTCGGGATCGATAAAAAAGGTGTTTGTTGGTCTTAAGCTTTTTCTCACAACTCCTTCTCTTCTTTTCTTCTTTTCTTGTGATGTTTGATTATTTATTTTTTCTCTTTCTTTTTCTCACACAAATACACAAATAGAGAACAACTCTCGAAAAAGATTACGCTGTTATCCCTAAGGTAACTCAGTCTTATAATCAGTAAAAATGGACCAACAATTCATAAATCAATGTAATTAAACTAAAAAGAGTTTTGATTATCTTCCTGTCACCCCAACAAAATACTTCAATATCTATCAAAAAAATTCTTACAAATTTTATAAAAATTATAAAAATGTATAATGTATATTATATATTAAATATAATATATGTATTATATTTAATTGTATAAATGAATTATTATTATCATTATTATTTACGAAGAATATGTTTAAATTGATCGGGGTGTATTTATATATTTTCTCCTCATTATATCTTCAATAATTGATACAATATTTGATGACTTTATTTAGAATCATTCTAATTTGACTGATTGTTGTATCCGGTACTCTCTGTTATAATGGAAACACACATCGAAGTTGCTCACTTGTTTTTTCGTACGAGTAAAGCTGGACACGTGATCTCAGTTGGAAACATCTGAGAGCAGTCACGTGGTAAACAGATTCCTCAAACTGAATCTGTTCGGAGAACAAACAAAACAAACAAACAAACAGATGCATTTGAAATACGACGAAGGTTTTCAAACATTCCAAAATATGTCTCCAAGTTTTTTGAAATTCAAAATCTTAAAACAAATTCAAATTTCTCAAATACATTGTTTATTCATGTCAAAGGGTTTTTCTATTTTCAAAACCAAAATAAGTCAATGATGTATTTCAGCATTCTTGACATGCATTCATAGAGGCTACGCCCTCTACTGATGACCACGATCTATTGGCGACGGTGAATGATGTATGAGATGGTGGGATGATGAGAGGTTATTTTATCAAGTGTTTTTTGGATAGTGAGAAGGAGTCGGTCGTGGCCTGTTGTTAAAGAACCATCCCAGTAATGACCTGAACAACAGAGGATTGTCGACCAAGGCAGGAATCTACGAGTGACGGTTCAGTGTATTAACCACTCGGCCACACGTCTCAGAGCTTGATATTCATACAGTAAAACGTCAGATTCGAGCCGTCTCGACGCGTGGCTTGCAGTATAGCTGTCTGGTCTAGTAGACTCTAGTGTTATGGACCGCATCAGCTTACACGCTGGATAATGATATACTATAGTGGCGGATAGGCGGCCAGTGGCGGCGGCTAAAGCACCAAGCATCCACAGACTTGAGTGTTGATCCGTCATCACCCGTCATCTTCAGGAGTGTCAGTCGGTAGCAAATCAGCAAACTAATGTGTATTTACACACCATACAGGTCATGTAAAACATGATCGAATATAAATATGAAGTTTTGTTTGTTTGCTTGTTTGTTTGTTTGTAAATGTATTGCTTTTGGTAGATTGTTATTTGAGTATGTTTACCATGTGACACATGTGAAAACGTCTGGTAGAACACGACATCGCGTGGAGAGAAGGGAATACCGATATCTGACGGCAAACACAATCACGTACTATCACTTCAACAAATAGCCCATTTGTGATTGCAAAACATTCATGAAGTACTCAGCAAAATCAGCAGACGTAAGTGTTGAGAATGAAATGAATATGGAAAGATTGCGATGGGATGGATATATGCGTAGAATGGAAAAGAGCTGGAAGACCAAGAGGAAGATGGAGGGACCAGATGAGTGGAAGCGTGAGGAGAGAAGGTGTGTGGGAAGAACGGAAAGCATGGCGAGTGTTAGTGGAGATGGAGGAAGGAAGTGAAGAAGAGGAAGATGATGCGACAGGATTGGTCGGCTGATATTATTCGAGAGGTCTCAGAAGAATGGTGTTCAACGCCCCCAACCTGATTCGTTGGAACTGGGCGTTCGATATTTATTATTATTATCATTTTTTTCCATTTTCCAATATTCTTGATAATTTCCCAATTTTGAAAATAATTTCCCAATTTTCCGCATGCCGTCCGTCCTTTAAACCCGAAATTCCCTCTCTGTCTGATCACAGTTGGACAGGAATGTGTTGTCGTTCGTCCAGAAACCGTGTCGTTAAACTAGGTTCAGATTCAATGGGAACGGACATTTTTTGAGCGTTTAACTGCTCTCGCTCATAACTTATCGTATAGGCTTTATAGTTTCGACAATTTCTATAGGCTCTCTAGTTTCGACAGTTTCAATGTAAATCTTCGGATTCAAAGAAGAAGAAGAGCCATGCAAACCGGTGTACTATTGATTACCCTGCGATTTCTTGGGCAGGGAAATATCCCATGTTTTATCTCATTTTCACAATCTTTTAGTAATCTTCACAGACATTGTTATTTCTTATTTCTTGATTGATTGTTTATCGATTGTGTATGTTACCCGATATTCCACCGAGCTAGGGAAATGGAAGGGTAAGTCTCGGGTTTCCACGGTGGTACGTTTTTTCGCCCTCTGATTCCACCTTCACAAACCTCCCCTTCCCGTCCTTCCGTTCCACAAATTAACGAACCCTTCAAGAAAACGTCCATAGAATTAATTATTTCCGGTTAAAAAAGATGTTGAAATCATTAAAAAATACAGACTTTATATCTTTTAGTAAATGTTTTATTCGATTTCCCTTTCGAAGATATACAGTCTGAACCCTCGACACTTGACTCAGGATACTGGCTTCTGATTGGTCGACAGACTCGAGGCAGAGCAACGCACCGCCCTGTGCGTGGGTGTACACCTGGGTGTGACGAGGTTTCAAGTCAGAAACACATCTACGTCTTTCAGATGCGGTAATCCTGACAGTTCGATAATATGAATTCAACAAATTCCCTATATATCCAGATGAGCGTAGTGAGGATTTTCATTTCATATACCGAAAACAAAAATGGGATTCGTTTTCAGGTTTGTTTTTTTGTATTTTTTTGTAATTTTTAAAGTTTTTTTCTGCATCTTGATGTCACACCAGAACGGGTTGTGATTGTTATTTTAAGAACTCTGTTTAATTATTTCTAAATGTTTTCCACTAAATAGTTTTATATACATTATAGATATTCAAGTTGAGCCATCATAAATTATCAATTTGTTACATCATTATGTGTAATTAAGGAAATGATCTCACCTTTTCACTAATTTCCGAAATTATTATCATACTTCTTATATAATTTCAATAATTTCCGGTCCAATTCATCACATATTCATAGAATAAAGACTTGTATTATAATTTTAGTTCCTATAATCTGAGTGCAAACACAAGATCTCTTCTTTCTTGCACTCAGTAATATATTTTCCTTTTCATCATGTGTTGTTGTTAATTTTATCATTATTATTAATGTTGAAAATGATATCATTCACAATACTGTTATCATTATAATTATAATTAATTCAACTGCCATTATTATTATATTTTTCATACTATTTTTCTCATATTATTTTGCCATACGCAATTCTTATCAACTCTGTCTCGTGATTATTTCTCAATTGCTCCATGTAATCTTTGTTGTATTGTGATATGTTGATTATGAGAAGAGGAAAATAAATAAAATGAATGAATAAATAAATCGGTTCAACGGTTTTTCTAAAAAAAAAACGGAAAATTTGAAACATCCCCGTAAGAATAACTCGGTGGGAAAATACATGGACAACAAAAATTCTTCGAAAGCTTTAAATTTTTAACTGCTGAATATGAAAGAACTATCAGTGATTTTTGCAACAATCGGATGAGAAATAACGGAGGAAAGCATTCAAAACGTGGTTCACATCAATCATTTATTTGTTTATAGATCTGAAATCTATAAATGCTACAATGCTATGAATCTATAGCAACAAGACTGTGTCAACAATTGATTTGAAACGATTGAAATGAGTGATGAAAAAAACAGGAATACCGTGACACAATTGATTCCGGTAGAGTTCTCAAAAGTTTGAAGTAATTCAAGGTCTGTAGATGTAGATCGAGCTGACAAAGTTATTTTCCATTCTAGACTTCCACACTTCTAAGCTCATCTCACAACGCATTTCCCACGTTTTCCCAGTTATTTAAACCTGGTTTGACACATTGTAGTAATAGCCAAGATCTATTGGCGTCGGTGAATGATGAATGAAATGATGGAAAGATATTATGAAAAAACATTCAACATGATGATTCAGACAGACAGTGGGAAGGATTTAATAATCAATATATCATAATGATAATATATATATATATATATATATATATATATATATATATATATATATATATATATATGTATATATATATATATATATATATATATATATATATATATATATATATATATATATATATATATATATTTATATATATATATATATATATATATATATATGTATATATATATATATATATATATATATATA